>CAJNDS010002370.1:0-350000 GCA_905221605.1 Symbiodinium natans | reverse complement strand
ACCCTAAACCCTAATTGCGCACAGAGCCCGGACGCAAAAACCCTAAACCCTAAACCCTAAACCCTAAACCCTAAACCCTTTTGCAGCGAGCCTCGTGCGCCAGCAGCTCGGTTACAGGCACTCTGAGAGGCAGTGCTTAAAGCAGCCCTAACAGAGCCGGCAAAACTCGGTGGGGGACTAGCTGAAACGTAACCCTCGAGACTACTGACCGCTGCAAAGTATGGACATCCCTCAGCGAGCTCTGGAAGTCCTCATCCGAATTATCACCATGAGGAAGATGGCAGCCAACCACGACTAAATGCCTCATCGAATGTTGAAGGTCCTGGCCTCGCATCATGGCCTGACGCCTCCGGTATTTTCTGTATTGCCATGGGCTCATATCGGAAACTGCTTTTTGTCTCCAAGACGTTGTTGCGTCTGCACGCTGCTTCATTGCTTCAGGAACCGTTTGGCTCTGCAACCCTATGGCACGCCGGGCCAGTGGATTCTGGAGGAGAACTCCATCAAACCCAACCCGAAAGCAGAAACAGTCCCAAAGGCTCACACTGTTCATATGCACTTGACCGTGCCACAAAACACGCCCCTCTTCGCGAGCATAGGCTTGCCAAGGGAGCGAAGTTTACTTGTGGCATGTTGCGGCGGGCGTACAGCCAGTAGTGCTGAGAACTGCCAAGGCCACACACCCAGATTTGCGCCAGTGTCAACTCACGCTGCAGGAACGCTCCTCCGAATGCTTCGCGGCGCCTCAGTTTGAGTGTAGGAGTCTGAGCGACGTTGGTGGCGATACCTCGCAAGCTCACGATCCACGGCTTCCCACTCATCATAGGCCAGGACCATATTACGACGAATCGTTTCACGCATGCTTCCAGAAAACTCACTGAGAGCTGTGCCCAATGCTTGGTGGACTCGGCGGTTCCCAGCTTCGCAGTCCAGAAGAAGCTTGGTGTAGTCCGTCTTGCGCTCGCAGGAGACAGGCACTGTCAAGCTGCTCCCTGGGTCCAAGTGCACGCGAGGAACTTCTCTTGCTGTTTGCACGAACGCATTCATCTTCACGGCAGTGGGCACAAAGCACGTCTGCTTCAAAGGTTCCCAACGTCCTTCCCAACATCCAGCATGTCTACCTGCAGTCATGCCTGTCACGCCCCCCTGCTCAGTGGCATTCACTCCAAGCAGCAAGTGTAGCATCGGCTGCTGGTTTTCCCTGGTTGCCCGCTCTAGTCCTTGCCCAGTCGGTGGAGCAAGGCTCTTAACCTGTTGAAGGTCCTGGCCTCGCATCATGGCCTGATGCCTCCGGTATTTTCTGTATTGCCATGGGCTCATATCGGAAACTGCTTTTTGTCTCCAAGACGTTGTTGCGTCTGCACGCTGCTTCATTGCTTCAGGAACCGTTTGGCTCTGCAACCCTATGGCACGCCGCATCTATGGCAGCTCGGGCCAGTGGATTCTGGAGGAGAATTCCCCCAAACCCAACCCGAAAGCAGAAACAGTCCCAAAGGCTCACACTGTTCATATGCAATTGACCGTGCCACAAAACATCGAATATGCACAAACCATCTCAACACCCAAAAGTCTGTCTCCTTTCCAGCAATGAACAACATGGTCAACGCAGTCCCTGCCAACAAGCATCATTTGACTTAGGTGCGAAGAGAGTTGTGTGCAAGCAAAGACAACGTAATCATGGATCTCGCTGCACTCGTGTAATGTCACCTGCGCAAGTCCTTCCCCGTAGTCGTGCACTATCGGAAGAGCAGCAACACCACCCACTTCCTGCAGAGCCACAACATCAAGACATTCGCCCGTTTTTTCATGCCAGGTCATAAAGTCTCGAAGAGTTTTGCCCCGTAGGTTCCAACTAGCAAATGTTATAAATTCAGGTTTACCGAGTCCGGGATCTTGGTGTCAGGGCTCGGCGCGCAGCATGGCTTCGACATCGGCACTGGATTTCTCACACTTAGAGGCCCGCAGCGTGAGATTGAAATAAAAATCGGACCTTTCATTGCACCCATCGACGAAGGTCTTCGTGAAGATCTGGTCACCCTCCCTTGCAAGGAGGTGTGGCTTGGTCGCCGCAGCAACTCTCTCTTTCTGCCCCACCAGACCAACTGCCTTCCCCAATCCAACTCCAGGTAGCTTCCCTCAGCATCGAAAGTCAGTCCACTAACCTTCTCAACGGATTCTTTGGCCATCCTCATGCTACGGTTCTTTGCTCGAAGGCCCGCTGTGCGATGTGGGGACAGGTATAACGGTATAACGAACCACCAGTACTGGTCCGAATCTTGTTACTGTAAGCCTGCTGAATAGCATAGAAACGCTCGCGGGCTTGTTCATGCGGTTGCTGGGTCAAGATAATGTTGGCGGTCCTTGATCTTCTTCCATACACAACAGTGCGAACCACCTGCTGCCGTACTGCCTGCTCCCACTGGCTTATGCACTGCGCAACTTCCTTCTTTATGACCGACCTTGGTGTGTCTGTTTCCCATCCGCCCGCTATGATTTTGCAGAAGTCCGTGTCCTGGAAAGACGTGGGAGAGGGGGAGCCGCTAGCACTGTCCACGCGAGAATCGCCTCCTGAAACTGCGCCTTTCTGTGCATACCGACCCCACGGATCTGTCGAAGACATAGCAGGCAAAGGTGAGGTTGGGGGAACTCGAACCCCCGAAGGTGCTGCAGGTCGCTGCCAGGGATCCTCACTACCTGTTGGCCATTTGTCCTCTCTCGGCGGTGGCACTGCCCTGAAGCTGGGGCTGATGGGCTTCAGGTTGTTGCTGACGGTAGTCTCCAGGTCATCAAGTCGCTTGCTTACTGACTGCATATCTTGAACATTCGCTCGTTGGACTCGATTGCTATCTCTCCCTGCAAAGTGTTAACCCTCTCGTTGATATGGCCAAGTTGAGTGGCTAGCTGATTGGTTATTGCAGAGGAAACATTAGCAACCAGCGAATCCTTCAAACTCTGAACCCAAGGAGGTTCCTCGCCCGTTTTGGCCAGCTCTCTGCCCCACTTTCTCCTCGGTGCTTCGTCGCCATCAGCCATCTCAGCCCCTGAGCCTGAACCCAGCTCATCATCTGAAGCAGACCCGGTACCATCCATGAGCCCTCTACGAGCCCTCCTAGCCTTAACAGGTGAAAGCCTTCAGCCGAAACCCTTGAGCCAAAAACCCTAAACCCTAAACCCTAAACCCTAAACCCTAAACCCTAAACCCTAAACCCTAAACCCTTTTTGCACAGGCTTGTCTCAGCGCGCCTGGTCGAGCTCGTCGCTCTCGTGGCAACACGCTCAGTCTGAATGTTGAACTAAGGAAATCATTTACGAGCTATACGCGGGGGCACACTGTTGAAAGAACAAACATATCGATGACTGGAATAGATGCTATCATGGAGTTCAAGCAAGACGCCGCCCTGACTTTGGAGGAGATCTTCATGCATATGGAAATCAGAAGCAAACCCAAAAACTCCAACTGGATCCATTGCACCCAGGTGATAATTACGTGTTCTAGCGTGCCAGTCCGCGAGAAGGCTTGAAAACCCTCCGACACATGGAGCCAGTGAATGCTGTAGGCGTCCCCCACGCACCGCACGAACACCCCGAGCCGCCAGGGAACCTCTAGTCTGAAAACATCTCGCCAACGATTCGTGGAAATAGCATGTAGAACTGGGTGTACATGTAGAAAGGCTTGCTTACGACTGTCAAAGTCTGCAATCCACGCCTCCCTATCCTGCGCCAATGCTGTGAGCGCAGCGGTGTCCCTGCCGCTTGTGGTGCAACCCCATCGCAGGATGTGGTGTAGAGGTCCCGGATGCGCTTGCTTGAGACTGCTCATTGAAAGGACCTCTTGCCGAACTAGCGCGGACTCCTTCATCCGCAACACATGCCCCAGATACGACCACTTGCGTTTACACCAAATGGCAACCCATTGCTTCTCGGGCTCGTGAGCCAGGACCTGTAACACAGTTCGCCGTCGGACCCGGTGCAGGAAGACTGCTGCTTCTTTGCCCAGGCACTCTGGAATGTTGAGCCCGAAGAGTTGGGTCAAAAAAATTACCTGTTGAGACTGGACCCTGGAAACATACTTAACAAGAGGTTCCATCAAGGGGGCGTACCAGTACCAGGTACCACCAATATAAGTGTTGCATAAACGAATGGTGGCAGACAAGCATGACCAATGACCCTTGCGGACACAACAGTGCAACGACTCGTAAGCTGCATGCGTGGCCCGCACGCAGGCATCTAGAAGGATTGCTGTGGTGTCCGTGTAGCCACTCATCACCCCAACTTCATAGTGTGTGAGTGTTTTCTTGAGATAAGTGCATGACGTGGCCCAAGCTACACTTGTGAGAAACGAATGCTCAGGGAACTCCATCGCTCTACCCACTTCAAGAACAGAGGTGTGGGACATCAGGGTGGTCTTCTTGGCATTGAGCCCTAAACCCATTGGCCGCAGGACTTGTCGCAGCTCTTCTGTCAGCCTCACTGCTTGTGGCCAGCTGTCAAAGGCCAGCAACAAATCATCCATGAATAGGAGTGAAATCGTTGAATGACGGGTGTGTTCACCTCTTTTCTTCCACTCTGACTCCAATTTCTGGCACGCTCGTCCTAAGATGTATGAAAACAGTATTGCGCTGTGGCTTCCACCCTGCTGTATTCCAGTGCCTTGCTCAATATCCCATGAATAGCCCTTCCAATCGAACATAAGTGAGGGCAAAGTCAAGAGCTTTAGCATCTGGAGAGCCTCGCTGCCATGCTGGGCCTCACACTCTTCAAGAAGAAATTGTGCGATAGTAGAGTGCTCTAAAGAGTCGAAGGCTGCTTGTATGTCAGCTGACAAATAAATACTGTATTGGCATTCCTTGGAGTCGCGAGTTGTTCTGCACTGCGCCGTCATCATTGCATCGCACACCTGCGACCCCTTGATCCCTCCCAGCTGTATTTCTGGCACAGCCCAGGAGGCAGCAAGGCGGGAGACCAATAGCCAACACAGAAGTTTATGTAGGCTCTCAAGCATGTTAATAGGACGATAGTCCTTTGGGCTCGCGATAGCGGCAACTTTGGGCAGCAGAGCTACTTGTGCTTCACACAGCGCCGACGGGAGGTCCCCTGCCCGAAGCAGTTTGTTGAGGAAGTCGCACAGTAGCTGCTGGCCTTCCGCTAATTGCCAAAGGCTACGAGGTATTCATTCGACATACCAGAAGGCCCCGAAGTCCTATCCCACTTCAACCTGTTGATACATGCCTGTATCTCGTCAATAGTGAAGTCCGGGCTGGGGCAGTCACATGCACGTTGTGAAAAGATGCTGGCGGCCTCATCAATCATGGCCTGTTGACTTGCTGAAACGGGGCGTTGAAACACTTGTCGGTAATGATTCTGTAGGGCAGTAGCTGCCTGCGACAGTCCCCCTGAACTTTCAACAAAGGTGTCCGTGCTGCCCTTGTATGGGGAGTAGCGTTGCTTCAGGTACTTGATTGCCTGGGCATCGCCCTCTCTGCTCCTCTGATGCAGGGATTGGAGCCAGCACGTCTTCTCGACGTGACGGAGTGACACGATATGCCGCGTCAAGGCAGTTCTCTCCGAGGGATCAGTGGCCAAACGTCGGGACAAGCAAAGCGCCTTCAAGCTGGGACTGTCAACATGTTTCAGGGATCCTTTGGGGTAGGAAACACGCCGAGCAGACGAAGTCAATACTTCCCATTTTCCTCGAAGATCAGCTGCTTCTGCGTACTGGTGGCATACCTCATGAATGGTGCTCTGGAGCTTCTCAGCATCCACACGCCACCTGCCACACTTGCTAGGACGACCTCTTTTGCGTTTCTTGCTTTCGGTCTGGCATGGCGGAGAAGATGCTGGGGGGGTACCGCGCAGAGCAACAACAAGCGAAATGCAACAATGATCACTGCCCAATTCTGTACGTGAGGAAGGATGGCAAGTGACATGGAGGGCTCCATCCTCTGGCACAGCGACCTCAAGAAAAGCCCGATTGCAACAGAAGTAGTCGAGCTCGGATTGAGAGTTTCTGCCCCATCTTGTCGCTTCGTGTGTGCGAAGCATCTTGCCACCTCGTAGCTGGATGCATGAGAAAAACTGAATGGCCCTTTCACTACCCGGTTCGCAGTTAAAATCGCCAAGAAGAATAATGGGAAGGTGCTTGTACGTACTGTACCATGAGCTGAACCAGTTCCCTTAAGGCATCGAAGTATAGCTCATCTGAATTCGCACTGTGGGGGAGGTGGCAAGATGCTATGATGCACGGGTGGCTCAAAGCAACCAACTGCACTTCCACTGCCAGGAATCTGTCACCATGCCAAGCTGAGCAGATATGCTGTACACTCTCGCTCTGAAGTAGGATCACTTGCCCCAGGTGGGAAGCGCAGGCGGTCGTGCCAACTGCCACATACTCACGAACCACTTGAAAGTCCTGGAGGAGGTACTGGCAAACACCAGACTCGAATTCCCGTACTATTGGAAGGGAACCCAGTTGACCAACCTCTTGTAAGCCAACAAAGTCAAAGAAATCCCCAACCTCATCAAACCAATGGTCGAAACGCTGCAATGCCCTACCTTGAATGTTCCAAGAGGCAAAGTGTTTAAAATTAACATTGGTATTCCAGTATCTCCTGTTGCCATGCACAGCTGGACTGGGAAGGTGTCAGGGGGAGTTGACACGTTTCTCAATCTCGGCTTCAGGCTGCCTGGCTGCAATGGCCAAAGCAGTAAGGTTGATATGGAAGAGAGTCTGCTCACCATACTCATCACTCACCGGGCGAACCATCAGCTTATTGTCCCTTGCGGCCAGAAGAGCGTGAGCAGACAAAGCCGCAACTCTTGCCTTGCCGCACCAGACAATCTGCCGACTCCAATCAATGTCCTCTTGCTGAACTGGGGAACCAGTGATCCGACTGATGAGGTTGCCGATCTCGCGCGTTGCGCGATTCTTCTTGCGGACTTCCGGGGGCTTGCTTGGCGAGAAGTAACTCTGGTCGGTGTTTGTTCTCACCCTGCTTCCATGCTTCTCCTGCAATGCATAAAAGCGAGCACGAGCTTGGTCTGTGGGAAGCTCCTTCAAGAAGATGTGACCGGTCCTGGCCCGTTGAGTGAAGACCACCACCTTGACAACTGCCAACCTGTCGTCCTGATCCCAGTGAGCAGGTTTTCGTTGAGAGCATCCTGGATCTGTCGCTTTGGCGTGTCATGCTCCCAGCCGCCGACGACAATATGACAAAAGTCAGTGGAGTCTTGGGCATCAGTTCCGGAGCCTGACGAAGGCGAGGGCGAGGAAGGACCCTGCTTTGCTCCAAGGTACTGCGCCCAAGGATCCGCCGGTGGTCCGGTAGCTGGTGCAGAATGCTGGGGCACAGTGCCAGCCCGGGGAGGGACCGCGTGGAAGGATGAGCCTGATCCAGAAGCTCGTGCAGAATGCTGGGGCATAGTAGCAGCCGGAGGAGGAACCGCATTGAAGGATGAACCCGATCCAGAACCTTTGGAGACCGCGTCTATTCTGCCAGTTAACTCATCAAGCCGCTTGTTGACTTCACTGATATCTCTTCTACGATCCTCACTCTCCCTCTGTAACAGGCCTCCAAAGGCAGCGACAGAATTGTTGATATCCCTCACTTCGGATCTCAAAGCCATCTGAAACTGTTCTATCCATGCAGGAGGTGCATCGGAAGCTGGGGGAATTGCAAGTGTCATGTTTTCAGCATCTATCTGCTTCTTGCGCTTCGGCTGCCCCTCCAACCCAGCATCACTCATATCTTCGTCCTCACTGGGCAATCGAATAGTCTCAGCGTTCGAAGCCATTGCCCCGTCGACCCTATCTCTTCCTTGAACCCCAAACCCTTGAGCCAAAATGGCTACGGAAAACCCTAAACCCTAAACCGGCAGCACATTATTGTTGTCTTGCAGAGTCTGCACAAGAAACAGTGCGATTGTGTTAAGAAGCCCGCTGCCATTATCACATGTATCCACCTGCTGATGCTACTAGTTCGCAGTGCAGCAAGCGGGAATCTGCCTTGCAAGGTGCCGTCCACCTTAAACAGGAACTCTGCAGCAAATTCATGAAGCAAAGGTGCTTCCCCGAGCCTCGGATAGGCTCCTTTCTCTGCACGACCACAGCTTCAGACGAGATGGTTAGAAAAAAAGAGCCCAGACTGCTTCGTGATAAGGGAATGCTTAGTCCAAGACTCTTTAGCGAAACAAAGGCCCAGGCCGTGTTGGTGAGGTCCTGCAACTCGAAAGATTCAAGAGACCCGAGATCATGTGCCAGGGACGCCAGGCGTGGAGAGTGGACCAAGAGCAACGCATATGCCCAGCAGAAGTTGGAACGGTTCTGCGGTGTGGATTCCGCTAAGTGTTCCAGAAAGCGAGCCGCGCTTAACGTCATCAGCGGCTCATCCAGGGCGAGAAGTTTGGCGAGCGCCCACACCATGTTGGAGACGGCCTGTACATCAAAGGCGGGCATCAGTTCAACAGCCAAAGCTTGCAGAGCTTCCAAGAGTGGCCCGTGGAAGAGCTCCAGCATGGCATAAGCCCATGCAATGTTAGCACACTCTTGGAAACCCGCTTCCTGTGCACGTGCTTGCAACGCTTGTACCGCTTCCACTGCCTGCCCGGCCATCGCATCAAAGAGCGGCATGTCCAGGTAACTTAACTTTGCGCATGCCCAAGATACACTGGCCACGGTTAGCAGTGGTACTTCCGTTGCTTCCATCAGCTCCTTGGACACGCAGCGAATCAATGCCTGGAGCTCAGTCGAGCCAAGAACGTCAAGTCGGTCTGATGCCTTTGCCACCCGGTGAAGGGCCGTGGAAAGGTTCACAAGGTGAAGCTGCGGCAAGTGGGTGCTGCAGAACTGAAGCACGCCCTTGGCATTGCTCTGGGCCACGATGCCGAGACTCAACTGCAAGTCCCACCAAGAAGCAGACTTCCAGCCTTTCTGATGACGCCACAGCCTGGTGGAGGCTCCTGTGATCACAGCAGTTTACGCCGTTTATTTATCCCCTTTCCCAAGACATGTGTGGGTCGTCCCTGCAACAGAGCGTCGTGTATGCACAGGTTGCTGCAGCCCGACGAAGCCAGAATCCAAGCTGAACATGGCACAGGTTGGTTGGATGGGGCTTTGACAAGGCACGGGTCATGTCGAAAGAGGAGCAATGAGGCCGGCAGAGAGCTGTGGTGCAAAAAGTGCACAGAAATCACGCGGCAGATCCAGGGCAGACTGCTAGGCCAGCAAGTTGCCGAGCGGGGCTTGAACATCGCGGCTCAACATCTATAAGCTGTACTATACATTGTGAAATGTTTCTCGTGCTGGTTTGCTGCTAGCGAACTACAAGGCGGTCAATATGAACCGAATAACATTGCCTGTGTGAGTGTGATGTCAACCCTTGCTTTGCAGAATGCGCGTGTGCTTCATGAGCTGGCCCCTCGCTGCTTTATGAGCTAACTTGCTGCATGAGTTCAATCGTCGATCGCGTCAAAGGACACCAGAAATTCATCCCAACCCTTTATTACTTCAAGCTCTCTGGGTGCGAAGGAAACTCTGTCCTAGGACATTCGGGCTCAAGAACCTGCTCTTGAGCTTCGCGTGTTTGAAGTTTGAAGTGGCTCAGCAAAGCGGCCCTTCTGCATTTCTTTCACTGGGTGTTCCTGCGGTACGAGCGAATCCCCGTTTTGGTTAAAGCTCAGCATAGCTCAGCAGTGAGCCCATGACAGCGGGGCTGAAAGTGCCTAGAGGACCAGGAGACTCTGGATCAGAGAACCGGACACGTGGACTGGAGTCTAAGACCCGGCAACAGCTTTCACCAATCAAGCTTTGGACCCGAAGAAAGTTAAGCCCAAGAGCAGACGCATTGTGGCCAAAGAAACTCGTTTGCGAAAGAGTTTGGTGTGCACACGGAATTATATGAGCCTGTCACTGTCACTGTCACTGTCACTGTCACTGTCACTGTCACTGTCACTGTCACTACATTGTCACTATCAGATATCAATATGTCTCCCTAGGATGTCTCCCAGTCTCGGCCGCGCACAGCAAGAGCCGAAGCCGAGTCTCTCAGGGCTCCTGCGAGCGAAACTGGGCTGAAGTCTGCTTTAAGAAGTCTCTGCTTTGGGCTTTTTGCACTGTCAATGCTGAGCTATGTTGGGCTATGTTGAGCTACTGCTGCCTCTACACGCCAGTTGCTGTGAAGGCCCAGCACCAGCAGACGACACCTGCAGCATCCATGCTTCATGGCTGCATGATTGGAACTGAACGGAAGGACCTCGACACGAGGCACTCGAAAAGCCCACATCCCGAGTCGCGTCGCAAAGTTGCTTTCGAGATCACCTGAAAATTCACAATGGTGATGGTTCCAGGTGATGTGACACCAGCGGCTTGTTTGCAAAAGCAGAGCCAGGCTGGATGGATCAGCAACTCAATTCACTCACGCTTAATGTTGCAGCCAGGTGTCACAGGATGCTGCGAGACATCGCATGAAGTGCATCGCCGAGCTGACAGGAGGGCGCGCTCTCTTCTCTGCATTTCACACTCAACGGCTGCGCACTTGAGCCTTCCAGCTCCAAGACCTTGAGAACCTGGGCGTCCACTGAGGAATACTGAGGCGAAGCGTTTGCGGCATCAGATGCACATGCGCATCAAAGCATAGGCCAAGCAAGAAGTACTTCAACAGCAGAATGCATATAACAGGTGCATGTGTTTTTGATGCCTGTTTTGCTTGTCATTTTGTCTGGCTTCCTTGGGCCTTGATAGAAAGACTTCCATGTTGCCTGGAGGTTCATAGCACGTCCCCGATGTTTCCGAGGGAAACCTCACACTGGAGGAGACGAGAGGGGAGACACGAGAGAGCGCGTCTCGTGGTCTGGTTCTGCATCTAATCTAGACCAGATGTCAGACATCGACGGGGACGAATCCAGTGATCGGGTTCTGCATCTCGAGGGAAATTATGTAAGGCTATAGGGGAGACAAGAATATGGAAGGGAGACAAAGAAAGAGCGCGTGTGAGAAATTGCTCGATTGTTCTTAATTTCCTGTGGTCTTTCGGACATCAGCCGGGCCCGAAATTGTGCAATGGAGAAGCCCAAAGAAGCAAAGCAAAGAATGGAGAATCCAGACGGAGGGTTCTTGAGCCTGTGAAACGTGTGTTTTGGCATTTTCGCTGCGCTTCGTTCAAGAATTGTTTCTCCTCATTCTGCGCATACAATCCGAGTGAGTTCTGCATCGTTTTTTTGTAGAAAGCCTTAAGAAGGTCCTTGGACATGTTTGGACTTTTGGGGACCCCACCCGAGCCCCACTGGTGCCCCCTTCATGACATCGACCAAACTGGTGCGTGTCATGGAGGGGGGCGTATTTCCTTCTGTCATGCTTAGCATGCTTCTTCTTCTCCTGTCAAGTCGAGTTACCTCCAATTCCGCCGCTCCTCTGGCAAGATGCGCTCTTGCCTCAGGTAGCCAGTACTGCAGCTGTAATCGAACAAGCTTCACTTGCATTGAGGGTTTCATATCTCATCATATATCCCTCTCTCTGATTTTAGATGCGTGGCAGGCAGGGCGAGCTTGCAGACCTCGGTAAGCGCCTGGAACGGGGCAGATGAAAAAAACCGACTCGCTTGACTGATCTGGATTTCCGAGGGTCCGCTGTAGCTCTGGCCATAAGAATGACCGCGGCTGCGAGCCTGAGCGGCATGTCACTGCACCATCACGGCGAAAGCGAAATCCACGATGAAAGTTCTGACACAAAGCATGGCACCTTGCGGGGTCTACAACAGTTCTACAAAACTGCTGTCAAGTCTCGCCCCCTCAAGTCGGACGTACATGAAAGCCTGAGGAAGGCAGGGTCTGCAGTTCTCATCTTGTGAACGACGTCTAGAGTCTAGCCAGCTGGCAGCTCCACACCATCTGCACCAACCCAGGGTCGTCCTTCTGAGACCTGATGTACAAACGCAACCTTTGCACAATTTTCAGCTTGCATCATGCACTGGGGTAGGACTGAGGAAGATGCCAGCTGCAACAGGAGATCAATCGCCGAGACAGCGCTGCAGCGCTCGCGTTTTCGCTCTTCGTCCACGCGACACAGCTGCAGGTGCCACCTGGAGCGCACTTATTGGGAGACTGCTTTATCAGCAACTGGTCTCTTCATGTCTCTTCCAGCTAAGAACCTGAGGGTGCCTGGGCGATGTAAACGTATGTATCACCAAGCGTACAATACAAGCTTTCGCAATCACAAAACCGAGGGACCTCATTAGACATCATTGCTGATACCAAAAGGGAGGGGGCAGTTCTGCACTTTACGTAAGGAGCTCACGGGAGCGAGGCAGTAGAGCGACTTGGACAACGGGAAATGTGAACGGGGTGAAGGCGGGGTGAAGGCGGGTTGTGGGCAGGAGCACGGCTTCGAAGATCTTCGAAGCCAAAGCGGCCACTTCACGTTTGCGAAATCATGCGGACTGGATGGAGCTGAGCACCGCGATACACCGCGATACTGAGGTGCTGTCCCTCTAAAGGCTGCGTATTTGAATCCTCGAGAGCTGGCCGCGGAGCACGACAGGCTCCAAGAAGGCAACAAGCTGCAACTATAGAACGATGTCTGAGTCGTTGTCGGATGTTGCCGGTACGTCGAAAAATGTCGAAAACACATGCTGCAGCTCATCGCGGGGCCCCGAAAACACCGAGAAGGTCGTCATTCACAAACAGTACTTGCGGCACCACAGCGAGAGCCCCGAGTGCACACAGATTCGCACTTCGCCACAATGAGCGCGACTATCAATGTCCCGGTCCTCTACGTAGACGTAGGAACTCCATAGTGAGAGCACTGCTTGAGGAACTGCCACGGCAGCAGTCCACCCGATCTGGCGAGCAAAGACGCGTCGTCTCACGTGAATAACATTATGTCGTGCATTAACAGAATGAGGGAAGAAAAGAGCGCTGCAAAAACACCATTCATTACGTTCGCCAAAAAAATTCAAATTTCAATCGGTGGAGCTCTGTGTAGGGTTCGGAGCTCATTGGTATTGTGAGCGCCGGGTCCGACGTTGAGGAACACACGCGAATCAAAAAAAAACACTCAAGGGTACAAGCATAGGCTTGGGATCCGGCTCATCGAGAAACTCCTGGCTGCCCAGCGAAACCTGGCTCCTGAAAACTGCAAAAATTCGGAAAGGTAGATGGACAAAGGGCTGCCAGTGGCATCAAGACGCAGGCCTCAACTCAGCTGCAGCTGTATTTGAGACACGCCTGACCCGATCGCATCCCCAAGGGGGCAGACATGCCACGACTCCACGACATCGCGGGGATCCAAGGCACGCCTTCGCTTCGGAGCTTGATGGAGGCTCATTTCGACCACCTGGGGAGGACGTTCAGAGAGCTTCCTGCTTCAGAATCGCGTCTCCTTGCACATCGCAAACGGCCCACCTCGGAGAATGGCAGGGCCTGGTGGGACTGGGTCTTGAGCATCATCTCGAACTTCCACAGAGAAATCCTAAGCAACAGTCAAGCAGAAGCGCACGCAAGCGCCAGATCGTCGCAAACACCCGATCTGCTAGAGGAGACCTTGAACAATCCAAGTCTCAATGGAAGAAGAAGACCACAAAACTCCTCCTTCCATGGCACGCTCAGCGGACTTAGACCTGTTAGCAACATACCTGCCATCTGGGACACATGTCTAAAGCCAGTGTTTGCACCTCCCGGGAAGATTTTCCCGCCACTTTCTGCCACAGATCCAGTAGCACCAACGCCGGCAGCTTGACGCTCAATGGATTCATGGCAAAAGGTGTTTCCTCGGCGCAAGGGTTGGGACGGTTGGGACTCAACATGCTACTTGCAGTCAAAAGCAGTACACGGATGCTGCGAAGTCTCCGGGCCCCGAGGTTCAACAAGTTCTGGGTGATTGCAAACCTTTCCTTGCGAGATGGCCGGTCAACCATCCGAACAAGCACACTTGCGTCCCAAACTGCAGATTGGATCCTAGGTTCAATCATGTCATGCTGTCAGGATTCGTCAAGCTCCCGTTCAACAGAATTCGACTGCAAATATAGCGTTTGGAGAGTTCAGGGCCGCTATAAGAGGGGAAATACCCAGGCACAGCAGCTGCCCTCGTCATGAAGGTTTAGGGCGCTCAGGGAATGATTCGTCCAACAAAACCAGGCACGAGACCCATCTTGAGATGTTGACATTCGTGTTTCAATTGGATTCATGCATTTGCTGAGGTCAACACCATAAATACTAGCAATCTGGCTAGATGAATTCACAGCACCTTGCCTTTCGAAGTACTTGCAGCTTGGTTTGACGCAGGATTTGCAGCCGAGCCGGGGGCCGGCTGGATTTGAGAGATCCGAACGAGCTGTGGACCTTTTGAATTAAGTACATGAAGGGGTCTCCTGCGACATCTCGGACGACCTTTGCAATCCTCTTCGCGAGCTGATGCAGGCTGTCACGCACGTCACCCTATAATCTCACATGCTATGATGCGCAGGCGCGCCCGAGAGGGTTTATGCCGCAACTCAATAGCAACCAAAGCCCCCAACAGCCTAGCGGAAAGAGAACTTGCCCAAAAGTGCAAGAAGCCATGCTTCATAGCCTGAGCCATTGCAGTTATTGTGTATCGGTCTAAGAATGGGCAGCTAGGGCCAGTATGCGCTTGTGCCACAAATACAGGGTGCCGTTCGGAATGCTGTCCGGGGAAAAGCTCATGAAACAAGATGTCTGGGGTCTTTGCCGTATACATCGATCAACCAATGCAACTCTGCGTGTTCGGCATCTCTCGCTGTTTGGCCTGTGCTTGGTGTTGTGCCTTCCATGCCATGGTTCCTCAATAGGACAGCCGTGGAACCCCCAATGGTATAACTTGTCCCTGACATGTCGCAGAGCCTGACATTTCAAAGCCAAGCATGCACCGACCAAGCTCCGGCTGCAGCGAACAATTTCAGGCCGCACTGCACAAAGGTTGTTGTAAACCGAGTTGGACATGATAAGATGCTAGCAATCCATTTGCCATGACTGTTTCTTCAAGAGGGTTACCGATGAACACATTTGCAGCATGGCCTTTTGGCAAACATAGTGCCAAATAAGCCGGGTCATGACAGGTACGTTTGCTCCTTGATGCTCCTCGCCTATGTTTCGCACACATCTCAAGAAGCTACTTCCAGTAAGTGCCGAGTCTCTCAGCTGCATAAGGATACCTGAAGTGCGAAGGCTAAGGCTGCCTGGTTCAATTCATTCTCGTGACATGACAATGCAAAATTGCGGCTCAGAGCACCCATCATTCTCAAGTAATCGCCGTTCTTGAGGATTTGCTGCGTCTGACGCCTGTTCCAAGATGTGCATCCCAGGACATGCAAACTGCAACACCGAATAACCAGTGAGTGGCGCGAAAAACACACAGCATGGTGGAGAGACGCTTGAAGCCTTCTCATGAACTCCTCGTAGAGGACTTGTTGACGACGGGATAAAGGGCAAGGCACCTGAGCCACACGGTGAATACTTTCACTTTCAGTGGCATGTAAAGGCCCTCTGCAGTTCTGAACCTGCCTCTAGCTTCCGGCCCAATTCGTCATTTGGACCCAGCGGAAACTCACATATCCTGGGGAACCTGTACTTGAGAAAGCCCCAACGGCCCTATAGCCAAGCGCAGAGTAGGCTCGGTGTGTTCGTGCTTCTTGGGTAACTGACGTTCCACATCACTTTTCAACCTGCAGCACTGCGGCCATGGTCTTTTTCACCCACAGAGGCTTCACTGGGCACGGCCTTCGCAACATGAAGGGTCTGATAACTTTGTGCAGTCGCGCCACGAGTTCCTCACACATAGGGACATAGGGCTGCTGCGACTACAGATCGCACGCAAAGCTTGCAGGCCGGAGTAGCTTTGGAGCTCCTGCTCCTTTTTGAGACGGTTTTCGTGCAAGGCCAGGTGCAGCGGGTCTGCAAAAAACTCCTGAAACAGCCGCACATCATCGCCCGCCATGTCATCTGTTCAAGGCAACTATCCCACCTTAAAGTCCGCGTAGGATTGAAACATATCCTGAGCTGCATAGCCGCTCCGTGGCACACAAACCATTTGGGACCCTTGCTAGAAATCTTAGACAACTCACAGCATCTGGCAAGGAGCTGGCATCAGGAAGTGCAGGAGGGACCAAAGCTCCGCAAGATTGTTTTGCAGAGGCGTCCCAGTCAACAGCAGTCGGTGCTCCGATTTGAAGCCTTGGTGCCACAGACTCACCCAACACAGGCATGGTGAGTAGTAGTTCAGGTACCCTCGGCATAGTCACGTGCGAATGAGTAGTATCACCACAAGGTGCCACCGAGACACGCATCAACTGCTGCCACCTCTGAGACCGATAATTCCTGACTTCAAAAGCCGTTTTCGTTGAAACAGAACATATCCTACAATCTCGCCTTCAAACAAGCGAAACTATTCTCAGAGATTGTTGCTGCGAACAATGCCGTGCGTCTTGATGTTTTGAGCTTCGTCCAATATCAAGTAGTGCCACCGCTTCATTTTCCTTGCCATCCACATCAGATTCCAGGCTGGAAGAAGCCCATACTGTACCGCCAATGAAAACGCATCAACTAATGAAAGCAGCCTCTTCTATGCGAAACGAAAAGGTGCAAGAACAATTCCTTATTGAATGTGCGCTCTGGGTGTGAACAAAATAGACAAGCGAATCATGCGGACTAGCCAGTGAATGTACTTGAGCATGGCGTTCGCTTGCACCTGTACTTCACATGCGGACTGCAAGGAAGCGACCGTGAAGACACAGACGTGTTGTAACAAGAGTGAGGGAGACTGATGCTATGCGCTCGCAAGGCAGAAGCTCAATGTGCTGAGGTCATGCGCTTTCTCCGCGTCGCGTGTAAATGAATGCGATTTTTGTTGGGGGGGGGGGGGGGGGGGGGGGGGAGGAGAGAGGGGCTTTTGTGGTCCCTTTGCGCGAACAAAACGCCTCGCGATTGAATTAGTTTCGCGCGCAAACAAAGACATACCGCCCAACCCCCCCCCTCTCATGAAACACCTTCATTTCACACACTTTTTTTGCAAATGAAGAAAGCTACTGAGGTGTGATTGAAACGACTGACAGAAGAGAAACGCACCGTTGAAATCGGAATACATGCAGGTTTTTGGGAGCTCGTGGGTAATTTTGTGTGATGAAATAACTTCACGTTGCGCTAGATATTTGTTACGGGTTTGTACGTCTCACTGTTAGACATTATCGGAGTTTAAATTGAAAGAGCAGCATTAAATTATGGCCTACTGGAAAAACCACAAAGAAACAAAAGACAGGCAAAGAGCCAGGAAATACAAGGATGCAGCAGAGAGTTGGCTGAAGAACATTCAAGACGAAATGGTAAGATTGTGTAACGCGTACAGAACACGTAATTGCAAAGGATGGTTTGGAAAAGTGCCATGACTGGCATCGGCTAGTAAGTATTAATGAGCATGTGTACATCTTTTGATGTACGCGCTTATCTATGTATACATGTGCGATTGAATTGAAAGAACACCGACCGGCCGCCAGTCAAGGCGCAAAGGCCGAAGGTCTTGCAGCACGACCGCATACCTCGAAGGGAGCGGCTTGCCAAGAATGGTCAAAAAGCACTCATGATTAACCGACAAAACTACAGGGCCAAGTTGCGAAGTAACACAAACGTGAAATGAATCGTCATTGCCCCATCCGCGTCGCTTGTCTCGGCGCTCCTGCACATTTTCGAAGTCGGACGGGACACTCGAGATGATGAGCTTCCCTCTCACATGCACGTTAACGATCAACATGTCCTTCACAGTGCCATGGTACGCGCACACTTTCAGGCCTGCCGCACCACAAAACACACCAAAGGCACAGAGCAGTTGGTGCCACCATGGCGCCTGGTGTCCATTTTTGTAGCTCCTTGACCCAGTTCATCAGCACGGAAGTGGGAACCACGACCAGGTGAGGACCCCAGACCTCTTTCCTGGCAGACGCTGCCATTCTAAATTCAATGTAGGAAATAACCACACGGGGATGCAGCTCAGGTTCTGCACGGCAAGATGGGCCATCAGTGCGATCGTCATGACGGTCTTGCCAAGTCCCATCCTCTGTCTTGGCATCTCGTCACACAGCCCAACACCAAGTATTTGCCAAACGTGCCTCCGCCTAGCCGTTCTTGCAAGCAAAGCTCTCATCGGCCAGTATACCATTAAAATGATTGTCGTGCAACGTGGCCAGCCAGTGCAGACCTCGTCAATGGCTGAGGTATCGACTGAGTGCTGCTGCCAGGAGGCACTTTATATTTCTGAACTGATATGGAGTCCGGGCCTATGTGCTGATACCTCAGGTCGAACAGAGCACCCGGCCAACTCTCAAAGTCATAACTGGCTCGAACCGCACATGAGAGAACCGCACATGAGAGGCTACCAATCAATCATTCCAGCATCAATTCGACGAAGCACTCACGGATTGGATGTCGTAGCAGGAGGACCGGCACCTCGGTCGTGATCTGCTTGGACATGTTGCGCCGATCGAAATCCTCGCATTGGAGCCTGACTTGCAAGCATCAACGCTTGCAGGCGCTTGCACGCATTCCTTCTGCAGCACGTGCACTTGAAGTGCAAGCGAAGAGCCGGGAAGATCGTTCCAGCTGTTCCAAGCTATTCTCAGCCTGCCCAACGCACATCGGAAATCCACAAACCACTTGCAGACTGGAGGAAGCAAGCTTTCACACTTTCCGGGCTTCTGTTGGTTGCGCATTTTGTGCTTACAGGGTGGGGTTCTACAGACAAGTGCCGGAGGAGAGCTCAAGCTAGCAGCCAGAAGCGGCTATGCGCCATTGTTGATGACTTGCCAGCATCGAATCCTGAAACATTCAGTGGTTCTGAAAGTCCAGCCCAACCGACTGAAACATTACCGCATGCCAGCAAAACACTATATGCATGAGCAAGGACGCACCCATTGCTGCCAAACTTGCCAAGTGCCACCCTCAGCCGGTTGTACATGCTTCAAGACTCTTAAGCCACTTGAAGCCACTTGAAGCCACTTGAAGCCACTTGAAGCCACTTGAAGTCACTTGAAGCCACTTGAAGCCACTTGAAGCCACTTGAAGCCGCTTGAAGCCACTTGAAGCCACTTGAAGCCACTTGAAGCCACTTGAAGCTACTTGAAGCCCCAGGTGTTGCAGCCCAATTTGGGCAGGCCAGGTGTTGCAGCCCAATTGGGCAGGGAGTCAACCCAAAAAAACTTCATCTACCGAAAGCCCGTACTGTACTGTAGCCACTGTAGCCGTACTGACAAGGAGCACATGCTGACACTTTCCATCAACTTCCAATGTAGTGGGGGCAGCAAAGCTGCGGACCTTCTGCTCTAGGTGCGATCGGTTTGAATCTGCTCTGCAGCTACGCGCAGCTTCTATGAAGTTGTGCTACGAACCTTTGGGGGCCGCTTTGTGCCGGCCAAGTTCACCGAGCATATGCTACGCATATGCTCTTAAAAAAGCACTCACTTCCCGAATCACGTCCGAGCGATTTTCCCGGTCAAGGGGGAAAGGTGTGTGACCTGCGTTGCGGCGTGAAGCGCAACGTGAAGCACACTTTAGCCACTCTTTCATTCCGACATCCTTTGCTGGGGAGCTGACCCCCCTCGTGTTCAAGCACACGCCGCTCGTTGGAAGGAACATAGCTCTCCACCAAGTATTGTGACTGGGCTAGGTAGGGGTCAGCGCGTCCCAAGACGTGCAGAGATGGAACACCGCCTCTGAATGCAAAACGATCACACTAGACTCACACCACAACAGACACTTGGACGGAGGAGGCCTGAAAAATGCATTAACATAACTCGGGATCGAACGAATGGGCAGCTGCGGCGGGGACCCCGAAGACCACCATGAGCGCGGCGTCTCATCCCAAAAACCCCAGATCCCTCCACAAAGGTTCACCGTGCAGCGCAGGCCCAAGTCCATCTTGGAACAGGCCTTGCATAAACAAGATCAACATCCTTACTGGACTACTGCCTACAACACAACTGCTACGCGGCTCCCGCCTGCTTGGCCAGCAAGGCTGCGGCGACATTCGCGCCCTGGCTAAAACCCACCGTTGCGAAGAAGGGGCCATGCGCAGCAACCTCTGCCACCGTGTCCTTACTTGAACTGCAAGCTTCTTGAGCATCTCGCTTCCATTCGCTTCCAAAAGAAGGGAAAACTCACGTTCGTCCTTTGTACTCCGTTTTCTGATGTTTTCTGCGCTGTGCAACCTCCCAGACATGCTCCAGGCCATCTGCCGTGTCATGGCCCGCCCGCCAGCGCTTCGCAGGGTCCTTCGCGCCTGGAACCGATCGACTGCAGAGGCTGCGTCAGGCTACTGTGAAGCTACGAACCGGCCATTGACGTTGCATTTTCCCCAAGTTCTCCTGGATCGTTTCGTAGGCTGAAGTACTGCCACGCCTCTCGCTGGTGTGGTCTCAAGGCGATGTTCCATGCACCCGCTGCTTCAGGTGCGACCTCCCCGAAGAAGTCTCACAATCGGAATTATACTTATACACCTGGCTGTTGCTCCACTCCAGCCTTTTGTTCCCGCCTCAGCTGGCAGATGTCCCTGCAGGAAGTAGAAGTGTAGATCCGGGTTGCTGCGGATGAGCCCGGCAAGCTGGCCGCGGAAGTAAGCCTCAACAAAATCCACCCTTGCTCTGCTGGCGACACTTGAACACACTTCTTCTCTGTAATCAGGTCAGCAAGCATGTCAAGTCACCAAGTAGTGGCGAAAACAACCCCGGTCTCTCGCACACGTTGGTTTCACAGTCTGCTGATATAATTTCCGTTGTACATCGTTGTACCGAGACAAGAGCCTTGCGAAGGCCACTGCAAAGCTCACCGAAATTACAAGATTCCTCCGCTTTGTTTGGACACGCAGTGATGCCCAACCCCGGTTGGATGTCCAGTTCAACGATATCGGATGGCGTTGGGACAAGGTCAATAATGGCTGGGTGTGTCCCAAAGTTTCTCAAGCTTTCCAGAGCGAGCATGAGTCCCTCGGATCGATCAAGAATTTCTGGTCTTTTCGCGTGCTCCTTCGTATTCGCTTCTAGCTCACGCCATCTCACCCCCCCGGCAGGAAAGAAAAGCCGTCATGAGTGGACAAGAAAGGCACGAGCGAGACAGAGGGAGAGAGAGAGACGGAGAGAAAGAAACCGAGACAGCAAGGGGGGTGAGCGAGGGAGGGAGGGAGAGGGAGACGGGAGGTGTTACCTGCCCGTGTGACTTCATTTTGGACGCGCACCTCCTGACGAAAACTTCCCTTTGCTGGCCCAGGGGCACTGTTAAGGCCGCGCCCATGCAAGCACAGAACTCGAGGCTTTGCCAGCATGACCATGCCGACTGCGGCTAGCGCAAAGGCATGTCTGCTAACCGAATGCTGCTATAAGACAAGCACCCTTTCGCAGAAGTAAAACTGTGTCTTAGCGGCGCAGGAGTGGGCATGTCTGCTGAGCAACCGTATTGCTCAGGCTTTTCAGAATGAGACTTCACAATGGCTCCGGAAGCATCGGAATCATGGCAGCAGCTTTCAGCAGGTGCATTCTGATGCATTCTGGCCGCCTTCTGCTTAGCCTTAGTCCTGTCGCCGAGCTTGCCTGACTCCTCATCGCCAATCGCTTTTCCAAAGCTTGACTGTTTTACTCAACCCATGACGCTCTTGTTTGTACGTGGCCGTTTCGCCCGCCCCGGTCCGCGAACAGCTGCGTGGTGACCTCACTGGAGAACGCCTCGCTGCGAGACACCAGCGCCTTGGCCATAGGGCTAAACATTTCACAACATGCACGCTTTTGCAAAGGCATCGCGATCCTGCATGTTTTCAAGGTGCTGCTGGGTCTTGGCAGCATGCCGCTGCTGTACCTGGCAAACCCATGCAGGCTCAGGAGTGCGCAAGGCTCAAGCCAACTCACACCTAAACTTCCAAGCAGTTGCGGGGCATTCAACGGATGCAACCGCATGTCAGGTGTGCAGCAAAGTACTCAGCAGCTCGGCAACAATCACTCCAGAACTTCGCGATCTCCTGGCTGTGTTCGTGTGTGCGCACGCATGCACGTGCACGCGTACATGCGCACACGCGCACGGGCGTGTGCATGTGCGTGGGCGGGAGCTAGGTTTTGTTTTGGGTTTTTTAGCTTTTTCTTGGTTTTGTTTTTGGTTTTCGGCTGTCCTTCAAAGTAATTTTGCTTTGCAAGGCATGCAGCATTCATTTTCAGACAGTTTAGGGTGTTTTTCTGCGTTGGCCTAACGTGAGAAACAAGGTTGACTCCAACAGCCGCCGCCCCAAGTAAGCAGTAGGGTTGGGGGCGGGGGGACACACCCTCTCCATTTGATGATGGAGTTTGGACAGGATGTATATGCTTTGAAGCTAGCTCGCACAGGTAAAAAAAGGCCGGCGGGGGGGAGGGGCGCAGCCCGAAACAAGTTCCTTTGTTGGAATCAACCATGAAGCCGAAAGCTCGTTTTCAACACTTTCAACCTGAACCGAATGATCCGGATTGACATCATGAGGGGAATTTCCATTGGAGCAAAAATCCTTCACCCGCCGCTACCGCTGCTCTCGCGGCAGTGCCCTGTGTGATTGAGAAAAGCAGCCTCTCAGCGGGACCGAACGAACTTGCGAATCCTTGATGACCTAATGGCGACTTGATTCACATGATACGACTGATCATGATTCGAAACAACCCCGTGTAAGGCAGCAGAAGAAAATTCCATTCCCTCCATTGATATTGATGACGATCCCGAAAATTCAGCAGTGATGGCCAAGTCCAACAAAGACATCCAGCAAGTCTTGGAGAGTCCCAAATCCACCATCACAGGTGACCATCCTAGCGGGATCAACAACATCCGTAAGCCTCACCAAGAAGACCGACGAGCTCCTCACCTCCGAGAAGTAGTCTCGGCGTCAGAACATTCTTCAGAAGATGGGATCTTGCCGAACTGTCAGCGCGTCTTCTTCGCCATCTCAGAGATCCACAACATTCTGAATCATAAAGTTCCGAGTTCAGCTGCAAATCAATCTGTGCAGGATCTTCAGGCAATAGTTTCGCGGTCTCCATTTGTTCGTGTCTTTGGGCTACTTGTATAACGGAGCAGGTTGTGGCAGTGGCGTGTAGAAGTAAAGCAAGTTACACTTTGCAACACCATAACTTTTCAGCACGTTGAGCCAGCGAAGAGAGGGCAAACGCAAAGTTTCTTGACATGATTTCCACCTCAGACACTCGGATCTCAGCGCACAAACGAATACTGGAAAACAACACACTGGAGACTTGGCAAGAGCATGAGGCTTCCGAGCAAAAAGCTTCGGATACAATCCGACATGCACAGACGATACGCATCAAGAGCATTGCGGATCTCACCATTGTCACCAAAAAGCCGAGAAGTACACCCTTTAGGAAGACAGACACAGCAACATTCATTTTCCGTGGCTTTGACATTTACTTCTGTCCTTCCATTACAGTAACCCCGCATGTGTGCAGAAATCATGCGCTTGGGTAGCTCAGCACGACGTGGGCCCAATGGTATCTCAGACCGGGAAGTGTCCGCCCAAAACCCCAGTTCTAACTACATGTTGAAGGCCCTTATCTAGTTTTGTATCACAGATAGACACTCGTGTGTGATACGCCAATGCATTAAACAATATGTTTCTACATGGAGGGGGGCGAAACTGGCGTGCAGCCACACGGAAGAGGTTAGTTGAAATTGAGCAGCTTCCGGCATGGATCCTTCAACTTCGAAGGCAGTGCTGCCTTCAAGCGTTCTTTGATGGTCTCGGAGTCCTCTGTGACTTCCCGGAAGGTGCCGGTCCAATTGCGGACCGCTGCCAGTAACCCATGCGGCGGTCTTCATTGTGTATGATCCGCAAGAATGTGCTCCGAAGCGCTTTTGGCCGGTGTTCTGGTCAACCCTCTGTTCGGCTCGGAGCTCTTGGCTGTGCTCTTGCAAGAAACCACCCACTAAGTTGTCCCGAATGTTTTGCTACTATCGACGGAAGGTTACAGTACAAATCAACCCAAAGAGTGGCAACCAGGACCAAGTCATTGCTGGAAGTTGATAGAAGTTGTGAAGGCAACATCCCCAGAGACATATGAACATCGAAAACCTTCAGCTTCCGCCGAGATTGAGGATCACAATCGAGCGGCAATAACGGGCTTTACCCCTCAACGACCAAACACACCGGGAGTCCACACATGCATTCCGACCATGGCTGAAGCACCATGAGTTCCCCAAGAATGAGCAAGCCAGTTTGTGAGTTGAAAGGTGGAAGGGCAAAGGTACATCCCGATGACTAGGCTATACCGGCCATCAACAGCCTTTGTGAGCGAGGAACCGGGGCTACGTAAATTTCTATACTCATCGTACCTTGGAACGCTCCGGTTCCGAAACTTGATACAAGTCGCACTCGGCATATTGCTTTCTTCGCCACGATTTTTCGACATCGTTTGCTGTCCTTCACAATCGTACCCTTCGTACCTTCATGTGCGCGCAGGAAGGCGGCAATAATCTGGTGTCTGTGTAGAATTCAGGTATGGTGGCTAGAGGAGACTTTTTCGCACACGTCGCACTGCTGCTTGATATTGTGTTCGAGGTCACTGCAAGACGAGGTGGACTTGCCCCATGCAGTATCCACGTAAGCACAGCCCTTTGCAATTATAGGTTAAAGATTCTGTAGGCTACTTGGAGGCTTGCAGTGCTTACTACGGGTAAACAAAGTAAAATAAGCCCGAAAAGAAAGCATGCACTTCGCATCCCCACCCTATAGCTACATGATGTGGGAGCCATCCTGCCGTTTTCGGACTGGATTTCGGACACTTCGCAACAGGCTTCTGTCGCAGTCCGCGGCAATAAGAGGGCCACTCGGCGAACTCTTGCGGGTTGTCTGGGGCTCCAAAGATACTGGGCGGGTCTCTCGATCCTGGGGCCGTGGGCACTCCTTGGATGCTCGGTGGAACTCTCTGGGACTTCTAGGGGCACTGGGATACTCGGCGGGACTCTCTGCAGGCTTTTCTGCGGGTGGGCGCTCCAGGGATACTTGCAGGTCACGTGGCCAGATCCGCTGCAGCCCCAAGAGCTATCCAGAGCTCATCTTGGCCACGGCGGCTGTTGAGTTCCATTGACATGTCTTCAAGAGCATTGTACCTCGTCAAACCTCTTGTCTCAGAAGGGCTTTCAGAGCTGTGCAAGGGGTCTGGCCGACGACAGATTTGAGGCTTTAGAGATTAAAAGGATTTCTATCGCTCAAGGGTCTAGCCGAGTCTAGCCGCCCGGCCGACTTTCTCCGAGAGCAAACAGAAGCTGGCAAAGTGGAAAGCATTTCGATACTAGGCATACCGGATAACACATCACTCGTCACTAGTCCACCTTCTGCATGAACCGGACAGTCACTACACCACGCGAGCATCAAACATATGAACAGCAACAGCAAGGGGCCACAAGTCATAAGTCTGCGTGTGAACCTATGGCTCTCGTAAAGCCAATCTCTCCTTGGCAATCCTTGCAGCGCCCGCACGAGCACATCGGTGCTCCTCCTCCAGCCGCTGCCTCGTGGCGATGTGACAAAAACTCGCTGCAGGGATCAAGTGCTTGCAGGACATCTACGCCCCCAAACCATCACCAGCTTGTAGCAGAACTAAGCATCAATCGCTTCATTTCGTCGGTGCTGGCGCACCAGGGACTGCACCTCGCAAGAAGGTGGCACTGTCGGCATCTGCCAACTTGGAGGCTTCCATCTTGCGTCCTGTCCTGCTTGGCCGCTTTCTTCGCCACGGCTCGGCGCTTTGCCTCCAGGCGCAGCACCGCCTGGGCGGCCCTGCGGACTGGCACGGCTTGCGCTGGCAAGGCATCGACATCCTGGACACGTCCACACAGAGACCACACGACTCCAACATCGCACAACATCGCACAACATCGCACAACGAGGCTGAATGCTGGTGAATGATGAGTCAAAGTTAGCCTTCTCCGGGAACCATGTTAACAGGCCGGATACGCCCCGTCTGATAAACAAGGACGAAAGCACTTTCAGACTTTCAGGAAGCCTGCCTTACTTGCAGCCACCGCAGCCCGAGGCTGCATGGGCCGGCTCCTAGCTGGAGCTTCAAGTTTCGCACATCCTGTGTTTTCATGTCGCCTGCTAGTGTTGCTACTTTCTGTTTAGCTGCTCTAAACTCTAAGTCATCCTCCCAAGTGCACAATGCTTCCATGTACGGAGCGCTGATGGATTGTCGTGTAGAAGCACCCTGCATGCGCGGGCAAGCCGAAACATGAGGCGACTGCAACTCATCTGGCATTGGCGCCATGCTTCGTCATCGGATAAGCAGCACTTCAAACGCCAGCTATGCCGAAATCTTTTTTGCCGAAAACGCATGAGACTAGCAGGGACTACCCAGAACGATGTGGCGCCCTGGTAGACACAGGCCCTCATTGTATTCAGAGAGCCGGGTGTATGCTACAGTGTCTTGAACATCCTGCAGCACACATCAGAACCAGGTGCCATGTTCATCTGGAGTCTATGCCTGAACATCACACACCCATTGAGCTGATGTGCACTTGCAAATGGCCCAAATGAAAGTAGCAACATCGGAGCAGGCCTGGTCAATGGCATAGGGTGGCCCTTGAGACGACACGGATCGCGTGCCGGCGTAGCCACTGAAAAGATTGGACTTGTCAGTATCCTGGGTGCACGGGTGGTGGTAAAAAAAAAAAACTGGCCAGCTCGGCTTGTCGTGAGACCTCGGCATGCAGAAATGAAAGCGCTCTTACGGTCCAAGGCACCAGAGTCACCAGAGATGGCGAGCACAACCTGGTCGGCAACTTCGGAACATTACCGCATGTTGATCTTTCGGCTTATTCGGCTTGCACTAAACCATACTAAACCCACAGAAACAACAAAACGAATGCCATAGCGGTGGCTGGTGGCCCCCTACCGATCCCGCGTGATGATTTATCAGGCCGCTGCCCAGCGCAGCTCCTTCGCTCTGGGCATGCAAAATCACCAAAAAAAGGTGGCAGCAGACCAGCTTGACAATCGATCACACACTGCTGCATGCCCATTCAAGCAGGAATTGACTTCCCACAGCGTGGGCTCGATCAGCCGAGCATCCGCCCGGTTGGCATTCCATGAGAGCTGCCGTAGAGAAGCGCCACCTGGTCCTAGAGGCTTCGAGATCCATCAACACAATCAACAACTAGTCACTATTTACCCCATGCCACATTTCCAGCTATGTGCGCAAACATTAGTCGAATTGTTAGCAATCCGTGGAAACGATGGAACAGCACCCTTCGAAAGTCCTACCCAACAGCACCCACACACAATGAATCAAAGACATTCGCTGGTTTTCTAAGGGTGGCTGCTTTCCTACACTATTCAATGGCTTTCAGCCGCACTCAATGCACAGTGCTGAATGCGCACAGCCTTCAACAATCTCCGGCAAATGATATTCGACAGAGCTTCCAATCATTTTGAGCGAGGGTTCTTTCAATTGTTTTGTCTTGTTTTTTTTTGTCCGTCTTTCGCTTCGTGTTGACTCGTCTCGCTCAGGTGGCCTCCTCGGCTTCGGAAAGGCTGTCAATGATTGCCTACAGCTTGCCCATAATTGGCAAGGCAACGTACAGTGCTCAATCGTGTTAAGCAATAGTGGTGGTTGACGATGTTCGACGGGTGTTGATGGCACCTTTGGTGTCCGGCGATGTCATGGATCTTTGCCTGGGCGATCCTCCTGCTGGCTCCTCTGCTTCTTGGCTGTTGCTTCCCGAGAGCACCCAAGCCCCAAACCTCATGACGTCCATGGTATACTTCGTTTTGCCTGCCACACTAAGGCTATTTCGCATTATTTCGCTCTCAGGTTCCAGCCTTGACCTTGAGCCTCGAGCCTCTTCGGCAACGCCGGCTTCCCAACTGGAGTCCGCATGCTTTGACTCCTAAAGGAGTCGGGGCTTGCTATAGTCCTCAGGGCTTCTCGGGGCTTGCTACTTTGTCGACTGCCCACACTACTCGTGCCGGACAGATGGGCTGGGAAACTTCGGACTGCAAAGGACAACGAACGCCCGGGCTCGTCGAGTGACACCCATACTTCTGGTAGGCTTTCGGGCTTTGCCACTCCGTGATGTGTCATTTGTGTGCCACGACCGCGCGGTCGGCGCGTCATTGATGTCTGGGCGGCTGAGCGAAATGACAAACGTGTTTAAGTCGATCTGGTTCTGACGCTGTTCTGCTGCTTCGTCGGAACAAAAAGGGACAGGGGTGGCTTCTAATCTTTGAACACGGATGAGCTGCCACCACGCGACGGTCGACTCTTGAAGGGGGGCCCGGTGGATCCGCTTCGTCTCCCAACTGCGAGTGCCAGCTGCCTGCCACAACAATGCTCCACGACTCCCTCACAGCCCACTCACTCCGCCAAGCCTCGCTGAACAAGGTTGTGTACTCCCTGCCAACAGCTCACGTACACGTTCGAGCAACTCTATGTTATGTAAAAGACGGGTGCAGTGTCTTGCCCTGGGTCGCCTGTGTGGCGCACTGCTTGTCTTGCTTGTCCCGGAGCTTCCTGGAGGCAATGAGCAACTTGACTCGCTGGCAGAATGCTTCGTCACTCTCACAGGCTGCAACTCCTTGGTGCTGTGCACATTCAGGGAAGTCTGTCCACGAGAACGGTGTACATAGAGTAGAAAGAAATACACGAGCCAGACGAACAATGAGAGATGTCCACGAAGAACTACTCCGGGAAATGGCTTGTATCATACTTCCGACACCTGTCCTCATGGGCAAGAAAAGCCAGACTCAACAACAACAGAACAACAGACTTCACAGATGTATTTGCACGACAGAAGAAAGAAAACGGCCTTCGGCAAGAAGAAGGAAGAAAAATCGAGGGCATCGATGGCACGGAAACGGTGATCACGCAGATAGGAAGCTCTCAAGCGCGCTAGGCATCCAATGACCCCGACCCCTGGTCAAAAATGCCAAAACTGAATGAGAAGCACGATCTCTTCTTACTAAGCCAGGGACATCCCAGGAGAGGAGCCTAGCGATGCCACCGAGGCACTCTCTGGGCAGCTTGAGAGTCTTGCCGACAGTGGCGTGATGGGCGACTCAGAAACCGAGTGGCATATGCCCTTTGACATAGACTTTGGGCGACTCCCCCTAGCCGAGCTTGGTCTCGATGGCGAAGAAGAGGAGACTGGAGTTCTGCCAGATTTCACAGACCTCTGGTCACTGTGATCGCTGCTCTGTGTGCTTCGAAGCCAGGCCAACGTCTCCAAGCGCCGAGGCAACGATCTGAGCGAGGCCGCCCTGGAGGTGATTTCCTCTGTTTTTTGGGTTTTTTTCGAGTCCTTCGAGTCCTTCGAGGAGCTCCATGGTGTGCTCAATGTGCTCCAAGGGGTTGTCTTGGAGCTGCTGCGACGGCAGGTGGTGCAACTCGCGCTCTGTGAATCGTGTTCGCGTGAGTTCTGAAAGATCCGGAGATCTCCAAGCGACAGGATCTCGTCTGCCCTTGCACCGCGTCCCCCATGTTCTGTGGACTGTTTCCTCATGCAAGCTACGAAGTTTGATTTCAAGGACCATGTCTCTGCTGAATCAACCTGTCCCAACCCATCAGCTAAGAAGGCCCTTACATCCTCTTCAGGCTTTGGGTAGTGTACGGATAACGAACAACTTTCAGCATGAGCAACTCTACGTCGTGCAAAGTCA
The DNA here is from genome assembly GCA_905221605.1 of Symbiodinium natans. Lineage (NCBI taxonomy): Eukaryota > Dinophyceae > Suessiales > Symbiodiniaceae > Symbiodinium > Symbiodinium natans. The sequence goes on along the minus strand of CAJNDS010002370.1, from coordinate 320,347 downwards.
GCTTGGTGGTGTAGGCTGGGAGGCCGCCTTTGCCGTGCCCAGGAACTGTGGGCCGCACAGCGACAAGCTAACAACATCTAACAACCTTCAGCCCGATTCATTTGACATAGCCCGCTGCCTCGTCAAGCTACGAACGGAAGCTGGAACATCGCATGGAACTTGTCCCGCACTGTCCTGCGCCTGAGCCTTTATGACTTCGAAATCTACGGATTGCTCCAGCATCCAAGTCGTCACTCTGTAAAATCCAATCCTTCGGATTTGATCTTCGGATTTGATCTCGATATTAACAATGAAGCCGCCTCCATCAACTACGCATGTACGACACACACACACACACACACTCACACAAGCAAGGCCAAGCACAATTAGAGACTGGCGTGGCATGCAAAGACCATGAAGCAAAAACACCCGCATACTCGGTCTTGATGAAGGAGATGCTAAACATCTTCGCTCATCCTCATTTCAGGATGAGCTTTCCTGGCAAGCCCGAGCTCACCAAAGACTATGGCGAGATGCCCTTCGGGCAGCTGCCGATGAACTCACACTCGGGTCTCATCCATCTGCGTGTCCCTGGCAAGCCATTTGCATCATCGCAATTCCGTGCGGAAGTTGGTGGCAAAGTGCTGAGAGCTCGACATGGATCCCAAAACGCCTCTAGCCGGGCTGGCTCGCACTTCAAATGCTTTGAGGACAGAGCTAACCAGTACTTTTCGAATTTGCCACTCCAGCTACACTTCTATTCTTCTACCCTAAGGAATCCGAAGGATGTGTGAGATGCTCGAAGCGTTGCATTCGACCCTGCTGAAGGCGCGGCCTTTGGAGGCACTTCGTCGACAGCCCTCCGTGCCACACTCAACTTGTACTCTGAGGGAAGGCCAACGCAAACACGCAATGCAAATTGCACGACATGCAAATTGCACACCAACTTGCACACCTAATTGCACACCCACCACGGTGGTGAACCCACCCCTACATCATCGGCCGCAGCGCATCTGCCCGTTGATCAAACAAGAGTCTCTGAGGAGGGCCTGTTGCCGCATTGACAGCAGCGCAGCCTGAATCTCCAGAGACTGAGCCGAAGTTAGGAGCTTCTAGGGCCGAGGGGCGCTAGCCGGAGTTGCTGAAGTTGCTTTGAAGTTGCTTTGAAGTTGCTGAAAGCTCTGATGCAAAAGTCTCATCGCGAGCATCCGACCTCCATGCTTTCAAGCTGCCGAGCCAGAACCTGGCCGGCTGTGGTCGGCAACAGCAAGGAAACTTGCAGGGCGCCCAGGAAGGGGCGGTCGAACTGAACTGAAACCGAAGCCGAGTTCGTCAATTGCTGTAGGTGACGCCGCATTATCTGATCTGACACGGCCCCCGACTTGTGAAGCCGAATTCCTCGCCGGATTGCCGCCTCACGCCGAATTCGTTCCTCACGCGAAGCCTTTTGGGTTTTTCTACAAAAGCGGTTTCCGGAGTCTTTTGCTGAATTTGTGCCCTGGCGACCACCCCCAAGCTTGGCAAGAGTCGGCGGTCACTCGGGCACTAGTTCTTCCCACAAGCCTCTAGCGAGCATATAATCCGATTCTTTCACATCTTACGCCAAAGTATAAGCTTGAGGAGAATCGCGCAAGCAGTTCTTGTGGAAGCTGCTTCAAGGTACCATGAGGCAAACCAGCTAAGTAGTAGCCGTCCTCAAATTGTTGAGTCCTCAGTGCGACTTCGCAACGCATTTGCGCCTGCCCCGGCCGTTGTCCTCGCATTGCGGCTTCGCAATGCGTCTTCGCTTCCTAATTCGGCTTCGCAACACGTCTTCGTCTCCTGATTCGGCTTCGCAATGCGCCTTCGCCTGCCAGTGCATCTTCGCCTGCCAATGCATCTTCGCCTCCCAATGCGTCTTCGCCCAATGCGGCTTCGTAAAGCGTCTTCGCCTCCTAGCTTCGGCTTCGCCGACTGGTCCCTTTAAGCACTACTAGGCTTCGAAAAGCGGCTGTCGGCTTCAAGTCGATTCAACCCTCCCCCCCCAGGCTGCAGTGGAAATTGACCCGAGCACTGAGCACTGCCACAAAATGGAATGTGGCACAGCATGGTACAGCATTGAACCGTTCACCCCAACACTACCAACATCACGTCTGATGAGTTTCACTTTTGCAAAGCCCTTCAAAATCAATATGATCCAGGCATGCCTGGAAGGCAATCTTCAAAGTGCGCTTACGTGTGCTTGCTGCTAAGCCAAGGAATGCTAAAGACGAAGGAGCTTGCTGCTCACGTGTTTCCCTGTGCCATGTATCCTCGCATTATCTCGCAGGCCCCGCGCAGGCTCGGCTGTGAGAGCCGGTTGCAGTCCATGGACACATGAGGCTAAGGACCAACACAAGAAGCTGGTCGTGCTTCCGTGTTCGCTTAGTTGATTCATCTCGTTTGCCTTTCTCCACCATCCCGCGTTGCCCCCTCCACATCCCTCCGCCCAGGGTGCGATGCTCGCGGAGCCCAAGATACAGTTACCTGTATTCGCCAACATGCGATATTGGGCCTTGCGGCAGGGTCGTGCCCGCGGAGAAGCCTGTCCTAAACATGAATTGTTGAACCCTCAGCTGTAAACATCTTTGACCCAGACCATCTCCTTCGCCAAAACAGCGCCAAACACTGATGAAACAATAACAATGCCATTTGAGCCTAGAACTTCCTTGCGCTGGGGAAACGAAAAGCGAATAACTCGTCCTAGTATGTCCTGGTAACCTTGGCGGGTCAGACTGTAGCCTGGAGCTCAAAACTGCCCCAACAAAACCTTTTGCCTTTGGAATTGTGCAGCGACCTTGCAAGTCGGTTTTGTTGAGACTTCTTGAGTTTTCCAGGTGATTGGCTGCGAGTTTGTGCGGAAAGCGCACAGGATTGAAACCACCCTCTGCTTCAAGATGCATACCAGGAAGGCTACCTCACCAGTCCCCAGCGTGAGGATCCGCAACCAGAGGCTGCGACTTGCCAAGAGCAATCTTGTGGCTCAGACGAACTCTGAACACCAAACCAAACTTCTGCCCTCTTCTGGACAGTGCCATAACCAACGGAGGGATACTGGCAAACATGTTTCACGAAGCACGGCAGCACCAACAATCGGAAAGGCACCTTGAAGAGATCCTTCGTTTGTGAGTGCCTGGCTGAAGTTCGTCAGTAGGCATGACGGGGGCCGCGTACTTGCAAAATATCAAGTTCTTGCATCCCACTGATCTCGTATCTCGCATCTGCAGCCGAGCCACATAAGCTTGGCTTCAAACGACACGGACTGGAGGTCAATGCTTGTGGCAAAGCCCTTCATGCGAACCTCGGCAACCCGTCACAGACCAAAACCTGAAGTAGAGAGGGGTATTCGCCCAGCTCTTGAGGCCCTTGACACAAGCTTTCACCAAGGACTTCAAGTCCACCACCGAGTTCTGGCAAAGTGAGCACGACAAAAGGGGTTCATGCACAATGCTTGCCACATTCTATAGCACCTTATGCATCGAGCCGAGCATGTAGAAGAACAGCTTGACATTCTTCACATCTATGCCTGGGACCGACGCACAGTAAAACTCGCCAACTTTTAAAAATCACCTTGTTGGCTGGCCTCGTACCGAGAGGTACAGCAAGAATTCGGCCTCGTCAGCCGCGTCCTCATGCGAAATGCCGCACGCAGCACTTTGGCAAGAAAATCCTTGGGTCTCCGGAAACCACACTAACTTCCCATGACTTGCCTGCAAGTCTTCGAGCGAGATTTCCTCTTCGCCATCCTCATGTGACACTAGCTCGTCGATGCATTGTTCGTGGTGTTCGTGTTTGCGCAGAGAACTAGGTGGGTGGCCATGTTTTTGGTGGCATATGGCCTGAACAAGTTCTCTAACTCCTCCGTGTCTTTCAAGTCGCGCATGCTCTGCCTTGCCATGAGCACATTTACATCATGTTACAGGGCACGCACGTGACATCTGCAAAACATTTACGTGACATTCACATGACATGTGACTGACATAGCCGAATCTCAAGCAGTAATTCGGGTACCAAGGCACTCCAAAAGCATCGAATCAAGGTCTGGCTTCGCTAACTTCATCGCCTCCAAACTCTGCACACTTTTTGCAAAGACAGAAAGAAAAACGTACAGGATGCTCCATGCGGAGCTTGCCCCGGATCATGATGCGCTTGGATGTGCTTGGATCATGATGTGCTGCCCTCTTGCCAACTTAGCAAGCTAGGGCAAAACAAGTATGCTGCAATCAGTGAGGCAAAGCTGCGGTGGGAAACCGTACTTCCAATGTCCGCAACCAAGTAATGGATTCTGGCAACTGCCAGGGAGGTGGTCGCATGGTATGTGCACTGATGGATTGCACACGACGGCTTGTGACAGGAGGTTGCCAAGCTGCTTCAGCTCGGTCTCGCCTTCTCGACGAAGGTGCTAGTCACAATGTTCCAAATTGAAATGGTGAAAATGCTGATGTAGACCTTAGATGCCAGGTCGTCCCACAAAAGAGCGGTGGCCGATTGTCTGAAAAATCGCTCGTCGATGAAGTCCATCAAATAGCACCAACAGCTGGACTTGAGGCATTCGCCAGGAATACTATGGATAAGAAGGGTCCACCTTTCAAAACAACAAGAGCTTGCACCGATTCGGCTGTTGCAATGAACAAACTGAGGCTAGCACCCTTTGCAAGTGCCTCGAAAGCCTAGGAGAGGTGGCTTATCCACAATTCCCGGAGACGAATCTAACTCAAGCACGCTTCCGTGAGTCAAGTGACATCACGCCAATCGAGGCCAGCTGTAGTTGATTGGAAAAGGGTCAGGAGCGATCCTCCTCGCGATACATGCTGGGATAGCCAAGGTCCCACAATCGCGATTTCTGCCAAATGCCCAGCCTACAGACGGGTAGTAGTACTTAAGGTTGTCCATCTCCACATCCAGCAACGTATCCCCTTCCTTTGAAGAAATCCATTTCGGCTGATGACAGAAGTGGCTATGCACTGAGCGTGGCTGTGCACTGAGCCTGCGGCAGAGATAAGAAAGTCAACTATGCCTTGGACTATGAGGAGAGAGAAGACGTACAGGACGAACACAATCATTGCCTGAGGCTCATCAAGCTCCATGTTCAATGGACCATGCGCTGATCTGAGATGCCCGCTAAACACCAAAATATCTGTAAGAATGAACCTCAGCGCATCTTAGCGCAAAACACAAACCTGTTCGCCAATATTTGTGTTGACTGACTTGACACCACGGCGGTTCGTACGGGAAGTGGAACAGTTGTGCCAGGCAGCCGAGGACACAATCTAGCATGAGACGCCTGGGCTGGCATGTGCGCCGGACACTTCTGCGGACGGACCTTCTTCGCTTTTGCAGTTGCTTTGCAGCAGAGCCGCAGCTCTGTGAAGAACTTCAATGTACGGAAGACTCTCAGCACCTGGTACACACACGTACACTCGAACATGTGATGCAGTATGTCCACGCTGTCTGACTGATCGCGTGCATGCTTGCAAAAATGCTTTGCAAAGACCTTGGCCAGCTTGGTCAGCCTGAGCAGGCGCAGGAAACCTCAGCAACGCAGGCAGGACCATGAGGCCATGTGCTGTCAGCTGATGCGCGGCTAGCTCCACTGTGCCACTGCAGGCCAGAAGCCCAAGTTCAAGCTCGTATCACTTGTCGTATCGATGTTGGACTCGAGCACGGACGAGACGGCAATCTCAATCACAGAGAAGATCACAAGAGAGAAGTCGAAGATGTTCCAACCTGTTCGTTGAACATTCGCGCGAGGGGTGTGTTGGTGTTGTTATTATTTCTTGGCAAAGTGACTTTTCAGACCACGCGGCAAAACTTCTGTGGGAACTCGTTTTGCATGCGAAACGGACGCTGACATGCCCAACGAACGTATTTGGGCAGTAGTATGCAAAAAAAAGCAGCAAAAACAAAAAAAAAAACAAAACTGTAAATACTGGTGTTTGGGGCTTGTGATAGCGCATCTTGTTCCAGAAACGTCACAAATCCTTGTGCCGCGTTGCACCTCCCCGCTCACCACCCCCGTCTTCTCGCCCCCAAACTCACGAATTCTAGGGAAATCCCGACGGCGCACCGCAAGCCGTGGTCCAAATACATGAGCTTCTGATGCTAAAGCTGTCCAAGTTGCGCCATTCATTATTGACGAAGAAGTACCTTCCAATGGCCGTTGAGTAGAAGTAAAACGAAAAGGATGGAAAAGGGCTTGAAGCGAATTGAAACGGATTGAACTGCATTGACATGGTCTGCAGATGACGTGGCAACAAGGGCACATGCGGTGGACCAAAATCTTCAGGGTCAGCTCAAAGGCCTTGTGTGGCAAATGCAGAGAGCGCTTTGCGGCTTTGAGCATGGCTCCGGCGCATCATTTGAAATCACTTGAGCCCTGAGGCCCTGAGGCCCTGAGGCCCTGAGGCCCTGAGGCCCTGAGGCCCTGAGGCCCTGAGGCCCTGAGGCCCTGAGGCCCTGAGGCCCTGAGGCCCTGAGGCCCTGAGGCCCTGAGGCCCTGAGGCCCTGAGGCCCTGAGGCTCTCACATAGAAAATCGTCAAACCCAGTTCAAGCCGCTCCTGCCAAAGTGCCACAATGAGGAGCTTCACGCACGTGAGATGTCCAGATTGAGGAGGCAGCCCAATCTTCAGGGATTGGTTGCCCCAGGTTTGACAGCTCGTAGTCTGACACGATGATGATCAGGAAAGCCTCATCACTTCCGAATCTTGCAACTTGCAAGCATCCTGCAAGCAGCGTGGTTCATGTGCAGCTGCGGCACATTTGCCAGAATCACCAGCAAGCACAGCGTGGAAAACTTGTTTCCATCAACCTTGCCACCAAACTGCATCCACATCTCCGTGGGAAACATGCTGCAGAAGCAAACCCCAAAGTAAACAAGGCCGGGCGTCCATTCTCGCAAAGCAATACCTCCTATTGGGCTCCTGCAGCTGTGGCCATTTATCCTACTCTCAAAATTGGAAGACTAAGTCCAACTGAGTCCAGTTGTGAGTCCTGGAGCTGCTGAAACCACTCCATCCATGCCACCTTGTTGACATGCCGACACGCAAGAGTCGCTGATTTTGATGGTCTGATCGTAGAGCATAGGAGGCCTTGCTCAGTCTTACTCTCGGGTGCCTCTTAAAAAAAACGGCCCAAGAGAATCGGCAAAGAGTGCTCTGGGCAAGCGACCAGGCTCTGCAAGCACTGCTGCAAACATGGACTTGAAGTCTCCTTAGAAGCTGCAGGAGGTCTCCTTCTCTCCTTTGCTGTGGCTTCCACTTCCACGAATGCACTTTTCGACCCGGCCTGTGCTCGACCCGCCAAGGACGATGAGATGGTGCGCTTCTTCAAAACTGGCACGCGAGAGGGCGGTGCAATCTGTTGTTTCATGCCAGCAGTCTCACTGACTCATCTCACGATGTGAATTACATCTCACACCAGCCCTGCCTGAGCGAAGAGTTGTGGTGGAAGGCACGGAGTTGAAGGACTCTGCCTTACAGCGTTTCAGGGTATGGCTGCATGTTGCGACCCGGTATTCTCATCCGACTACGGACTACAGCGGCACGTCGAGGCCGACTGAGGCCGAGGACTCCTGATGCCAGGATAGAGTCTCGCCGCGATCGCACCGGTCTTTTCTTACCCTGCCAGCCAGATCTGTGAAGAAGTGATTGCCAACATGGCAGCAAGTCGGCCCAACACAGCCCAACCTCGTTGCTCTGCCACCAGGGCTCTGCCAGGATCGCCAAACCTGCCCAAATGCACAGCAGCACATCTTCTGGAGTTCACCATCCTTCAATCAGAAGACTATGCAGGTAAATGCAGACTGTGCACCTTCATCACCGTGATCCTCAACCTCATCCAGCAAGGCTCAGCACGTTTAGGGGTCGCGCATGTTGTTTCATTTTTGTTCCTTCATCTGCTATCGGCTGGAGCCCTGAGAACGGTCTCTCCCCTTTTCCTGAGGATTAGTGTCATTGCCTGCAGCTCTGACGACCGGGTTCTTTGCCCGAAGCACGGGCATCCTCTGGCCAAAAGTGTCTTCGCCCGACCCTTTGACGACACAGTCTTCTGAGCTTGTGCTTCAAAGCCGACACTGCTCTGAATCATTCCCGAAGTGCCATCAACAAGTGCATCGCAAAGCAGTTTCGTGGACCAAGTCAAGAAAATCGCGCTCTCTCAACTAAGCTGCCGACAAAGGCAGTTCCCCTCATCAGCGGTGGATGTGACTTGGGCTGGACTTCCGAGTCTTCCACTTTCTCGGACATTTGTGCTTCATGGTCTTCTTGTTGCAGCTGGGCCTTCGCTTGGGTTCTGTGACACCTGTGCGCTGGCCACCCGCCTGATGCCTGCTTGTTGTTGTCGGGCGAGCTGCCATCGACCTGCGATCGTACTTGCTTTGCTATGGGGCTCTGGCCCCGACCGTACTTGCTCGCATCAGTGCTGCGTCGCTGGCGCTCACGCACACGCACATGCACATACGCGCATGCGCACGCACGCGCGCACGCACGCCCGCCCACCAGTCTGTCTGCCCGCCCGCATGCAGGGACCTGCTGCAAGCTTTGGTGCAGCAACTCCGACAAGGTCTCCAATGCTGTCTCCTTCAAGGGCAGCATGCAGTGACAAAAGGGACAATGGACATGACTAGGCTTTAGGGTCAATGTAGAACTCCTCAGTTGCAAGCTTTGAACTTCACACATCTCTAGACACGGTCGTGAGCTCCACTGGCCGGCACAGTTGACTATGCTATCTATGCTGCTCTGTTGGAAACCAGCCTGGCGAACAAGAACCTCTCGAAGAACAACATGGTCTGCTTCCAGCCGCCTGGCTCTGCTTCGCTTGCCAACTGGCTTGGGCAGATCATGACAACGACCTATGCAAAGCTTTCCAGACCTGACGACGGACAGCGGAGCGGCCATCTCCTGCAAGTGGCTAATCTGCAGGCTCGAAATGCTACATGGAGGCTCAGGCTCGATGCTGTGTCATGAGCATCAACAAACCCCTGAGATAAAGCTGCAAGACAAACGGACGAGCCAAGCAATGCACAAGAACAACCGAAGAATCCACCCAGACGCATTCTTGCAGTAGCACGCTAGCACAACCAGACTCCATCCCAACAGGCCAGAGCCAACAGGAAATGGCTATCCAATCTTCCTTCTTGGAAGCGTTATGAACGGTTGGCAGTTTGTGCGACAAGAACCTGAGTACAGTATCCAAGGGACCCCCGTCGCACATGGTTTTCAGGCAAACTATGTAGATATGCAGGTGCGAAGGGTGCGTCAAGGTTCATCAAGCCAGCAAGCATACACGCAGTCTCCTAAGCAATGCGCACGGTAGCAAGCAGAAAAGTAAAGTAATGGCCAATGCGCAAACTGCAGTCCAGCCAAGCACACAGACACGCGACCGAACACTGCACTCTGCACATGATGCTGAATCCACTATGGCGTATCTGTAGGTATCATGTCCCATTTGCCCTCGCAGCCTCCATTGCAGACTTGATTGCAGGCATTAGTCGGACAGACCAAAAGCCGGAAGAGCAGAAAGGAAGTGTGCCTGAGTCCGCATGAGATTCTACGACGACGCCATCAGCCAGCGCTGCATGGACACAGTACCAAGTAACACAGCTTGGATTTGTGCAGGTGTCTGCTCTACTGCTGCCTCTTTCCTACATAGGGTGCACCTCTGCTGCTGGCTGCAACGCATGGGCACAATGATTTTCATGCTACATACAGTTACATATCATGGCAAACTTAACTGGAGCAACTCGGCTGCGAAAAAGAAATATATCTGCTGCATGCAGAACCCACATGGCACTTCTTGACATGTGCGCACGACTCAACTCTCGGGCTACCACATGCTTCCTCAATTCCGTTTTTTGTGCACCACAAGATGCAAGGTGGCGGCAGAATCGAGCGTCAGCCAAGAAATCTCTCGGAGGCTACATATGGACCAATAGCACAGAGTCGCTGTAAGGACAAGTACCCACAGGTGACCAATCATTGAGATTACTTCTTCTTGTCCTTCTTCAGTGGAGCGGTCGCCGTCAAGCTCGGCCTTCGAAAAGCACAAGTATTTTGGACTCCGCCCCGCCGAAGCTTCCTACGGCAAACCTGCAAAGATCTCGTTCGGCACTGAACGGGTTGAATTGCACATTAGCACCTTTAGCACCTGTTCCTCTCGCCATTGTCTTGTCTCTGGGGGCACGCGCACACTTATTGGTTGAACGGATGCCAACACACGTGAACATGCTCTGGTGGGGGAGGTAGAAGAAATAGAGGAGAGTCGCAAAGGATGCAGAGCTTGAAGGTGTTTGGAAACTTTTTGTCGAGAATGGTCACGCAAACCCTCGCACACCCACGCCCAGGCACACGCACGCACACGAAGGCATGCGCAGGCACACACACACACACACACACACACACACACACACACACACACACACACACACACACACACACACACACACACACACACACACACACACACACACACACACACACACACACACACACACACACACACACACACACACACACACGCACGCACGCACGCACGCACACACACACAGGGCACGACCCTCTCTTGGGCTTGTCGGTTCAACACTGAAAAAGCTCTGCGAAACGGCTCTGAACTCTGAACATCTCTTGTGTCAGCAGGTACGGTTCAACATACGGTACGGGATCTTCGCTGGCCTTTGGGCCCTCTGCTTCTGGTCCACCGTGCAAAACAGCAGGGACTTGTTGCCAGTCTTTTCATCAAGATTACTCAATCCTCTGAAAGCTTTTGGGTACAAGGGAAATGTAAATGGACAAACACTGAGAGTTTTTCCCCCCCAGGTACGCTTGCACGACTGCGTTCTGGCCCTTGCACATGTTCTCAAATCTCGTAGTCACTGAGTTGAACACACAATTACTTTGCTTTGCTCTTTGCTTTACTTTACTGATGCGTAGCAAGAGAGATTTCATGTGTGCACCCGGCAGAAGCTGACTGAGAAAACGAGACAAGAAGAGAAGAGGGGTCTCGCGGCACAGAAATATTGTTCTTGCTCTCGCACTCTCTCGCTCTCTCGCTCTCTCGCTCTCTCTCGCTCTCTCGCGCTCTCTCTCGCTCTCTCGCGCTCTCTCTTTCTTTCTTTCTTTCTTTCTTGGGGGCATGGGGGCAAGGTTCCGGGTCTCTCTCTCTCTCTCCCTCCCTGCCCATCTCTCCCTCTCTCTCTCCCTCCCTGCCCCCCCTCTCTCTCTCTCTCTCTCTCTCTCTCTCTCTCTCTCTCTCTCTCTTTGACTCTCGTGTTCTCTTACACTCCCGGGCCTGTATCTGGTCATGCTCTTCACGCGTCGCCACTTCTTGGGGAACGTCTTCACATACTCCACATCTCGTGCATACTTCCGTTTTATTCTACTAGAAATACGATTGACAGGCAGCTTCTCGTCTAAAGCTGTCGTGTAGACCTCACTGGGCTTGAGATGATCATAAACCTCCTTCATTCGGTTGATGGCGTCGATCTTTGATTTGTAATCCCAATCCTTGGACCGCTCAAGCACCCGAATTGAACGCACGACATGGGCCCGCCACTTTGGGTCAGATGGCAAAGAGTGAGCCACCCTCTGCAGGGTGGGGTATCTAAGACGCGCGATCTCTGATTGGAGTTCCGGCTCGGGCTGTCCAAACTTGGTGCCTCCGGCAACGCCCCTGGGCACAGCGCTGTCAAAGCCAACGTGATTTCGCCACGGATGATGGGTGCCCTCCACTTTTTGCGCAGATGGCTCATCGACTTGGTTCTCTGGCAAAGCGTGGAGCATTTCGTTCAGGGATTGAGATTGGCTGATTGCACCCAGGGCAGCATTGGCCGCTTGAAGCTTCTGCCTCAGGCGCGTGCGCGCATTAAAGTGCCATCGCACGTCTCCTCGGAAAGCAGCCAATGGCTCAAGCACCTCTGGTGGCAGCGCCGCCTGTCGGCGAAGCTTGGTCAAATCCGGATGCTGGTCAAGTAGCCGCGGCAAACAGCGTTCATCGAGCTGGTTGCGGACACACCTCTCATGCAAAAGCCGCTCCATTGCAGTGCGCTTCATCATATATGGATTGTCAAAGTCTGCTAACTCATGCGTCAGCACGGGCCGGTTCTGGTCTGCATATTCACCTTGCACAGCTTTCTTCAGAACATCTGCCAATCGATCGGTGCGAAATGCCAGTTGTTCTCGTTCCGGAATGTCCTGGCAAGCCAATCAATATGCTCTGTTCAGGGCTCCCCATTTGTCATGCACACCTACAAGTAAAGCTGCACTGCGTTCACTGGGTGCATGTTCACGGAAAGCTGGCCTCCTGCAGCTTCCGATGATGCTGTCGATAATACTCTGCCTTCCAGAGGTCTTCGAGTATGGACTGCTGTCTCCAGCCGTCTTGAAACTCCTCCTCCTGGCCAGAGTTCATGTTCAGCACAAACAGTGCCTGTGTTTGGTAGACGAGGAATTCTACACTGAAGCAATGTGGCAGAGGCGCCTCCGCCTCATACTCTTCTTCTTCCTCTTTGTACCCCTCATTCAAAAGAGCATAATTGCGCTTTGCTCTCCGGCGACGTATGATGTCGTATCGCTTTTGGAGCGACAACCCTTCACCTGCACGGCTGCAGGTACACATGAAAGCAACGTCCAAGTAACATGTTTGTGCACAACGCACTTACCACCATGCACGTTGGAGAATTGCAGTGCTCAGCTGAGGCTGGAACGTTGTGTTCGATACAGCTTCATGAAAATTTCGAAGGCTTCATCTTTTGGATGTTGGCTCTGCGCCTTCCTCCAAGCATTGAACGAACCATAGCCACCCTCGTGCTTGAGGGCGTTCTGGTTTTTGGAGTCTTGTTTCTGTTGGGGGGAGTCGGCTGTGTCTTTGTCTCCACTGTCAGGATGACTGGCGATGCCTGTCGAACGTTTGTCTTGCTTGCCTGCAGCCGTAGAGGTTGCTCGTGCCTCACTTTCCCGGGCACGTGCCAGAATTGCCTTGATGTCTGTCCGTAAGCAATAAAACACGCTAACCGGACTCATCTTCATCGGCATGTCTCGAAGATGTCGCTGAATTCTGTTCGTGATCTCAACTTCTGCATCATACAACACATCACCGACTCGGGTGACTTTGCCGGCTTCTGCATCTCGCAACCGGTCTTGAACATGCCGTAGGTGAGAAGCCAAGTGTTGGAACGAAGTCCCAGAGTTCATTGCGAACCTTCGATGGCCCAAGCGTAAAACTCCACCACATCTTGCACCCACCTCAGAGGCAGTGGCGATCGCCTTCCTCATGTCATCATTTCAGCGATGCTCACATGCTGCCTGTGGGGTAGTCTCAAATCACGACCGATGTTATCTAATCTACAGGAAGGGTGACGGTACATTGGCTAGTTATTGCGTGTGTGTATGGGTGCGTCTCCTTTGGCCGCGCAGTCTCACTGACCAATTCCTTGTTACAGTCGCGGTGCGTGCTTCTACAAAATCAAAGTGAGCTTTGAGCCAACCGGCAAGGACCTTGTACCTGCAAACACTCACCCCTTGTATTCTTTAGTGGATGGGATAGGATAGCATAGGATAGGATAGGATTAGGCTTAGGATCAGATAGGATAAGGTAACGTCAAACACATGCCCTCGACTGCATCTTCGGCCGTGTTAGCCTTCACCTCCGGCTTGTTGGATCTTATTCGCACGGCGTGGTTGGGTGTGGACCTGCTCGATCTTCACTGCACCTCCACTGACGGTCACGGGCGCTCATGGCTCCGTTCTGGTGGATTGGATTCATTCGCTACACGGCCAGTCCGCTACTCGGTCCAATCGCTCTGAAGCTCTCGCTCTTTGGGCATCTTTGGTGTCTTCAATGGGCATCTCATTGCCGTACGTCGACTCCACTGCCGCCGATTTGAAGGTACACGAGTTGTATTGTTCGGCGACAGGTTCGGCTTATGTGCTGCCCACGAGTATCTCATGCTTGCATTTCGCTACGTTGCTCCGTGGGCCAATCCGCTAGGCAAGCCCTGCACGTCAGCATCACCACTCAAAATGAGCAGATTCAGCGCCTGATTGGTAACATCACCGCTTCCCTGCCGGCCTCTTCCAGTTTACATGAGCAAGTGGCCACGGTGGATGTCTCGTGGATGCCTCCTTCCAGGCGCTGCTGGTTATCTGCTCAGGTTGTTTTCCGCGCCGTGGTTATGCACTTACGGTTTGCTATCCTGGTTGGGCCACCTTGCGGGGGGGGGGCTCATGGTGCTGGCATCGTTGTGAGTTTGCTGCGGAGTAACACCTTCAACTTCAACCCTTTCCGCAATTTCCATGGCAAGACTGCAGGCGGTATGGGGCGAAAGGACTGTTCTTGTCACGGCTACAAGAAGATGAGCCGGAGCTTTGCTCAGGCAGTTGCAAGTCATCAATGTGCGGGAACATGTTGGATGAAGGATGCGGGATGGAGCTCAAACAGGCATGAAAATTTCCTCGTTTCACATTGGGCTCACATGTTTTGACCCTTGGTGGGACGGAACTCGCTAGCCTTTCAGCTCCTCTGGCGTTGACAACACGGCCGCAAGCTGTGGATCGACATTGCCTGGCTCATTACCCAAAGGGCCCCACCCGCGAAGTGTGCTTGCAAGCAAAGATGTGCCGCGCTCCAGCGCCCCGCAAGGAACAATCTGTGGAGATGACAAGCAGACAGCTCGAGCACCCTACGCCCCCCAGCATCCATGAAGGGGTGTATGCCGTGATTACGCATGATGATGCTACAGGGAACCGGCAACACGTGTTCTGCGCACCACACCCCAGCTTCCGAAACCGCTGCCGCTGTCGACGACATGTACGGGAACCAATCGAGTCCGGATGGACAATGGTGGTGAATTCGGGCAAGTTTGCCGCAAAACTTAAAGAACCGAAAATTAGACATGAACGCTCCTTGCACAAGCAAATTCCCTTTTTGAGCGTTTCCAGCGCACAGTTGCGGAAGGCATGGCTTGCATTTTTTTTTCTCGCACATCTTCGTCTTGGCGACTGCAAACGACGGACTATGGGAGGTGCATGGCCTGGTGCGGCCTGGTGGTGGGCAGTGGTAGGCGGCTGGACATGCGGCTGGACGTCAGCCAGCCCGAAAATTTGGCGCCTTTCCATCGACGCAGGACTCCCCGGCCAGCGGGAGCTCAAGGAGGGAGCTACGATACGCGCGCGGTGCCGCGCCCGGAGTGCATTCTGTTTTCTGGCAATCTCTTTTTGTTTTGTCCATGCACGCACCCCCTTGTGTGTATGCGCGCACCTGTAGCGCCGGTGTGCCCAATCACCTTACCAGCTTCGCTTCCATCGGTGTTAAGATTTATTTTTCCGGACTTTTCCGCCGGCATGATGAGGGTCCTGCGAGGTCGGGTTGCCCTGCTCTAGTCACACCTACCGCCCGACTGCGTCTAGCGCAGTGACAGTCGGCCGAGTGCCTTGGCGAGGTAGAGCACACGGTCGCACCCCGAGCTGTCGCTGGCTCGCGTGTGGCGGCGCGGGCCATGGGCTTCCTGGTGGTCACTGCCTGCTGTAATGCTACGGGCAGAGCCGCTCACTACCGTCTTGTCCAAGCGGATGTGGCTGCTGCTCGGCCCGTTCGGCGCGGACGCGCGCCAAGTCTGACGAGACGCTGCGCTGCTTCGTTCCAGCGCCCTCCTATCTTGGAGCCGGCCGCTGGTTCGCATGCGCCTCTTGGCCACTCGCAGCATGGCCCGTTCGGGTGAGCGGCGACACAAGGCTCCCCCCGCAGGCGTTGCTCCGCAGATCACCAAGTGGCGGCGGCGTCTATCGTCCCTGGAGCAGTGGTGTTGGAGAGCCATTGTTGCGAGACTAGAGAGTCCGTCCTCGAACAACCGTTTACGGTCAGTACATTTGTACACTACAAACGGCCAGGTGCATTGGCCGCCGAACAATTCAGTACTACGCTCACAGCTGCTCAAGTGTGTAGCTCAAGTCCTCAAGAGTGGGTTTCCACGCGACGCCATAGCAGTGCCCATGTCAGATCCGACGAAAACCATGACCCCACCTGGCAAAAGCTTGAAAAGACCCACTCGATCCCCTCTTCAAGAACTCGATGATGACGAAGACCTCGAGCTTCAGGATGCTTCCGGATCATTTCAAGATGGAGCAGTTGCTCAGATGGCCAATGCGGTTCGTAGCGAAATCCAGCGTGCGCTAGCTCCGATGGAACAGCAGCTGAGCCACATCCATGTTTCCTTGGGCCAGAGGGTGCAGGAAATGGAAAACACAATGTCGCAGCAGAGCTACCGGATTGAGAAGCTGGAAAAGTTGTTTGAGAACGAGGGGACTCCGCGGTCGACGACATCAGAGAAAGATATTTCTTTGGAAAAGAAGATTGCAGATTTGCAAAGCCAATTGTCAGCATTGAGGCGCACCATGGTTGTCGGAGGACTAGGAGGCTTTTCGTGCACACAGGAAGCAACAAGTTGGCTCACGGACAATTGATAGCCCGCCACACATTGGGAGTTACATAAAGTCGCAAGATTTCCGTGGTTTGTTGTTCGCCAAGTTCAAGTCCACAGTGGACCGTGATACAGCTGTTGCACTGCTCAGAAGTGCTGAACTCCTTGAACATGGTAACAGGGTATGGGCAACACAGGATTTGCCGCTTGAAAAACGTGCTCAGAAAGTTTTCTTGATGGGGTTACGCTGGCAGCTTGGCGAGTGGGGCTTTGTCAAGCGTGAGATCGAGCTTGATGCAAAATAGGCTTGGTTGAAAATCGGTCCCAAAGTTGTTGTCAAACTTGCCATTACCAAGGGCAGGTTGCACTGTGATTGGGAAGACACGTGGGCACAATGGGCAGACTTCCAGGACAGCAAGGAGTTGAATCAGCTTGTGGATCGTGCCAATGATATGTTGCAGAAATCGTCAACGAGAAAGGGGCATGGCAAAAGCAAGCATGCCGTAGCTAGGGACAGCTCCGTTCGAGTCACGTCGTTTCACGAAGGTCGCTCACTTCTGGTCATGTTCCAATTTTCGAAGTGAATAAGCCGACTGATATGTTACATTTTTCGTCCGCTTCCCAAACCACTGGCAAGAGACCTGTATTTTCGGAGGTTGCCGACACCGAGACGTACATACATGAGAATTCCAGCAACGGTGGGTGCTTGCATGAGTTGGTGGTGTATACAAAAAATGCTCGTTTACATTCCGATACAAAATTTGCAGAATTGCTTGGCGATTTACATGACATTGGTGACACGTGGGATGTTGCCCTTTTCAGCGAAACGAGACGGGCATCTGGTGCGGTTGATTTTTTTTTTCCCTCCAACGCACCTTTTGCTCGCGTCAGTGTTCGCGATCCCTGTGCACGGAATCGGCAGGCTGCTCGGGCCGCAGCGTGTCAAGCACGCAAGGGCAACCTGGACTGCTGCTCAGCCTCGGCGAGCTCCAGGACCCAGCCAAGCGGCGTGCCCTCGTCTCCGGTTGGCTGCGCCGGCGCGCGCCAGCAACCGCCCAACAGCGTCGAGGCCAAGGCGCGCTGCAACGCGCATCCCAGCTGCCCCCACCACCGGCGTTCCCACCCGGAGCGGGCAGCAGCTCGCAGCGCCCTCGGCGCGCGCAGGGAGCGCTGTTGCGCGAGGTCGCGGACGAGGTCGTGCGCCTCTTGCCCCCATCGTCCGCCGACCTCCGCAGCCAGGACGACGAGGCGTTGCGGGCCCGGACCGGCTAGTTCGGGGTAGCGCCGTTGTTTGCGCCGCCTCGCGACGTCGATGGCAGCCCCATCCCGATCTGAGGAGCCGGTCTGCGGGTGTCCGTCTGCGCGCAGCGGCGAAACCAGGGTCACATCGCAGCAGAGTGCCTCGCCGCGCCGAGACGCGCCATAAATGACGAGGTCAAGTCGGCGCCGGTCATCTGGGGCTACGCCCGCTGCGGTGGTCCGTGCTAGCCATTGTTGGGGGACCACCCGCCCTTCGGCGGCGACGGCCTCCCGCGCTACTCGGACCCACGCTCGCTCAAGTATGGGAGCGCGCCGGGCCAGCAGCCCACTCCGGGCGCAGGCGGCGCGATGGTCGCCCAGCTCGTCCACCACGGCTCGGCACCCTGGCTCGCCATGTCCTCCGCAACGGGAAGATGCCATGGGTAGCGGCAAGCGAAGGCGTCGCCGGAGAGCGACTTGCATGTCCAGCGGCAGAAGCTGCGTGCCCTCGTCCGTGGGGATTGCTCGCAACCACTCGCCGGCATGCGCGCCCGCCTGGGAGCGCAGCAGTGCTCGGGAACTTGGCGACAAGCTGCAGAGGAGGCGCTCGCGGTAGGATTTGTTGAGTACGCAAGCTGCCGGTTTCTGCCAGCCATGTGGCCAACTTCCAGGCTCTGAAGGCTCAGCGTGTGTAGGCGGCGGCCGCGCCCCGTGGAGCAAGGCATCCCACTCCGGGCGCGCTCTCCATCCTTCGGCGAGCAGCCGGTCACCCGCTTCCGCAGCTGCCCGCAGGCACGGCGCAGTCGACCCGCCGCCAAGAGCGAGTTCTTGCGCATATCGGCGGGCAACCTCCGGGCGTCTTTGCAGCATCACCGGGAGCGCGTCCGCCCAAGCCGCCCAGTAGGCCGCTGGGGCTAGTCGCTCCGCGCTCGCGAGACCGAGGCCACCACATGCGGCAGGGAGGAAGGCGATTTGGCGCGCTGCGGTCCACTCCCGCCCGCTCGCATCCCGCTCCGCTAGAAGGTGGTGGAGCGTTGCCCAAAAAATCGCCCGATCGTGTTCTGCCGCATAGGTGGCCGAGTCCAGCGGCGGCACCGTGCGCAGAGCATGTTGGGCACGCGGGCTGGCACAGTAGAGCAGGAGCAGCCATGCGCTCTGCATATCAGGCAATTCCGGCAGTTCGTGCAGCAAGCGGCGCTCTTCCTCAAGCCTTGCCGCGAGAGTGCGTCGCACGAACTCCGTGTGCCCGATCGGCACGCCCAATGCAACAAAGCCGCAAGTTGCCGGTTCACTGTCACCTCCGCACCAGACTTCGGGTCCGAGCACTGCGATATCGGGCGGGGGCGGCCCGCCACTTGCGCGATAGACCCGAGTCTTCCCGAGATTAGCTGCGACACCAGCCTGCCGCTCGACCGTGCGCGTGACATCATCTAGCGCTGACCGGGAGCGAGCTGGAGTGGTGACGAGGTACAAGTCGTCCAGAAAAGCGGCAAGGAACTCCCCCGGCTGCAATCGCCCTTGCGCCGCAGCTAGGGCATCGCGTTGCGCCAGGGAGTACAGAGCCGGCGCTAACGCATCTCCCTGCTCGCAGCCGTCACCTTGCGAGATCTCGTGGCGCCGGCCCTCGGCGTCCCACCACAGGTACGTGGAGGTGCCGCCGTACCACGCCCGCACATATGGGACGAGGGCTGGAGCGACCTCGCGCAGCTTCTTCAGGAAGGCGGCACGTGAGACCGTGTCATAGGCGCTCCTTCCGTCGAGCGAGACGATGGTGGCGTCGGCATCCAGCTCGCTCGCCGCGCGCAGCATCGCTGCCAAGCAATCCGTCCCCGCACGGGCCTGAAGCGCGAACTGGAAGGGCCGCGTGGCGCGGTCGAACGTGTCAGCATACTGTCGCGCCAACGCTCGTGACACCAGTCGGCGTAGCGTGTCTCCAGTCGCGATCCCGCGCACGCCGCCGCCGGGCTTGGAAAGGGCGGTGAGCCGGGACAACGCGAGGGCTTGCAGCACGGCGGCGGGCGCATCAGCATTCGCCAAAAGGGATGCCGCGTGCGCTAGCAAGTCCATCGCCTCCTCGTCCTCCAGCAGCAAGCGATAGTGTTCCACCGCCGCGCCGGACAGGCCAGCAGCGCTGCCACGCTTAGCCGTGCGCAAAGCTTCTCCCAACTCAGCTGCAGTGAGGTGGACACGGTCTGCTGCACGGAAGCTGGCTATGTCGTCCGGCATCGGCTGGCGCGGACGGGGCGGTCGCTTGTCGGGGTCCGAAAGGAGGCGTAACGTAGCCGCATTGCCCGGCGCCAAAGGAGCGCTGGTGAGCGTCTGGCGCGCGCGCGACAACTGACCGCGGCGTACCTGCGCGCAAGCGCGCTCGCGCATCCGCTCCGCATCAGTGCCTGCGGATCGCTGCAGGCGCTGCTCCGGAGACGGCGCCGCTTCCAGCAGTTCGCGCCAGCACCCAGCCTCGAAGGCTCGGATCCGCTCTAATAAGGCGGCGCGGCCAGCTGCACCCGTTTCGTGCGGTCGCGCCAACAAAAGGCGTGGCACCAGCAGGAACAGCTTCCAGGCACGCTCTGCTGTGACACCGGCCGCCGGGTTCGGCGCGTGCAGGCCACGCAGCGCGTGCACGAACGCACGGCGCACGCCAGCAGCGAGAAAGCGTGGGACATCGCGCATCGTAGGGACCGGTGTGGCAAAAGCGTCCCTCAACTCGACTGTGTCCAGCCATTCCCAGGACGCTCGGGCAACTCGCGCACGCGCGCCCGGCGTCGAGGCGGTCGTAGCTGCGTGGGGGCCCTCGTCGACAATGGCGGAGGATTTTGATGGGCGACATCGATTGTACTTTTCACATCAGCCGACTTCATGTGCAGGAGTCGGGATTCTAGTTCATGAACGACATTGCAAACATGTGAAGCGAACAGTTGTTGTCAATGAGCGCTTGATGTATGTGGATGTCACAACTTTTAACAAAACTGTCCGATTTGCAGCCGTTTACATGCCACATGCGGGTTATCCTGACGCTGAAATGCGGCTTGTGTATGAGCGTTTGCATCAAATTTTGGAAGATGCTAGATCCAAGTCTTTTGCTTGTATCGTGGGAGGTGATTTCAACACGCAGCTACATGTGGGCCTACGTGGTGATTTGTTGCTACAGACATTGCACATGTGTCAATTGCACGTTGGTGATTCGGAACCTGACAATTCGTGGGCATTTTGCAGTTCTATGGGGATCACACGTCGCATTGATTGCATTTTTTACACGCGGAACATGCTGAGGCATCAGACGATTTTTTAGATTTGGGTTCCGATCACAGGTCGGTGGTAGCAAAATTTCACAGATTGAATTTCCGTCACAGCAAGCGACGGAAAAACCATCATCGTGCGCAGTACGATTGGAGTCCTGATCACATGGTTCGTTATCAAAGATCTCTGACGAACAGCTTGGCCAGAGAGACATGATTCGCAGGGTGTGGTTTTGGAAATGCTGTGTTATGCTCCCGAAGGCCTCTTAATTCCCCTTTTGGAATTGCACAATCGGTTCTTGCAAGAAGGACGCATGGATCCATCGTGGAAACATACATATTCACTATGTTGGTTAGGAAAGGAGACAGGTCCAACGTGCAACATTGGAGGCCTGTTGCTTCGCTGAAGGTGATTTACAAAGTACATCAAAGTACTGTCCAAATAGGTGCATGGACGACTGCAACCCCTTTTGGACAAAAAGAAATCAGTTGAGCAAATGGGAATTCGACCCGGCTCTGGCGTTGATCATGCGTTATGTGCATTTGACAGTGTATGTGCAAAGGCGATCGAAGTCGACTGCGATGTTTGGTTTGCCAGCATTAATTTACGAAAAGCTTTCGACCAAATCCATCATGAAAGCTTATTAGTGGCATTGCAAGAGCAAGGAGTTCTCACTGAGTACATCGCTTTGTTGAGGACTTTGTATTCTCAACAAACTGGATCTGTCGCTGATTTTTCCCATTCGACGCGGAGTGAAGCAAGGTGACGTCATCATTCCTATCTTGTTTAATGCTGGGCTAGAACACGCAATCAGGATGTGGAAGACACATTTGCTTGACCATGGCATCAACATCGGCTCTACCGCGAATTTGACGAATGTGCATTTCGCCGACGATTTAATGCTGTATCCGGTGCAGGTCGGGTTTGTGAATCGTTCTGTGTCCCGTCGGCGAAACAATGGCATCAAAGAACTCTTAATCGTTTAGGCGGGGAAACGTTGCGATCACGTAAAATCCAGCCGTTTGTACATGCTGTTGCCATGCCTGTTTGCCACCAAAAAACCATGGCTTGAGCCAAAATGGCCACAAAAAGGGCACGCTCACTTTTCACATGTGGGGGAAATTCATGAAACACAAGCAAGTTCTGCAGAACAATCATATTGCTGTATATTGCAGTTCGAAATCGGCTGAAGTATTTCGATGCGGTGATTACTCCCACTGTGCTGTTCAGCTTGCACACACTGCCCCTGACCCCAAAGCAACTTCATGACCTTAACGTCTTTTGGTTGGCGACGGGTGGATGGTGAGCCATGGTTTGACACCATGACGTGCGTGAACCAACGTGTCGCCTCAGCCCTCGAACAGAACCGTGTCACTGCCTGGGACCAGCGATTGCTGTCAAGGCCGTACACTTTTGCGGCAACCGTGACGAAAAGTCAAAACGACCCACGAGAGTTGTGGGCCGGCCTCGTGCAAAATGGGATGATCGACTGTCAAAGTTGCTGTCCAATGCTTTCCAAACTATGTGAGTTGGGTTGATGCTGCATGTGATGTTGAGCGATGGAAGCTCAAACAAACTGAGTACATAGAAATGTTCAAAATGGAAATGAAATTGCCTGTAGTTTGCGAACGCTTTTCCAGCAACCTGTCCCATGTCCTGATAGGACCGTAGCTTGACTCGAACGGGCAGAAGCAAAAGCAAACGCACTGCGCGAGATCGTGTCGTAGGCGCTGCGACCATCCAATGACACGCAGAGCCGAGGTCGACAGCGGAGCGGAGCATGCCTGAGAGTGCGTCCGTGCCAGCCCGCGTCTGCAGCGCGAACTGGTGCGGCCGGGTCGCTTCGTCGAACGTGTCGGCAAACGTCCGGGCAAGGCTGCATGACACCGATGCGAGTTTGCATCGCATGAACTCCGTATTCCCGATCGGCACGCCCAGCGCAACGAAGCCGCAAAAGCGTGCCAGAGTTTTTTTTCTGGTGGCTTTTTGCGTCCGCTGCAGTCGGGGTCGGGATGGTCGGGGACCTACGCCCTGGGGCCTCGCTCCAGCGGGCGTCAGCTAGGAGCTCGTGAAAAGCTGGGGGTGGGCCAGCAGCACAGGGCTGAGACAGGATGGGGGGGCTCGAGGAAGATCGCCGCAAGCGCGTTCTGCGCAGCGACGGAAATGATGCTACTCCACCGGAGGACCACGCAGCCTGGGCAGAAGCCCTTAACGCGGCGGGAGGCGAACGAAGGTGGCAGCCTCAGAGCCCCAGCGCCCCCCTACTTGAAGCCCAAAAACGACGAGTCGGCATCGCCGGTTGCGATCGAGTTCGGAAAAAGTTTGCCGCCGCTTGCGGTGCGCAGCGTTGCGTAAGGCGCTAGGCGCTGGCCGCCCCAGCTTGCGGCAGCTCCTCGCGCGTCACAGGGCTGACGCAGGTCGCATCGACCGCGAGCTGCGCGCCGTGCGTCAAGTTGAGGCCGTTGCAAACGATTTTTTTTTTTTCGACTTCGATGTGCCGTGCGTCCTGGACAGGCACGTCGAGGTTCATGGCCGACAAAGCGACGTTGCGCCCGACACGAGCGCCGGCCTCCTGGCAGACCCGGGCTACAGCGCGCTCAAAGGGCAGCTCGCGGGATGCAAGAACGCCAGAGTTGGAGCAGGCGCGGTGATCTCCGTACTCGTCAAGGAAGCCACGGCAGGAGCTGGCGCGCGGACCGAGGGGAGTCAGGCACGGCAACAATGGCCGACGTGGGCAGAACCGTGAAGACTCTCGCAACCAGAATCTGGACTTGATGACTGCTGCCAAAAACAATGTGCTGAGGTAGCTGGACTTCCGTTGTCGTTATCACCGTTCTTTTTTTTCTCACCGTCTTTTCGGCGCTCAAAATCAGGCCAACCTCACCAAGTGGTGCAATGAGTAAATCACGGGTGCGGCGTGCTTCTTCGTTAGATTTGGTGAAACGAAGGATATCATCAGCAAGTCGCCGGCCCAGAAGTCGTGGCAAGCCATCCCCGAAATCAAAACCGGCCGTCCCAACCAAGTCCTTCCATGACTCATTGCCCCATTCCAAAACAGCCCAGGACAAACGTGGACTAAGAACGCAGCCTTGTCTCACACCGGCACGATTTTTGCCTACCGTGCAAAGCGGCAGGAGCGTGCTGAGCTCTGAGCTGCACCAGTTGGGTGACGAAGCGGAGGGACTCGGCGACTCGGCGTTCCACCGCACTCCGGCCTCGCAGGCTAGAACGCAGGAGTCGCTGAGGGACCAGGTCGCAGCCAGAGTAAGCGTTCAGCGACAGCGATCGCGGCTCCATCGCGTGAGGCAGCGGAGGGCTGGGGCCCCGTTCTCGCGTCGACGGAGCGGGCCGGTGTGGTGACCCAGTAGATGTCATCGAGGAAGGCCGCCAAACACTCAGTCGGTGCGCAGCTGCTCGTCTGCAGAGGGCGTCATGTTGGCCGAGCGCGTACAGCGCTGGGGCTAGCGCGTTGCTTTGCTCGCAGTCTTCCCCCTGCTGGATGGTGTGCTGCTGGTTCCCGGCGTCCCACCAGTAGTATGTGGACTGCTGCCCGTACCATAAGCGCACGAAGGGGACGAGCGCCGGCGGCCTGCGCTAGGTGATGTCACCCGCACGGTCGAGCGGCATGCGCTGCGCACATGCCGCGCTCCAGGTCGCGTGCCCCGCCTGTGACACGGCCAAGGCGTAGTGCAACACTTGTTCGCCGATGCCGTGGCACGCATCGTTGTCCAGACGCGTGCGACAGCAGTTTTGTTTCTTTCTGTGGTGTTTCCATGTCCCCGATTTCCCGGCCTACAAAACTGGACCCGACCACGCCACTGGCACACGCCACACCGGCTGCACCCGACACTTGCGCATTGTGTCAATTGCCCTTTCATGCTGATGCCGATCCAATCTAATTTTTTTACTGGCCATGTAGATGCGGTATGCGCATACATTTGTCTTGTGCGTTACAAGTGCACCTTCGATCAGAAACTCCCACATGTGATGTGTTATTGGCGGCCGCTGCACTGCAAGCAGGGCTGTCGATTCAAAAACACATGGGGGCCACTGCCCAATCAAGAAGAACCTAACATCATGAGTGGCATGCCACCTCCTCTGCGCCGCGTTCTGGTGTTATGCTGAGCGTGGTATCAACCGCGACTTGCGCTCCCTGGTAGAGGGGGAGGCCGTTGGCCAGTACCTCGATGCGGCGGGCAAGCGGTACATCCAGGTTCATCTCGCGGAGGAGGACATTGTTGGCCACCCTAGCGCCCGCTTCGCGGCACACTCTCGCGGCCGCTCGCTCCAGGGGCACGCCGCGCGGGCCCAACACGCCTGGGCAGGCCGTGTGGTGGTCACCGCAGACGTCGAGAGCCCCTCCGCAACGGCAGGCGTCGAAGCAGTAGGACGCGCATGCACTCACTCGGCGGAACTCAGGTGCCGTGGGGAGCGCAGTGACAGCCCGCGGCCCACCAGGGCCTGCCTGAGACAGGAGCAAGCGCGGGAGGCCGGATCGAGGTCAGATAAAAGGCTCTCGCATGCTGTCCTGTCTTGGCAGGCCACGTTGGTGCGTTGCCATCCGCGCAGTGTGTCGCCATGTGTGCGCGGTTCGGGCGCGGCTGGCGGTCGTTCAAATAAAAGTAAAACGTGAAAGAAACCAAAAGCACAGATAAAAACCCTGGAAATCTGCTCGACATTGGCCTGACGCTGGAACAATTTTCTCAGCTGCAATCTTGATAAAGAGGTTTCCACTACACGGATGCCGCTGTTGGCTCTACGGTCCTCGGACCCTAAATGTGCGTGTCGGCGTTCAGCCATCCATGCTCTACTTAACAAAGAGGGCGCCCCCCGCATTGCGAGCCAAAAAAGGCCGTTCGCCGAGGAATGTCATCGATGGAGCTCTTGGTCGGGATACCAGTCATACTTCACAAGCAGAGTCTGGGGCTTTCGTCATGTTCAAACTCCACGATCACATACGTGGGATCTTCTGGGTCCCCGAAGGCCTGGCGAACTTATCCCTCCTGCCCTCTAATGATGCTGGTGATCCTGGCGTCTGTGTCTGGAAAAGCGGCGCGGCCGGATGAAGGGAATCCAGTTATTACCTCAGCGTAGAAGTGGTCAGCGGCGGCTCTATCTCATCCTGCATCACGCTTAGCCGCAGCGTAAACAAGATGTTGAAGCAGTCGTGTTGGTGGTTTGCAGCCCAATCTTCATGGTAAGCATCCCAGTTCTGCTGAACGAATATCATGTCTTCTACTTCTACCACACATGCCCGCTGCCCGAGCTCACGCGGAAGAGTCTCGAGGCTCTCAACCTGTTGAAGGGCTGAGAAGCCCTGGAAATCTGCTCGATTCTTAGCCTGACGCTGGAACCATTTTCTCAGCTGCCATCTTGATAAAGAGGTCTGCATTACACGGATGCCGCTTTTGGCTCTACGGTCCTCGGACCCTAAATGTGCACGTCGGCGTTCAGCCATCTATGCTCTGCTTAAAAAAAAGGGCGACATCAACAGCGGGCAGCGCTCCACGTCCACGGAAACCCCGGCGCAACGCTGCCAGCCCTTGTTAGCGGGCCCCCATCGTCAGCCTATGCCGAATGCGAGGGCGTGGCACCACCTAGCAAGCACATCCACGTGGGCGCTTCAAAGCCCTGCAAGCGGAGCCATGCAGCTGCGCACTCTGCCTCCCTCTTGCTGGGCGGCAGCAAACGCCTCCTCGAACATCGGGCGCAGCAGGTTCGCGAGGGGCTGCGCGGGTGGCACTCCTTGAGCGCCCCTATGGTATGCGCCGCAGCCGACGGCAACCCAAACCCCCCATGCACAGTGGCAGGTGCGCCCGCGCGCTGGCTGGCGGTATCGCAAGCGCGGTATCCGCCCCCGAGAGCAGCCTGCCCAGGCACTCCAACACCGCTTCATCGTGCGCAGCTGCAAAGGAGGCCATATATCCGCCGGCGGGACTGAGCGCAGGAGGTAAGTCCAACGAGGGGCAGCACACACTGCAGATACGCGTGCCTCCTCCAGCGTGGCTGCGATGAACTCGCAGGTGCCGACACGGCTGCCCAAAACGACCAGGGTTGGCGTTCGCTCCGGGCCCGACGTGAGGTACACGTCATCCAAAAACGCGAATAGGCCTTCCCCGAAGTCGAACTCTGCGTGCAGGCGCGCGAGCGCTTGGTGCTGGCGAAGGCCGCCAAGCATGCTTGCTCCGGGAGATATGGTCGTAAGCCCACACGCCGTTTATGCTCAAAACTCTACTGTTGAATGGCACACTCAAGCCACACGCAAGAGCATTTTGGCCAAGATCGCACTAACAGCTACGCGTTTCGTCCTCTGGTGGGACTCGTTCAGGCTAGCGATCTGTAGCCGAAAACATCTCATGGCAACACACCTCACAAGCACATGAGCGCATGCGAAGTGTTGAAACACTCAGCGACAAACATGATTTTGTGCGCATAAAAATCATGTCTGCCCCCACGCCGTTTATGCTCAAAATAGTTGTGCGCGGGTCCGCTTCCGTGGCCGCCCGCAGCGCGCACCAAGGCCTCGGGTCCGCCCGCGTGCTGAGCGCGTACTGGAAAGGGGCACAAGCCTGCACGGCTCCGCGAACTGATGCGCGAATGTGCGACTGACGATCCGTCGAAAAACGTCGCCGACTTTTGTTTCCCACACACTTTTTTTCCGCTACTGTAGCCGTTGTGTCCAGCCATGTCCCTTGCGCGCGGAGGGCAACAAGCCGCCTGACCAGGTCGTTCCACCGCCCACCCACTGCGCAGCCGTGCATGCACAGGGTTTGCGTGCCGCTTGCAGCGAGCTCCGGGTGGGTGGTTTGCGTGCACCAGAGGGCGGTGCGCAGAACAGTTCCATCTTGCGTAGCCGCGCGGGCCCAACGGCTTTGCGGGCAACCTTGCGTCAAGCCCGCGCAATGAGCTTGGCCCGCCTAGTCAGGAGGCCAGTCCGGGGACATGCAAGCGCATGGTCTCCGAAAGCATCAGCGCGGCAGCCACACCCAGGTTCTGGGGCGCTCCCGCAGCGGCCAGGTGCGAAGGCGGCCCTTTGAGGGCTCAGGCGAAAACTAAGGCACAACTTCGTCACGTGGATGTATATCTGCGCATGGCGGTTGTTGTAATGCGACACCTCTCGCCTATTTGGCTCGGAATTGTGCCGTCATGCACATTCGGACCCATCTACTCGGGCAACAGGACTACGACGTGTGTCTGTAAACACGCTGGCTGTCGACAAAAATCGAAAAATGTCTTTGCTTCTTGTGTCGCCGGGCGTTGCCCAAACCACTGTGTCAGTTGTGAGGTGGTCTGCCGAGTCTGCCAGTCCGCGGCATGCTACTTGTACTGTTGGCTGTTGTGTTGCCGTCCTGTCGTACGAGATTTTTACGTGGCTCGCTGCACTCGCACATGTTGTTCTTGTCGTCGTGAAAGTATTTCTCCTCCTGGCACTGACCCTGGCAACGCTGCGCTATAATGCATGCTCGCTTCGCTTGCAATACTATCATGTATGCTTGCTCTCTTCGCGCGCTATAATGCAAATAGTACGCCCCCAATGTTGCTATTGAGAGAAAATGTAGTCAAATATTTTGATGTATTTCTCGTCGATCTATTCAGGAGCTGCAATTAGAGAGACCTCAAATGGGAATCATGCTTCGTCAGATGGACATATTTTCTCTTTCTCATGTTTCTAATTCTTCTTCATGGACTAAGCTCAATTTCTTTCCTATCAGGTGATGCTTCGGCGGCGCTTCGCAGAGCCCTGCTGCCAAACGGGTTCTCGTTTCTGTCATGCTCTGGTTGGGTTTCCGCCGCACGAACTGTACAAGCTCACGTTGCACTAATTGCTATGTTCGCGCAAGCGCAAGCAAGTGAGCATTCACGTCTCCGATGCGGTTTCTTTTTGCCAAACCCGAAGAACTCTGAAAGGCAGCCCCTGCTGAGCGGGCTGCACGTTGGCGGTTTAATTTTGCAGATCAGCCGTGATGTCTAAGCCACGACGCCCGTCAAGGGACACGACGGTTGCCCGCGGCTGGAGCTCTAACGCATCGCACGGCAACGCCGCGAGGCTATCGGTGCCGGTGTGGGTTTGCCGCGCGAAAAAAGGCCGTGTTCCCGCGTTATCCCGCGTTGCGCTCCCGGCCCCGCATATGCTCGCGCCAAAGCACGGGGGAACAGATACCCCTGACCCCTCCTTGCGGCTTGCGGAGGGCAATGAGGTGGGACCAGACCGGCGTCCAAGGCAACCGCGGGGTCTTGCGCACGAGCCGCGACGTTAGCCGCAAAAAGGCCGGCGCTCAGCTGCGGTTGCCGTCCCGAGGGATCGGTGAGTGCTTGGATGCGCCGTCGCCGGGGGCCAGGTGGCCGCAGTGAGGACTTGAGCTCCCCGTGGCCAAACCAACTTCCATCTAGCTGCAAGCAGCATTCAGGAATGTTCAAGTCGACTACTGTACAAGCCCAACGGATGCCACACAGAGTGGACTGATCCAGCCCCACCGAACCCTAGGCAGCCGTTACTCGTTCTTTCCCACGGTACCACCAAGTGTTTCTCCCATTTTCTCCTCAACCAGATGGGGGCCGAGAATGACACACACGACAGACACGACGCAAACAATGTGCATGATGTGGACGCCTTTGACATCCTTTGACTGACTCAAAGCCACTGCCACCTTCATGTTTCTACAGGTCTACAGTATATGGCTTCCTGAAATGTCATGTACAGATTTACAATGTGCAGTGAGTTGCCTGCACTGAGACCGTCAAAAACAATCAAAACATTTCAATACGTCAGAGGCCTGTCTCAGTGATCGCCCCACGCCTCACTCGTGGTGCGCTGCAGATTCCGCCCTTTTCATCTTTGCGGTGCTGGCATATTTTTAATTTACTCGTTCAACTTGAGCACAGCTGCTTTAGAAGCGCTTTGGGAAAGTGAAACAAGCTCCTTCCGAAGCGCCCGTATTGAGCGCGACAAATCCGAAGCCCATCTGAAGATCTGAAGCCCATCTCGTTTGCGATGCAGCGCAACATGCTAGGGCTGCTAGGGCTCACGATATCCCCCAAGTCACAGGATGGCACAACAGCTTTTCTTGACCTGCACAAAGAAAATGTCAAGAGAAGTGCGCCAAAAAGTGCACCCCAAGGCCCAAGGCTCCGCCTTGATCGTCTCATCTGAGCTGCGATGTGGACAGTAGACCTTCTTGCATCCCTGACCTTTAGCTGCCGCTGCACACGATCTGCGCACTGGGCACATTGCTCTTTGCAGCACCAAGCTCTTTCTGAAACTGCAGCAGCTTCTTGAGATTCGGGCAGCAACACCAAAAGTTTGCACCTAAGAATCGCTCTCAAGCCAACAAAAGCAGATCTCTACTTCACCGTGCATTGGCAGTCACTGGCATGGTTCAAGCTCCCTACTCCTGGGCATACGCGCACAAGTGCCGGCAAGACATACAACGCTCAGCAACCTTACGCACCCACCCTAGACCCCCCTTGGCAGTCGTGAAGACACTCAGACGAAGCAACAGACTGGAATCTCAAGAAACCGATGTAGAACCGTTGCGGACCTGCTGGGCCCGATTAGCCCATTGTTGAGGGATCTGCTAAAGACCTGAATCGCTGCGAATATTGCCGGAATTCTACGCACCCGCCACGTGTCCGGAAAGCGGCGCTTGATTCTCAATTCTTCAACCACTTAGAATACAGAGTACCAACATGGTCCCGGAGGCCCTGCCGTGTGGCGTAGCTTAGGTGGCGCGCGAGACAATGTTACTATGATCAGGAGAACAGTATGATAAATTTGCACTGGTAACATGGTAGTCTTGGGGCGCGGTCGCCGCCATGTTAAATTCGACCACGCATGCATTAACATTGTCAAGCCATGTCACGGCTACAAACTGCTTAATATCGCCAATGTTTTGCAGTTTAGACGTGGGTCAAAGCACAAACTTGGAGCCCAACATCCACGACAACATCCGAGCGTTGGAGCGCAAGCGGAGTCATCCTCGAACGCAACGAATCAAACATGATGAAGCTAGCGCAAATCATGCCGGAGAACACAGCAGCGCTACCCGCTACCCCTGTTCTGCGCTTGAACCCCAAACATTTCGAACCTGGAGGCCTTCACGTGCAGGCTGAGCGAGTTGATGTCGACGGTGCGATCCACAACCCCTATCCTGCGTCGGGAAAGCATGATTTAAGCAGCTATAAGTTATGAGCTGCTTGACGTCCGTATTGCAAGCAAAACCGAATGCACTGAATGCAACAAAAATGCGCTCTATGCCAGATTTGACAGTACACCACGGTCCGGAAAACTTTGCCTAAATGGCAATAGTCGATCGACAACCCATGGGATGAAACAGAGCATGTAATCACGCTTAAACACAGCTACCATCCCAGACCAGACCAACACGTACTGTATACAACGTATACAGAGCAGGCTTCAACAGAGAACCCTGTCACACAAAGCAACCACTTCAAGTGACTGGCATTCACTGGCCTACTCCAGTTTTGGATGAAATCACTCCAGCTCCTGCATGTGTGAACCGAGTAGGCACTGCACGCACGAAAGCAAGTTACAGAGCTTCGGGCATCCAAAATGCGCCATCGTCAACATCCTCAAACTCCAGCTGCTTCTTGACCTGACGCCGCTCGGTTGCAGCTTTGCGGTTGCAGTGGTGGTTGCAATGGTTGCAGCTTTTGTTTGTGGAAGCGACCGCAGTATGCTCTTCCCAGAGCTTGCTCTTGTCGCTCCAGTCGCCTTTCCACTCTCCTTCGCTTCACTTGGCTTCACTTGGCTTCACTTGGCTTCACTTGGCTTCACTTGGCTTCATCCCAAATCGCTCCTGCCCCCCACGGATTCCGGATCTGAATCATCTTGTAATCCTCTCAAATTTGCCATGAATGAGACATGAATGACCCAAACAGCTTTCATAACGCGTCCTTCCCTCCGATGCCCATGAACCCATCGTTCACTTTTCTCACCTTCACAGGGGTCTGCTGACTGCAGCCGACTCTTCATGTGACACAGGACGGAACCGTACGGAACTTCGAGCCTGGAGAATGCTGTAGGCATGGCCCGTCACCAAGCCATCAGCACCACTGGATCCTGAAGCCGATAGTATACTGCCTGGCGCCGACCCAGCAAGGACAGGACTGTGACGACCATGTGGCCGCCCTACTTGTGCTCGCAGGGGTTGTGGACATTGTGGACACTGTGGCCAGCAGTACTAGCCGTTACTAGCCAGTGTATGATGGCAGCACCAGCACAAGAGTGGCTTCTCGGCCTGCGCATGAGCTCAGAGGAAAACTCCAACATGTCAGGAAGACCCAAGCTGTGGTACTTGCGCAGGATCTCAAACCTGAGACACTCTTTTGCATACTCTGGTATGGCTGGCAATTTGTTGCACCAGCAATCGACAGCTTCGAGACATGGTCTCATTGTCGATCTTCTCGTCGCGCGCATACAAACCACACTTGCGCTTGTCATGCGGATCGTCAAAGTTTTTCAGGTCCTTGTTTGAGACAGACCGCTGCATTTGGAACGGGAAGCACTCGAATGCCTGTTCTCAATGCTCTCGTAGGTCCTTCCGTTGCCAGTTGTCGCAAGCATCGCTTCGGTAGAAGAGCCGCCTGACTCGTTCACCATCCACTCAGATCATTGTGCTGAGAGAAACCTTGAAGGAGTCAGGCCAATCAAGTCAAGCAACGCTGGGTCTCCTGTCATCGCGCGGATGGCCCAGATGGTCTGGCCGCCCTGAACAAGTCACCAAACAAGGCCTTAGACGCAGAAGCGACGCAGAAGCAAAGCAAAATCAGAGCCTCTAAAGCAGAATATCCGCCACAGAACTTGGCGAAGGCCTCCGGGCTTCAAGTGGGTTTGGCTAAACCTCGATATTCGAAGCACTGCAAGGGTGGGGGGATTCGATGGGACTACTATGTAAGACAACGCAAGAGATTTCAGGACGTCCTTCTCCATGAGCATCACATACAGCTCGTTCTTGTTCGGCTTGCTAAAAAGAGGCTTGCAAGTGCCATCCCGTTCGTGACTTGCCTGTCTCGCGGCACTTCGAAGCGCATCTGTGGTCCGAATCAGGCGCAAACCTTGCCTTGTTGCATGGAATGTAGTCATCAATAATGATGATTTCCCACTTCTCCTCCGCGACAGGCCAAGGAAGTGCAAGGATCAACAATGTCAACACTTGCAAGTTTGCCTACAACACTACGCCGTCACCAAGCGCTCAAGAACCCTGTGCCTTTGCACCATCGAATAGCCGAAGGACGTACTTGCCACGAGGGTTTACCTCCTTCGTCCTGGCAAGAAAGGAAGGCTTCTTCTGGACGACCTCTCAAGACTCTCAAGGGCCCAAAGATGTGGAATGCAGAGGGTGCCAGAGGGGTGCCAGAGGTGCCTGAACACAGCTTGAATCGCCCCTTTGTGCTCTGCTAAGCAAGCGATCGCTGCCAGAAGCCAGCAGTCTCCCAGAGCACCTCTCCCCAGAGTGAGAAGCACAGAAGCTCAAGGAGAGGAGTTTAAGCACAGAGAATCACCCAAGTCACCCAGCCCCAGAGAGCTCTTGCCTTGACAAATATCCCTGCTGTCCACCTGCTCACCTCGACGACCAGACTCCCCATCACTCCCATCTCCACTCCCACACCCATGACCCCAGAGAAGCCTGGCTTCTCCGACTCATGACTTCACTCAAAAGGGTCGTCATGTTTCCTGAGGTGGCAGCTGAAGAGCTGCATGCGGCGCTGTCGTCCCTGACATGTCACAAGACAACGGGTGGGCAGCCGAGTGTGTGACAACTCGCATGAGACTAAGCGATATCCATGCAACCTATGCAACTTCTGAAGCATACCTGCTCCTTCGCATGCCCATGCCGAGTCCAGCCTCCTTGTCTTTGGGCACTGGAAATCTTCCGCCCCTCGCGTGCTATACTGGCCACGGGTACAGCGCTTTGCCTGCCCTATGAGACTCGGCGAGTCTGGTGACAATCAACACGAGTCGTGCCTGATCCACTTTGCTTGACCAGCAAATTTCTTGCCTGTCAGCACGCGGCAGCGCGGCAGACTTTAGGCCAGAGCATGCTGAGCATTGATATGATGCAGGTGGATACCTAACAGCGACCAAACCAAACCTTCTTCTCTGTCACCAGCTGCGCTGTCCCCTTTCACATCTCCGAGCGAGGCATCTTCTGGAGGGAAATCCTGGCTGCATCGAGATGCGTTGATGCGTTGGGATGGCACGCACGGTCCTTGTCCGTGTACAGCCAGCAGCAGTTGAAGGCTCGGCAGAGACAGCAGCAGAACTTGTATAGGCCGCGATTGAGGTAGACCCGAATGCATCCACAGCCTGCAGTCGCACCGAGCTTAATCGGAGACGTGTGTAAGTCGTGTGTAAGTCTTGGCAAACTTCAAGGACATGGTAGCAAGAGACGAGCAACAATGGCAGTCAAAACGAGCGATCCTGTTCCTTGCTACTGCTAGTAGCTGGCAGTTTGTTTCTCCGAAATGGTGCATCTAAATTGCGCGGCTACATTGTCGTGCAGCCTGACTACGCAGGACTGATGTCCACAAGCAGCCCACGCACAGCAGTTTGCAGAGACTGGATAAGATTTGAACCTGGCGCTCTCATACAAGTATCTTTTTACTTGCGCCTGCACTTCAGCAAAACTCGTATGTCGGCAGCGTTCGCAGATGCTTTTGGGGGGTAGGGGAGACTTCAATGTCGCTCAAACATTAGCACTAGTACGGAGGAATGGAACGGCATGAACTACCACGAGACCACATGTTTGCTATGCTTTGTGGCTAGTGCACTGCAAA
This sequence comes from Symbiodinium natans, assembly GCA_905221605.1. Lineage (NCBI taxonomy): Eukaryota > Dinophyceae > Suessiales > Symbiodiniaceae > Symbiodinium > Symbiodinium natans. The sequence goes on along the minus strand of CAJNDS010002370.1, from coordinate 285,665 downwards.
CAAACCTTAGGCAGCGCACCCTCTGGGTCTTCTGTGGCACGTGTTACAGAGGTTGGTGGGATTGTAATATGTTTTTTGGATTCATCCCTGACTTTTGGATTTTGGTTCGCTGTTTGTGCCCTTTTTGGGGGTAACTCCGTCTTCTGCGCCGTTTGATGTTGGGGGTTCCTTTGCCTCCCCTATCTTTTTGTTTGGGGCCAGCTGTGCTTTTTCTCGCCTGCGCTCCTTCGATGTATGGTTTCTTCTTTTGGCTCCTTCGGTTCGGGTGTTAGAGATTGCCCAACATCCTCTGTTGGGCTTTTGGTTTGAGCTCTTCTTTCAATCTTCGTTTAGGGTTTTTGGGTTTGCCCACCCAACATCTTTGCCCACCCAAGATCAACCAACATCGGGTTTGTATGTTTTAAGGCTTGCCCACCCAACATCTTCCTTTAGGGTTTAGGCCTTGCCCACCCTACATCTGTTTTTAGGAATTCGGGTTTGGGTTTGCCCACCCGACATCTTCAGGTTTAGGGTCTGCCCACCCAACATCTTCCTTTAGGGCGCAGGGCTTGCCCACCCAACATCTACTTGCAGGGTGTTGGGGCTTGCATCTTGCTTTGGGTTTAAGGTTCGTTTAGACTTTAGGGTCTGCCCTCATGTTGCAGTGGTGAGGGTTTGCCCACCCAGCATGGGCGTTTGCCATCCCAACATTTTCAGGTTTTAGGTTTTCCCACCCAACATCTTCTTTTTGGGGTTGAGTTTGCCCGCCCAACATCTTCGTTTAGGGTTTAGGCGGTTTAGGATTTGCCCACACAACAGTTCACGAATCGGGTTTGCCCACCCAACATCTTCAGGCCTTGGGTTTGCCCACCCAACATCCTCCGGCTTATATAGGGTTTGCCCACCCAACATCCTCGAGTTCAGGGTTTGCCCGCCCAACATCTTCAGGTTCGATTCGGGCTTTGGGGTGTGGAATCTGGAGTGGCAGGGCTGTTATTCTTGAGCTTTTGAGGGGGCTAGGGTCTGCCCCCGTGAGGGATTGTGAGTAAAGCAAGGGAAGGGAGAGGGTTGCCAAGCGTACTATTGGAAAACACACGTGCCTGGCGGCTGGCGGTATTTCAGGAGCAACAAAGCTTGGAAAAAACACAGGTCGCCCCAGGAAAAAAGTCTCAGCCCATGGAGATTAACCCTCTTTGAGAAGCAAAGCTCTGAGGCATGGGCAGTAGATGCTTGTAGCCCAGATACAGAGCACAAAGGGACAGCAAATCACGTTGTAGAATCTGCACCTTGAGACTTCAATTTGTAAGCGTGTCAATGAGTCAATGAGCAGCGCAGCAGCGTAGCGATCATACCACGACCACTCAGCATGCCGCGCACGTCCGGTTAACAACTTTGACCAGCAGCAGCACGCATCCTCAAAGCGAAGGCACGGAATTCCACAAAAGATCCAAAAACTCCAGCAGCTACTGTTGCACGGCTCCCAGAACCCAAGCCACGAGTGTTTGTTGGCTGCAACGCGTGCATGTGCAGAACATTGCCGCAAAGTCACCTTGAAGTCAATCGCCATGTGGCTTTCGCGCAAACTTGGGTACTAGTACAAGTAGTGGTTCTAAGTGAATTTCACAGGATGTCTGCATCTGTTCTCTTTGGCAGCTGCCCGAGTACTGTTCTTCTGTGGCTGCAGCGCGGATGGCATGGTATTGGATGCAAGCTACAAGGCTGTGGCATATTGCAGAAGATATAGCAGATGCAACACAACACAGCTCAATGCAACAGCCAGTCGCCACCAGTTTCTTCGCACAGGCTCCCAGATGCGATCTTTGAGCATCTCGGTATAACGAGCCCAAAGCAGCCCACAGCTTGCATACGACATTGCATCTGCAAACGGGGACAGATGTGTTAACGGCACGTTAACAGTGTTCTCTCGCATTAACGGTGCGGAATGGCACGGGCCATGGCCTTTTGGCAAGGGTGGCCTCGCGCCCTAGCAGCTAGCAGAGCACGTCTCTCATTGGCTCTCATTGGCTCTCATTGGCCGCATCAGTCAGAAGGCAAGCACAATTCGCTTTGCGATGCCTGTGCCTTCAGACGAAGCAGCCTGCCCCCATTAAATTTGGAGCGGCTGCTTTCTCCCATTCAGTGCGTGAAGAGCCTATTTCGTCTGCCTGACCGCACAGCTGCAGAATGCTCAAGCCATTTAGTTTCCGTCAGTCTTCCTATCCCTACAAGAACGTCAACGGCCTGCATCGTCACGATTCTCTTCCTGAGCAGCTTCCGGTACCTCCTGTAAGGTGTAAGCTCGCTCTCTAAGGCGCTCAGGCTGTCCAGAAGATACCCAGAAGATGCAGAGTCCTGCTAGTGGCTACTGGATGCTAATGGCTCCTCGACTTGTGGCCCTCTGGAATCAAACAGCGCAAAGTTATCCTCAGGGAAACAGGCGTGCACCTTTGACAATGCGTTCGAACGGTCTTCCCATGTCTTAGCCACGCACCATCTTGCTCCAGGTGCGCTTCATCTGACAGACACAAATAGACATTTAAAAAACAAAGAAAGCAACAAAAACAACATCAAAAAATCAACGAAGACTTGTCTGCTGTGAGGCTTCGCGGCCTTGACATCTTTCTTCCATTTGGTCCGTGGCGCTGGCTCGGTTTCCTGGTGCCGCTGAATCATTTCATACATTCCCATACAAATAAATATGCTATTTCGATCTATTTTGGTATCTTATGCGCACCGAAACAAAAGTGCGAAGTGTAAGGTGCAAGCGGATCGTGGTCTGGGCGGTAGATCCGCAAAACGAACGGAAGGTCTCACAGGATCTGTCTTCGCTGACGGAGATGCCTCAGACCTGCGGAACATCGCATCGCGAAACATCGGGCAACTTTTCACTGATGCGGCGATGGTTGCAGGCTGCGAGATGCGATGCACTGAGGCAGCATCTCATCGGTTCTGGCCGTGAGGACTCGAGCCTCACATCTCAAGCGCATGAATGCTAAGTGAAGAACAAAAGCCTTCGAATGGCCTCATCAGAGTCCCTCTCAGGAATCGGAGACCTTGTCATGAGCCAGGGCCAGGGCCAGAAAGTAATCAAAAGAGGCTCGTGGGCTCAGAGGCCAAAACCACTCTTGTGGCGCTGCCCGTGTCATGCTTGAAATTGCTTGAACGATGTTGTCAAGTCATTTTGAAGGTATCAGGAGGTGCCATTAATTGCCATAGGCATGTAACCGGAGGCTTCAGATAATAGCATACATACGTAGCAATTTCTGGTCTGGCCCTCTGAAAATTTATGGAAACATCAAGCTATGCCACCCGCCTCTTTCACAATCGAAGCACACTCTTCACCATCACACTTCACTTGCGACGGCGTGTTTTCAAAGAAAACGATAAAAGCACGGCGCTGGCTCGTGCTCAGCTTCTGGCAGGTCTCCAAATACGGAAGATGTGACCTGTGTCTGCTACTTGGGCAGTGCCCGAGTTAATCTAGGTGTGCCAGACAAACCGACACTGCTTCCACGTCGGTGGAAGCTTAGGCAGCAGCCTTGCTGTGCTCGTCCAAGAGCGACATCACCTTGTGGTCTACATTGCTCTACACTACTTGGGACGAATTTGAACTTGAACAGTCTAGGCTTACAGGCCGTCACAGGCATTGTGGACTGACAAAGGCTAGTCAGGTGACATCCACAGGCTGGAAAGCAATAGGAACGCCCATTGAAACCGGCAAACACAAGACGAACCATACTGCAGTACCAACCAATACCTGTAGCAAACTCAGAGGCAGCACCACTGGAGCTGGAATGTCGTATTCCTGCCGTTGTGCAAGCTATTGCAACTGATGAAGACACATTGCCTTGCAAGCGATTGCCAGTCTCACCTGCCCGAGTAGAGTGGCCAACTGGATTATGTATTCATCCGGCTCATGAGAATCACTTTGATATGCTCGATCGAACCTGAGAACATGAATGTTGCGTGTCTTCAAGCTGACCTTTCAAATGTGCGTTGACGCGTCAGGTGCGGACTGCTCCATGTCAGATGCATCTCGATCATGAATGAAGGCTGAGACACAGGAACAAAGGAGGCGACACACACCGAACATTGCCGATGAACCAGACTTGAGTTTTATCCTCAGCCATCGGATCATGTTCGAGCCTTCCTCTTCTTCTGGTCGATCCTTCGATTCCTGCACTTGGGAATTTTTTAGGAAGCTTGCGCCACGACAAATGCTCGCGAAGAACAATGTGCCAGGCACTAATTGAGGGACGCAGCAAACCCCAACAAAACTCTCAACCTTGCTCTGATCCTCCAACAGCATGGGACCGAACGTGTTCAGCAGGAACATCCCGAAGATGGACATGCCTTTGGCGTTGTGCTCGGAAAAAACTACACGCAAGGCCTGGAGAGAGACTGCCGAAGAGACTCCGTGCAGAAGAACTAAGGCACACGCAGAAAATGTACAGCCGTGCCGCTGTAAAGATGAATTGGCGAGCCTGCAGTTTCATTCCACACCTGCAAAGCACCTGCAAAGCACCTGCAAAGCACCTGCAAAGCACCTGCAAAGCACCTGCAAAGCACCTGCAAAGCACCTGCAAAGCACCTGCAAAGCACCTGCAAAGCACCTGCAAAGCTAGCAACGTGGTCACCACGCCTCGCTCCTGTCTTCTCGTGCTTCATCCTTCCAAATGTTGGGACAATGCATTCCAACTCTAGCGTAAGCTGAGATGCCGGTATCCAAAATTCCATCACGGTTTCGCTGCACTTGTCTCGTCTCCTGGAAGAAGCGTTGATTCACAGGCACAGCACCCAAGGCTCCCTGGATGGTGGCCTCACGCCAGTTCAAACATTCAAAACTCGGTCTCTAAATTACTAAAGTCAAAGGCACGTCAAGGCTGTCGAGGCCCATGCTCGAGGTAGGACAGAGAGAAAGCAAAAGCACGCATCCGCAAGCATTTGCCGAAGACCTGGTATAAGTGGGCGCGCTGAGCAAGCAAGGACATTGAAGTTGAACCGGGTGCTCTCAACAACAGACTGCGCGACGGCCATATGCTACCATGTTGGGCGCTCATGTCGCCGCAAAACAAGGTCCATTGCCTTGGTTGTGTGTTCTGCGTTGATCGACAGTTGCTCTGACCTTGTGGGCAGTCAACGGTGATGTAAGCACATCGAATCACACAGATGGCCACGTTTTGCCACGTTTGCACTCCACAAAAGCAAACACTCGTCATGCTGGGCTGCGAAAGCGAAACATTTTCACGGAACACTTTAAGTAGCCTGGTCGATGCTGTACAGCCCGAATGCAACTAACACCCCACGCTTGCGAGTCCGAGCCTCTAGGGATCACTACAGTCAGAGACTCGAGGACATAGAGCTCCCAGAACCGAGATATACTATCATGATGTTGCCGAGTGATCTCTACACCTTTTATGTCGAGAGCATACGACCTAAAAAGAGTACTTAAAAGTCAGACTTTTTTCAAGATCGGAGAGGTTGACATTGTTGCGCATGTTGGCACATCAGGGTCCCGGGTGCCGGCTTAACGAGAGATGCCACAAATATGACAGTGCATAGGACAGAAGATGTGAGGAGAGAACATATTCTTATCGCACTCAAGAAATCCCACTCAAACAAGCGCCCTTTCTACACTCTCTTCACTCTAAAAAAAGAGGAAGAGAGAAGGAGTGTTAAGGCCCCCGGCACTGACCAAGACTCCAGCAAAACGAGCAAGAAGTCCCACCGCCTTCCACAACAGCTTGCCAGAAGTTTTATCACGGATTGTCACGTTTTGTGTTGGACACTTCACGTTCGAGTAAGAGCGGCGCCAGAATAGGAAGTACCGTTACCAGGTTCGGAAAAATGGATGGACCTGATCACGAAACATCAGCAGTCAGAGAATTAGCATCGCACCTTTTTCCACCACCAAAGTTTGTCCAAGTGCCCGAGCTGCACCATGTTTGGAAATGTGCATCCAGACGAAAAACAAGCAAGACAACTCAGGTTCTACACCCAAGCTCCCTTCAACAGCAACATAAACATATGCATTGCAAGCTGGCGTATATCTGTCTATCGCGCAGAGCGCTATTCGAAGCAGAAGTCACGAAACGGTGCAAGGGACCCCGAGGTGCAGGCACAAGTTGATGACCAGACTTGACCAGCAAAGAAACTTCCGAGATGAGTTTTAGGGTTGGACCTGTTAAACTGCAAGGGGTTGACTTGCAGCCGGCCATGCTGGAGGTGGAGAAATGTGGAAAGTAGTGCATAGCCAAGGCAAGCAGTTGCTGCAAAAGCAGCCCGTCTGGGATAGCACAATCTAGGAATCTAGGACGTGAAGCGAACGCATGTCGCACGTCGAAGCTTGTAGGGACACCATGTGGCACCCGAGGCTTCGAAGATCCCGACGAGTTCATAGATGCCCAACTAGGGTGGGCCAGCGCAGAAGCAGGCCGCGTAGCACAACGAAATCCTCCAAGACACCCACTCTCCGTCACACGCAACGCAGAGATTCAAAAGCCACATACGGATCAAGAGGTGAGGGATTTCAAGGGGCAGGCGCAGCTGTATGCCGGCTGCATCCAGGTACACCTTGTCCTTTAACTCAGACGGGAACCCGTTCACGGCATGAAAGTAGCAGAAAGCAACACTCACGGTCGGACGATTCAGCCGGAAACCTGTCAGAGGACCGAGCCACAGCACAGGGCCTGGAGCAAAGGAATATCGGTGGAGGGGCTTCTGGGGCTTCTGGGGACACAACAAGACCCTGGACGACACACTTTGGTCAACAGCCAGCAACACAACCTTTACCTGGAGGCAGGTCACGGCAGCCAACCGCGTTGCCGGGACCGGTGAGAAACTTGCAAGCTGATCACGCGAAGACGCGTCAAAAAGTTGGCGCGGCGGTGAACCAGTGCAAGGAAGCGGGAAGGAGACGCAAGGAAGGATGATGATGGGATGCCGTTGCTTCGGATGTAGGGGTCCTACACGGCCGCTTGTGGACTCAGCGGACATGGGTTTGGGGAACTGAGGTTGGGAACGGTAGACGGGGGCTTCTGCGGTGGTCCCAAGCCCGTCGGCCACAAGTCCAACCTGCCCAGGCAAGGGGGGGAAAGGGAGCACGGGAGCACGGGCATCAGATGGCATGAGCCAGAAGCTCAGCAGGAGCTCAGCATGTGGAACGTTCACGTTCCAGCACGGTATTTGGAAGCACCTGCCAAGCATCCAGTCATAAAGGAACGGACGAATCGGAAGAAACAACATCAAATAACACGTTGGTCAAGAATCAATTGAGGCTAAAGGACCTGTTTCCGCAGAATTCTTTCGCCGTTTGTCTCTCCCAGATTGCCGCAATCGCTGTTAAACTTGTTCAGAATGTGACAAGCGGGACACGTGCATCGCCATTCGACGCCCATGTAAATGCATGAGTGTCCAGCACATCGCGCTCTTCGAAACATCCCATCTGGATCACATCCCATGCAGTACTCAGATATGACACCATCACGGAGTTGGGCAAAGTGAACCCAAACTCAACCAACAAGGCCTTCACTTAGCCTCTGAAGCGGCACGGCCGGCAACGCTGCAAATGCTGCGAATCAAAAGCCGGTGCATCTCTAGACTACGTTGAGTGTCGGCTTCCTGCGCAAAAAAGGCTTTGCAGACCCTTGCATCTCAGCACGGATGTCATCAAAAATCAGTACAAAACATTACCAGTTGGGTATGAGTCGTTCGCGTTTCTCTGGGCTACCTCAGGTTTGAGATTTAGACATCCGTGAGCGACCGCCCTTGTTGCAAAACCTGCACCTGCAATCGGCGCTTCGTAAAGCACCTCCTGCAGCTCCTGTCTGTGCCGTTTTAATGGAATGCCACAATGTCCTCGCGGTCTCTGCACGCATCGCGGTCACGGCATCTGACAGCCATGTTAGCTGCACTGTGGGAGTGGTACTTATGACCAGTGAGCACTTCGCTCAGTGCGAGATGGCATGGTTGGGGGTGTCGCCATGTCTAGCCTGCAGTATTGGACTGTACGAAGGTGTAGGAGTGGCCATGATCTCCGCCATGCAGTGTAAAGCTCTTGAGATGCCTGATTCAAGCGGCTGCAAGAGCCTTCTCATGGCCGGAACAATCAACCTCTGTCGTACAACTGTCTGAGAACCGGGCTCGTCTTGCTGCCCAGCATAGCAAAAAGCACCAACCTGAATCGCGCACTCTGTGGGAACAGAAGAACTCTTCTTCTTTGTAGATGACTCAGTCATGCACTGCGCAAACACCCAGACTCCGCCCATGATTGTTTCAACCTGCAGGACAAGGTAAGCCTAGCTCCAAGAGAAAGCATGGTGTGAGCTCTCGGGATTGTGAAAGCTCAATTTCTGAGCTGAATTTCTCCGCGCGTTGTTGAGATTGCCCAAGTTCTAGTCAGTCACATCATGTTTACAGGGGCAATTGCAAGTCAGTCCTGCGCCAGGATCTTCGGGCAGTGGCTTTCGCAAAACATCGCGAAGGTGGATCCCGTGACCTTGCAACAGGTAGGTGAAGTGGCAAAAAGCCCCCCCATCCTGGAATCTCTTGAAAAGCCTGTTTTGGCTTGCGGAAGTACTTTGGAATCTCTAAGCCTGTCACGATGACCATGAGCTCTGGCTGAAAGAGCGAACCACAGCCTCAGTCTCGCCCCGAAACAAGAAAGCCAAACACCACAAGCGCAGCAACCAATTCCTCAAGACTGCTCAGATACTTGCCAAAGAAGAGCGGCAGTGTCCTCATTCGTGACAGTTACAAGAGGATGCTGGTTGGGAAAACACAGCCATGCTTGAAACGGGCATCTTTTATTATTATAAACAGCACACAAACTTGTCAAACGACGCCCTTCCCTGGCTCACCAACTCCCAGCTTCATTGGTCAGCGACTCACAACTGCTATGAACCCGTTGTTCAGGCATCTCCGCAAGGATTGTGTACTACAGGGCCGACGTCGAAAAAACCTCCATACACACAACAAAGGACCTATCTTCTTTGAGCCGGCTCTTGTGCGACGATACTTCCAATCTGAGCTACTGAGTGGGCTTCTTTCGCGACTGGTTTCTCTTAATTTGTTTCTCAGTTTCTTTGGTTTTGTCGGGGAAAAGCTCTGTTGCCTCGTTCATTTGGTCAATTTCCTTGGTTTCCCTGAGAAAACTCTATATCGCCTGACTAATTTGCAGAATGTCCTTGATTTTCCCTTGTTTTGGTTTCCCTAAGAAATGAATCCCACTGCTTCTAACCTACATTCATACTCATGATGCAACGCTCTCCCATGCGGACACTGTGCCGCAGCGCATGTACTCCACTCCGGGATGGGCGGGAGGGAGCCGAAAAACTTCACATCCGACACGTCACATCATGCGAAGCCATGATGCAACGCTCTCCTGTATCTCGTGGCAATCGACAGCGCTCAAAGATGAGTTTGGATGTCAGGCGGCATGCGGACACTGTGCCGCAGCGCATGTACTCCACTCCATACCCAGACGGGCCACATCGCGAGCTTCGGCCTAGCATGTCACGCTTGAAGAGCGTCGCAGAGAAACATGAAGCCACCAGAATTTTCCTTCGAACTCGGGGCGGCAGCGAAGGCAGGAGACTGACCGCTGCGGTCTCCTGTAGGCAATGTTCTAACGTCACAGCTGACCGGAGTCTCATTCTCCATAATGGCTCACCCACGGTGGCGCCGTTGTGAAAAGCGGCGATCGCTCCACCAGAGCGCAAACTTGCGGGCGTGAGCTGTACTGACTTCTCGATGCCAAGAGCTGCGAGTAGCTTGTTCCACCTGCGTCTGAAGACTCCAGGGCTCCCAGGGTATAGCAACTCATCGCGGTCAAGGTGTTGCCAGTGAGTTTCCAGGAACCTCATTACTGCTCGGTCGATCACCTTGATATGCTGTATCTTGGCTGCTCTTCTGCGAGACCTCGGTCGCACCACTTTGATGTACAGAGCTGGGTGGTCCGGGTTCCATCAAGTCCTGCGGGGTGAGGGCGTGTCTGCGCTTGGCTTTAAGTGTCTCTCCCGGCCTTGCGATGCCGTAGAAGATAGCAGCGGCGGCACATGCCCAACGATGCCACCCCAGCTGAACCGCCAAGCCCAACATAGCACGGAGCAGTATCTCTGGAATAGGCAGTCTATGGTTGACCGGCTCAACTTCCTCCCATCTGCTAACCATGTCCCAGGCAACCCTCATGTGAGGCTTGAACAGCGGCATCAGTGTTTGCGAGTGCGCCAATAATTGTCGGTATGCACCTAACGAAAAGCCAGCGGTGTAGAGCACGTCCCCGTAAGCAGCAAGAACCAGAGCTAGCACTGGAGGGCATCGGAATATCGCCAGTACAGCGGCCTGGCTGATGCGTTCCTCCAACCAAGCCCTGAAAACGTTCCAAATATTCTCCCTGAGCTTGACAGTTGTGGCCTCAACCAGCTCAACGTCGAACAATGAACCTTGCCGAGGGACTCTGCACGGAAGCTGGGTAGGTGCTGCAAGTCACGAGGGGCATAGGAGCCAGTAAGGACATACAGCTTGGTTCGATCTTGGCTGATGCGAAAGTTGTAGTAAAAGTCCTTTATGTCTTCTGCTGACAGCAGAAGCTTTTCTTGTTCGTCGAGCTCCAGGTCCAAGAGGGCAGAGGCTGCACCTAGAGTCCGGAGCCACGGATGTCGGTCGGCATCAAGGAGTTGGATGGCTTTGCGTCGACAACGAGCCGCTCTTGATGTAGGTTCTTGGGGATCGCGCAAACCCCGCACGAGGCCAAGGGGTCAACCTCTGTAGCTGGGAAGATCGCGAGTCTGCCCCCAGCATCGAGCTGGGCCAGAAGATCAAAAAGGGCTTGGCGATCCGCTGTGCGGACTCGGACTCGGGGAGGTTCTTCCAGCAAGTCCTCGGTTGCTAGGCGATGCAACGAAGGCTCGTCACGCAAAGACCGAAGCTATTTATCCTGGAAAGACCGCGGATCAAAGCTGGGAGGAGGGGGAAAGCTGAGACGTTGGGTGTCTACATCTTTCGCCAAAGCGAAGGCTGGGGCCGCGAGCCGTTCTCCAGCTCGCACAGCCCGGAGGTCAGCAATCTGCTCCTCGATCTTTTCAACTTTCCCCGCAGCTCGTCCCATCGCAGCAGGAGTCACCGGCGGAGTCTCATTCCAAGCGTGCACTCTAGCAACCAACAGGGACCAACCAGACTCAATAGCCTTCCTGTGCGGGGCCGCTGCTGCGCTAGAAAAAGGTGAAGAGAGGGCGCCATCAAAAGAGCGCCGGGCACGCCGTCCCAAAAGAGTGTCCAAGCTCAACGCAATGAGCTGCATGGCCTGGGCGGTCGTCGGCCTTCTACTGTCCACAGAACGTCCCAAACTCGTCCACAAGGCCTGAAAGAAAGGGGGAGGGCCAGCACGGTTCCCTGCCCAACGAGCGTTGCGGTGAAGGAGAGCCTTCAAAGGGGCATCCTCCCGCAAAAGATCATGCAAAGAATTCCAGGTGTAGCGGACGCCCCAGGCAGCTCCAGAGGCTGCGAAGTCATCAGGGCCGGAAGCAGGCTCCACCCACAGTTGGCCCGAACTCACAGCTCGTGTAACTCACCTGTCTGCTGCCCTCGCAGGGGCTGACTTGTCACCTTTTCCAGCACCGCGTCCCCGGCCTCGTCCATGGCCTCCACTGTACTCATCCTCGTGGCCGTGGTCAGCCTGGGCACCTTTGGGCTTGCTCAGCTTGCACTTGGCATCAAGACAAGCTTCGGCCTCCTTCACTCGATGAAGCAGCAAATCAGCCCACCTCGGGTCGACGAGCCTACTGTGATAGGACTCAACAACGTCGCCGACTCCCTCACGTCTGTGTTGAAAAGACGCGAGCGGCGGCGGCTGCTCCAGAAGGACTTCCTGAGCTAGAACCCAACTACCACTATCTAATGCATGTTGATCGATGCTAGCCGTAGCCAGCGCGGCCCGGGCTCGGGCCTCAGCGACCCGGTCTTCCCGCAAACAATCCCATGTCCCTGCAATCGCCCACGCAAGCCTGAGCGATAGTACCCCAGCTTTGATCGGTGTTCTAGCCACACACGAGCACTGGCGGACGTGGATGCGAGGGGCCTCCGGCCCGGCGATTCAACAAATCTTCTTCCATCAATGCTTCGACGCTGCGATACACCTGCTCGGGTCGACGCTTCAGGCTCTCCCGCAAGAAGCGCCAAGCAGCTGTCTTGGAGCGGGCACCCGATGAGGAGCCGGCAGGCGCAAAGTCTGCAGTGGCCCCACTGTCACAGCCGTCCAGCAAATTCTCCAACGTCCGCTCCTTCGAGGGCCGGGAGCGCTGCTGCTTGGCAAGGCCCTGCACGATTTTGGTCAGCGTCACGACAGCTGCCTCGACTGGCTGGGCGGCAAAGCAGCTTCGGCAGCAAGGTCAAACTCGGGAAGCTCGGGCTCCCCTGCAGCTTCGGAGCTCAGGGGTGTCAAGCCTCCAGCAGCCTCAGGATAATCTCGCAACTGGCCTTTGGCACCAATCAGAAGGTCCCTCACTTCCTGAAGCTCTGACGCCTTGACTCCTGACCCAAGCGCGGCTCGCACGACGGCCGGATCAAGACCTTTGCAGCTCCAGGCGTGCGAGGGGTTCCAGGGATCTGTCCTCGAGTCGGCTTGGCCTTAGGTCGTTGCGCAGGTAGAGGAGCGGACCGGGTCGAACCCACAGCTGTGGGGGAGCTCAACAACTTAAGCTGCGCCGCCATGTCTGCGATATTGGCCTCCAACGCTCGGCTCCGGGCATCGGCTCCATCACTGGGCAGTCACGAAGCTGAAGTGCTCATTGGCGACCTGGACCAAGGCTTCAGCAAATGGTAGGACAGGCACCTTGCGTGAGCCAACTCCGGAGGCGAGGAAGATGGTGGTAGGCTCGGCTTCACCGTCTTGGGAGCAAATCTCGGAGAAGCCCGACCCAGATTTTCATAGTGTGGTCTCCGGCAGCGCCCCTATTCTCCCCTGCCGACGCCCGTACTTCTACCAACATGGGCTTAGTGAAGGGTCCTGGGGGAAGCTCGCGTTTTGACGGGGTCTTGCTCCAGGCACGGTGCGGGAAAGCGGCAACTACACGGTCTTCAAAATTCGCAACCAAGATCACTGCCACCCGCCTCCGGCTTTCCTCCTCCCCAACCGTCAAGCACCCGACCTCATAGTCGTAGCAAGTGGAGCCGCCTTGCCACACCAGGTGAAGCTCAGCCAGCTGCTCTTGGCTGAGCTCAGAGGCGCTCGGCGCCTCAGACATCGCGCACGGTAGGGAGGGCCAAGCCGGCCTCTTCACAGGCCAGCTTCGCTTCCCACTGGGACGGGAACCCGCAGAACACGCTGTCTCCGAGCAGGTGACCCTCGTGCACAGCTCTTTCACAGGCTGAAAACGTGTGTAAAGCACTGGAGGATGGAACACTTGGCCTTCGTAGTTCTTAATGACAACGTAAACTCGAGAAGCCAGCGGGTTTCTCTCTCGACCACTTTCACCCCTGGGCTCGCCTTCGCAGACAACACCCAAAAAATCTAGGGATAGAGAATGCTCCGCGCTCGAGGCGACGGGCCGCACGGTATGCTGAGGCTAGGGCTTAGGGTACCCAGGTTTTCAGGGAATGGAGTGTGGCCAGAAGAACGACCGGCGTCGTCCACTAACACAAAGTCCGGGCTGGCAGCCAGAAGTTCACGCACCCTGGAGAGTTCTTGACCTTGTCTGCTGACCTCGAAAGTCAGACCTTGCACGTTCGATATCAGCTGTTGTAGCAAGGCTTCGGTGCTGCTCATCAAAGGACCCGATAAAGCGGGCCGCTGCGATTGACCAAAGCTCGAAGCTGGGCTCGCACAAAAGCTATCCACCAAGTACGGAGCAGATGTAGCAGGTCCACGGCAGGACCAAGCACGATGCCCAAGCAGAGGCCGATGAAGACCGATCGGGGGTCTAAAGTGGCCCACTCAGCGAAAAGGCCGGGCGAAGGGCAAATGCAATCCGGATGCCACTCAGGGGCTCGGAAGACCGGATGCACTGAGGCCAACTCCTCTAAGCCCCGCCACACTACACTAGCAACCGAACCACCAAGCAGCCCCACCTGCAAGCTACGTGACATGCAAGGCCCTGAGCCGAAAAACTTCACATCCGACACGTCACATCATGCGAAGCCATTTGGGGGCGTGAAGGCCGAAGCCCCTGCCCACTTGGCGCGCCCCTTTTCTATTCCATCTTGACAAATTCACAATCCCTTGACTTGTGCTTTCTCTGCTTATTCTTCTTCTTCTTCTTCTTCTTCTTCTTCTTCTTCTTCTTCTTCTTCTTCTTCTTCTTCTTCTCATTTCTAATCTTCCGCCGGGCTTGCGCTCTCTCATTTCTTCATGCTGTTTGTCTCTGTTAGTTTCCGCGTGTTTTCCTTTGGTTGCTTCTTTCTTTGCCACCCTCGGTGTGGGGCTGTTAAGAATTTAAACTCAACTCTTCTCCTCGCCCGGTCTGCTCCTCGCCCAACCCCAGGGTGCCCAACCCCAGGGTGTCCCTGGAGCAGCTCAACCCCAAAATGTTTTTGGGAGTGCCCAACTCAGAGTGCCCTGGAGTGCCCAACCCCAGAGTGCCCTGGAGTGCCCAACCCCAGAGTGTCCCTGGAGTGCCCAACCCCAAAGCGTCCTGGAGTGCCCAACCCCAGACTGTCCCCAGAGTGCCCAACCCTAAAGAATCCCTACAGTGCCCAAGTGCCCCTGGAGTGCCCAACCCCAGAGTGTCCCTGGAGTGCCAATTTCAGAGTGTCCCCCAGAGTGTCCCTGGAGCATTGTATTTCTGTATTTCTTTCTTTCTGTATTTCTGTGTTTTTTTCTTTCTTTATTTCTTTCTTTATTTCTGGTGTCCTTTCTTTGTTTCCGCGTTTGTTTTTGACTTTTCTCTCGCTCTCTCTCTCTCTCTCTCTCTCTCTCTCTCTCTCTCTCTCTCTCTCTCAAAAAAAAAAAACAAAACGCATGGATCGAGGCACGGGCGGCCTGCCTTTTGTGCTACTCCCAAGACCATAGGCACAAAGGGCTATGGCCTTGGAAGACAACTGACATATGGGCAGAGCCCCACTCTCTCAGGCTACGCCGCTACGACGCATAAGTTTCCGACTAACAGCATCAGGAATGCTTCAACCTCAGAAATGAGCTCACAGCCTCAGAGCCTGTCTGCACCAGTGCCAAAAGGTCTTGGGCAGGTTGGTTGGTGAACACGGAGTGCCCGAACAGAGTCACCTCCATGCTCGGCGAGCATCTGAAAATCAGACTGACCTTCAGAGTCATCTGATGCAAGAAACTCGGCCTGCTTTCTTCTGTCAATGAGGAAGCCAGCGGCATAACCCAGTGCTGCCTCAGAGAGGGATGTTGCAACATCTACGAGGAAAGCGAGTAGCAGGCCAAACGTCAACCACATTCCACTCGATGCTCTGAGATGCTCTGGGCGAAGTCTCTGAGCGAAGTCTCAGAGATGCACTCCCGCTACCACCGTCGCCGCGATACGTATGACTGTTGATGCCAGTAGCAAGATGACATTGAGGCTTGGCCTCATGCTGCGACAAAGAGCGAGCGATGCAACGTAAGCTATGCAATGTGCAAAGCCGTGTTTCATGACCCAAATTCCCAAATTTGGACAAAATGACATTGTGGCAGGAGCTGACAGCGCTGTGAATACCTGGGCCACAAGAACGCAAGCAGAGTGCTCATCAAGGTGCTGCAAAAGTTCTGAAACCTTTCCAGATTCCAGACGACGACCTGCATCTGAGACTACCACTCCAAATAGGGTTAGCGCGAAGCTCGCCTAGCACAATGCTGCGGGGCGAATACACATACAGAAGGGCTCATTGACACTGTGACGTGACCGGTGTTTGCACGGCCTCTACTGGAGCCCAGCAAAGCATCAAGTAGGGCCTGGTCGCTGGGAGGGCAGCGAAGGGCTGGAGAGGAACAGGCGTCGCATCCATTGAGCTTGGACTTCCAAGTTGCTGGCATCGGATGCTGACTGTGCATCGCGCTGAACCTATGCAAACAAATTCTTGCCAAGCTACGGCAAAGCTTCGGTACAACTTCGGAAGAGCCTTCAACCACTCCTAGCGCTCCTGCCACTCCTACTTCTGAGAGCAATGCGAAAACAAACTGAAAAAAGCAACAACGAACCTGCATCTGAGCTCAAAACCTAGCCAAATGGGAAGTGGCAGTAAGGCATAGTAAGGCCCTGGCTCCTTCATCTTTGGTATCACCAGGCCATCACCAACGGCAACCAGCACGGTGCCAAGGTTCTGAGAGATGGGAACTCGGGGAACTCTCAAAACGTTGCTTCATGAAGTCACAGCTCGTCTCCGAATTGGGTGCCAGCATGTGCCAGCACAATCAGAGCACGCGCAAGTATCGCAAGCCCCTCTCATTTCCACTACTAAGCTTGGAAAGTGCAAAGCTGGGCTGAGTCCCCTGCCAGACCTTCAGCCCAGGTGAAGCCCAGATTACAGACCTGCGGGCGGACAAAAGCATGCAATCCCTCAACTGCAAGGATAAATGGAGCAGAGATCGCCAGAATTCTGAGGAAATTGTACTTCGGGGAGAACATCTACCCAAGAGAAAATCAATTTCAAGGCGAATAACACACAGCATCAAGCCCGCCAGGTTAAGTCACCCGAGTTGCGACCGCTCCCTGGGACGAGCGCGAAAGGTAAATCGAGGGAAAAGTAGAAAACCGTTTGAACTAGAAAATAGGAAGGGAGGGTTCCTCCTCCCTTCCCTGTATCGCAATAATGGGGCATCGGTCCGGCAGGCTGTAAGCATCGGCTACGTCGGCTAAGGTTGCCTCTTCATTCTCTTCTTAGCGCACGAGCCATTCGGCATTGGGTCTCTCCGCAAAAAGTGGGCAAACAGCCTCTCTTTGACAGTGTCATGGTTGATAAAGTGTCTGAGGTCTTCTGCTCGCTGGATCAAGTGCCCGCCCAGCAGAAGCCCCTGCCAATGCCCTTCCACATCAATGGCCCGAGAAGCTGTGTCAGCACGTTCTGGAGAACGTATTAGTGAGCCTCGGTGGGGTTTCTCCAGCTTGCTATGATCTGGCTTACAAAGCTCCTTCGCAAAGTCGTCTCACTGTGTGAGCAGAGATGTACTTCGAAGCTCGGCAAAGAACAAATACGTGTGGCTTGACACCGCTTCTGTGGCAGAAAGCAACACGTTTACGCCACTGCGGATCTCATTCCACGAGAAGGGCTTATGCCAGTCGCGATCGCTCTGGCTATCCGGATCGAGGTCTCACGCCGCGCTCAGAAACCGACTGTTTTTTGCCCATGGCTGCCCAGACCGCACAGATCTCATCACACACAGTATTCAGAATTCATCTTGGGCTTGCTGACTTGTGGCTGCTTCTGCCGGTGGTAGCGGCCATGCACTTCTCACCGGCATGCTGAGTTCTACTAATTTTATTACGTCTGCTGGTCACTGTGAAACGGACTACTTGACTCGTTTGACTAGTGAAGTTTAATAGTCCATCAGCCAATGCGTAAGCCGACGAGCTCAGCAACAACCAAAGCACGCAAGATACATTATGACATCTAGTTCCAACCCCTGATGAGCAAAAGAAACAATAAAAAGCACATCAAGAAGCTGCGGCGGAGCTGATGGTAGTCGAGACTTGGCGCACCGAATACGCTGCGATGGTTAGCAGCTCTGCTGTGCAAGGAACCAGGGCCAACACCTGAGCACAGATGCTCACGGCGTGGCTACCATGGGATTGGATTGGATGTGACCACTCCCTCGAGCCCCATACAAAGAAGTACGGCTTCAGATGAAGGATGGAAATCCTGAGTGGCTGTAGACATCTGTAAACCGTTCAAAACGTGCTAGAAACTGATGAGTCATTCTCTGGGGTCACAACTCCAGGCCTGCAGTCAACAGCACCTCATCACAACTGTTTCTGTTCGTGTTCGCACGCTTCGACGACCACACGAGGCGCTGACCAAGAAAAAAGCTAGTTCTTGCAGCATATCTCTGCCCATGAAAATGTCTTCCTGCATGTCGCAAAGCTTCTGAAAGCTGCTAACGGCGACAAACCCCAAACCGCCTGAATGAAGTAGCTGAAACTCCATCCAGTCAGTATGACACCGACCTTTGAAGCAGGCTGCGCTGGTCAAACTTTCCTTGACATTGTGGGCGGGGTCCGGACGGATGCAGGCAAGCTTAGACTCACAAAGAGTGTTCGAACCTGACATGAAGCACATAATGCAACTGCATGGCGAATAGTATTCAAACTCATCTGAACTGAGTTGATCGAATGCATTCGACCAAGGCCAGTGCCAAATAACCGACCTGAAGCACGACATCCATGGCAGCCACAACAACCATCAAATGAAATGAAACTGCGGCTGTGACTACGGCCGACTGAGGCAAATACAAGCAGCAAGTACGCCAGGCCAAGCTGAAGGGGATATTCTTTTGGAAGCTGTGCAGCTTCCTTTTCAGCACTTGGATGCATCTACATCCCGGCAAACAGCACATGAGATGGGAGTATCATGCCACAGTTCGTCGCAAATACTTCCTTACATACCTTTTGTGCCGTCACCTGAATTTCCACATGGATACGTCAAGATACGTCTTCGCGTCCGATGCACCAATATTGCCGAGGCGCCACAGGAATCGCGGATGGAGATGAAACATCATCATGCATGTTGGCTGGCAATTTACACCGAAATCCACAAGACGCTACTGGATGTCAACCTACATCTCCATGTAGCCATCACGAAAACAAGTGGACTAGACTCACGGACTAGACTCACAAGTGTGTTTTTCACGACGCTAGTGGTACTTTCTTCATATTCGCCCCCCCAACTATTGAGCAAGACCGCAAACAACGCCATGGATGCCAATGGTGAAAATCACAACACACAAGCGAGCATCAGCCTATGACCCACAGAAAGTTCAACAAAACGTGGCTTTTTCCCTTTCTAATCAACTGCTATGCTAATAAATAGTTGAAAACGATGCAAAATCAGGTTGGGCAAGTGGCACAAACACAACTTGATCAGCAAGCACGCTACTATGCAGCAAAACACATTCGCGACGAGCCTAGAACAATGTGACGAAATGCAATCCCAAAGTAGCATGTAATATATGCACAGGCAATTGTGAGCAACGAACCTTGCACAACAAAACTCACTGAAGCGAACTGACAATGGGTCCGAGACGAGACTGAAGCAGCAAGTTCAAGAGAGGCCTGCTAGAACTGGAGCCAGCATTGCAACTCGTGGCATGCAAACAAGCTAAGTTGTTGCAGAGTGTACGCTGCCAAACAAATCGGCAGGTCTATTCTCTTGTGGCATGTACGTCTCAAAAAGCACACGCCAAGTACACGCGATTGTGGTTTTTCGCAAGGGGACTTGCGGATCTCTGGTAAAGCGCCTTCACCATTCAGTGATGTCCCAAAGTGTGCGAGCACGTCACATCGAAGTGGTCAGTGTCGGCAAGTGACCGCCTTTGTCGCAATACGGCAATCAATCCAGGGTGCCACGTTGGCCGTGTTTGCGAACCGGCCTGACAGCTGCCCGCGCCATCAAGGCCACATAGTCCACAGCACTTACCCTTCTCGGAAGTGAAGTGGTGCCAGGAAAGCCAGAGCAGACAGCGCGAGCACCACCCCCAAATGTGACCAATGCAGAATTGGTACGGCATGTTCTCTTGCAAGGTGAATGGAAACCAACAGCACGAGAGAACAGTTGCAGACATGAGGAAGGTGTCTACACGCGCGCGATGAGTTCTCAGCGCAAAGCAGAGGCAACATCGAGCGAGATTACTAAGAGAGAGAGGTGGAAACTGAAGGGCAAGAACGAGGTAGAGCACTTTTGGCTCGACCCGGCAATGCCCTGTAATGTTTGGGAACCTTCTGATGTTCAAACCACGCGTCGGCGACAAATCTTGAAGATCGTTCCAGTGCGTACATGTCGGTGCACAGCACTGAAAACTTTGGTGGGAGAAGAACAGTGCAACTTGGCTGAACATCCCTGCATGTCCGGTCCAGTTGGATCCAGCGGGAACGGCCTTTCCTTCTTGGATTCGGAACTGTGAGACTTTGGAAAAGCGAGATCCGGCATGACAACTTTCGAGCAGCAGTTGCAGGCCACCGTGCATGTGAGCAATTGCGGCAGTTGTCTGAGCTCCTCAACCCGGAAACACCTTGAATTCCCTGCTCTATAATCCCGATGTGTCTCAAGGTTGCATTTTTGAACCCAGCTCCCAATGGTTCCAGAGCTTTGTTCGCCCAAACAAACCAGAGCAAGGTTGGGGGGGGGTTGGAACCTGGGTTCAACCCAGGTTCGAACTCCCGGCCCTCCGTGTTAGGATTGAGCTTTACTTCCTGCACATGTACATTGTCCATTGCATGAACAACGTGCAACACTGACAGAGAACATTGGCATGTGGATATGGCCATGTCCATGATGCATTGGCTCAAGTGGCTCAAGATTGCGTTTCTGCCAACGGGGCTCAATGAGCTCAGTTCTTCTTCACGTCAAGACGGCAATAGCTTTTGGTTGCAGTCAATCTACCCGAAGGCATTCTTGGATTTGGCAACCTTTCTGTACCAAAGGCTCGTCGCTTCGTGTGGCACTCTGAGAAATGGCTTGATGTCACAATGAGTAGGTCAATGTGACTCAAGATGCTCAACACGGCAGGTCTTGCAACATAGGTGGAGTTGCAGTGACTTTCCAGATCCAAGTTCAATACGGTGTCCAACACCGTACCGAAGATCTCAATGAAAGCAATCCAATCGCATTCATTCGTCTTCTTCCGGAAACAATGCAAAGCATCCCATGAAGCAGTCACTGGCAGACTGCAAACAAAACCAATCACTGTTCGTGCAATTGAAATCTGCAGCATGAGAACAATGACAGAACCAAACTAATTTTGTAAAGCCTCAATACTGTACGAAGAGGTTCAAAAGAAGCAGCTGACCAATGAGCAACGCTGAGACAATGCTGTCACTCAAGTAGAACCAACCAGGTTGCATCCAATGCAAACCAGAAGAATCCCACGCGCAGCTTTGCAACGGCGATCAATACGCTGCTTTAGATCAGGGTCAAGGAAGCAATCTCAAATTTGCACTCCGAAAGAATGACCCTTCTCACAACTTGCAGAACCGAGGAATGCCACGTAGAGATAGCAATGCCGGATATATGGCTTCCTGAAACCAGTGTATGTCAACCGCAAAGAAGATATCATCAATCAAGTCGGCCTGAAATAAAATAGTAGATAAGCAAAGCGATCCATAAAACCATTCCATCATCCAAAGAACTCTCATGCACTGATACAGTCGCCAATAACAGTCTGACTCCACGTAAAACTTGAATTCCAATCCTACAACTTTGGGTTGTGAGCTATGCAACTTTGGCTTATGAGCCCAATGAGGCGTTCCACCAAGCTCGCGGCTACCAGCGACGCTACCAGCGATATTCGATCTCACTGCGGTCGAATGAATGCAATGACTTGGTTTGCACATAGAAAAACACGGAAATAAAGAATCACAAGCAATGAGTTCACAAGCGCTGACCAATACCACGAAGACAAAGCAACTGCGAATACTTCCAAGCATATGTCAATCCAATCAAAGATCCATCGTCTCGCTTTCAATGACCAGAGTGGTCAATGCACAACGCTTGCACAATCACCACCAGTGTCCATATTAGCTCTTCGTGACCGTCATACAATCAGGCGTCATTGGTGATGTCCTCTGCAATACACATAGGACCATCTGTCTGTCAAAGGGCAACGTCAAATCGTGAAATCACAATCGCATCGGCGAAGTGTGCGATGTAAG
Source organism: Symbiodinium natans (assembly GCA_905221605.1). Classification (NCBI taxonomy): domain Eukaryota; class Dinophyceae; order Suessiales; family Symbiodiniaceae; genus Symbiodinium; species Symbiodinium natans. Next base: position 263,889 of record CAJNDS010002370.1, on the reverse strand, counting down.
GATCAATGGCACTCAACAATTGCCATGAAGAAACATCGCGCGGAAGCAATATCCGCACAACATGAAAATCAGAAGTCAGACACCAATCCTTAGTGCATCCTTCTCAATCCAGCATGTTGCCACAGCATCTGGCGCTTTTCGGGCAACACTACAGGCAATCTCGCCAGTCTTCTTCTCGTAAAGCAATGCTCTAAACCAAAAGGCGTTCGACAACGGGCTACTCTCGCTGCGCTGAAGAAGCAGCAAAGCAATCAGCTGTAGGAAATGATGCTGCAATCCTGCAACGATGCAGTGAACCAGACACAAGCTCAATCCATACCTGTCAACAGCTTCTCGAGGTCAATAAGCTGTTGTCAGCCAAGCGCTGGGCAATGGACTCCAGAGGATGAGCGCGTCGCCAGAAAACCACAATGCCACTGACATGCTATATAAGGAGAAATGGGTAAGCCACTTCTCACAATCGGCACCACGCAGAAAATAGCACCACTCGTTCGCGCAACTGTTCACCAAACTCACATGCTAACTGCAATGTAGTATACACCGCCAAAGTAAAGGAACAATGCTTCATCTTGTGATCAGTCCGCAGAACGCAAACCAATCTGCTGCGGTCTTGAAAGAAGGAATTTGAATCACGCACTCAATGTGCAAGCAGCGCAGGTAGTGACGATGAGCTGCTGCACAATGAAACTCTGAGTATTTGTGTTGAACAACACAAACTCAATCTGTACAATGCAAACGCCATCTTCGTGCATCTCGAATGGTCTTGCTATGGCAATCCGAAGAACCAAAAGCAATCACTGGCACTGAAGGAAAAAATCATCATTCATGTACTCAATACAAACTATGAAGTCAAAGTCTGGAATAATACTCTTCTGCCATCTGCACAGTCAACCAATCCGAGTGGACATGCAGTTCGTGGAATCATCAAAGTGTGTCTCCAATTGTTGAAGCTATACAAGAATACAACCAGTCTGAACAAACGAAGTCCTGGGACAATGCTCCAGGCAATCCGCGGAAGCCATTTCCAGCAGACTGAACAGCAACCATTTGTCCTTACCACTTGTACTCGTCGCAAAGAAAACGCAATCGCAGTACTGGAGAAAACCATGGCTACAATCAGGGATCAGGGCGTAGGACGAATCAGCAATCGCATCTGGAAAGAAAACAACAACACTAGGTCAAGGCCAATCAGAATGGTCGCTTCTTCTATGTACACGAACAGGTATGCACAATTCTGCTCCTGACGGAACAATGGAGGAAAATCACCTACCAATGTTTCCTTAGGTCTGGCTCCTATATACAATTGCTCCTCGGCAATAGGAAACAACTTCGGGCAATTCACCCTTTGGTCGGTTCCTAAAGTTGCTCAGCGCAATTATTCAAAACAGGTTCTTCAAAGCCAACACTAGACCACAACGCTCTCGCGAACTTTCTGGAAGTCCAATCCTAACGAGCAACATGACCGAAAGCTAAATGCAGCACAAATAGGGTCCAGGCAATGAGCAACTGTAACTAAGGCCTGGACGGCGGACGACAACAAGCAGCTGAGGAATGTGCATCAGTGATATCAACAAATTTCACACCGAATTTTCACGCAAAGAAGCGCCATCGGCTCTTCACGATATCAATCTCTAAGATGCAAAGAAAGCAAACCACACACGACAGCTCGACCAACGAAAATATAGCGCAAATCAGCCACTCAATCAACGCATAAATCAGATTAACAATTCAAGCCTTCAAGCAATGCCTGGAGCCAATGCCGACTCCTAGAGTCAATACTGACTCCTTCCTCCTCTCCGTCCCTCGGCTAAGGCTTCAGCCGCAAGCCGAACAACAAAAGGGATGGGAGGGCGGGAGAACGAGAGGACCAATCAACACGGACGACTCAGCAACACAAAAGGAAAGCACGCAAGCCGAGCGCATCAACCAAGGACGCCAAATGCACTAACACAGGAAAAAAAGAACAGGAGCTCGTCAGAGCCAATTGCCATCAGTAAGAGGCGTCACCTCTTTCATAACTGGCAATGTGCAATAAGCAACCGAGGAAAACCAATTCACTCCAACACGCCATAATGTAGACAAGACAACAGACCAAGCAAACGGGGCAAAGCAAAACCAACTAGTGTAGCAACATGTAGCAACTACACGTTGCTGTTGGCAATGGCGCAGCAGCAGAAGCCAACACTTCAAATTGCAGCACTCAAACTTCAAGAAGACGCACAAACAAGATCAATACCGATCTGTCTCCACAAGCAGCGCTTGTGCCAATGATTCAGGCAATGTCACCCGACAGTGACCAAAGTGATTATGCATGCTGATGAACACAGCGCAAATGTTTACCGAGGCAATCAATCAAGCAAGCACGTAAGCAATACCAACTTCCAACTTCAACTGCTCAAGCCAGGTTTTCAGCACAATCACCTGCGTCAAGATGCTACACAGCACATCGCTTCTGCAAGAGACATGCGCAATGTAAGCAGGACATGCAAAACCGACACCAGCAACACGCGCAACCAACTCAACTCTCAGTAATCAAGCGACAATCACATCTTGCAAGTGGAGCTCAATCTGACTTGCAAGACTAGAGAAACACGCTCCTCCAATGATCTTGCCGAGAGACCGAAAACTCGACACACCAAAAGCAACTGCTACAAGTATGCAATCAGCGCAAACGCTCCACAGGCGGACTGAATGAACAACCTGGCCTGCTAAGCACTGGGAACAGGCTCCCACCTTGATTCTGCCAATCGCTTCAAAACCAACACACCGGGCACATCAAGTCAACAAGCAATTTCACACACAAGCCGTCACTCAAACAACCTCTCAAATCTGCCACACAACGCGCAAGCTTCCAAACCAAAACAATTGAGGATCAAAAGAATCGTAGGAGTTGTAGGCACAACTGTTTTCCAACCAATGTAGCAACGACAACGCAGCACAAAGCAACCAAAAAACTAGGCAACTAAAACGCACAATACTTGTCATCACCATGAGCCAAGAATCAACAGCGACTCAATCTGAGCCACCTTGACCTGAATCTCCAATAACAAGCAGACGCTCGTAACAAAATCAAACTCACACACAGGCAAGCATACGCTCACCACCTGACTCTTCAATGTGTTGCAGCGCAGGCACCAAGCAATAAACTGTCTCAACTCACGGCTCCAACTGGTCAATCCAAGCAAGCAAGCAAGCCAGCAAGCACGCACTCTTCCAACAATCCACAGCTGAAACTCACAACGGTTAATCAACGACTCCGTCCCTTGAAGAGACAATGTCACGCTTCCGTCCCTTGCTGTGCAATCAGCACACCTGAGCAAATCAATCACTGCCAAGTACACAAAACCCTAGTACTTGAGCACACCTGCCAGGGCTTTTGTACGACAAAACGATTTTTCAACCGACCGATTTTTGGTTTTCGGCGTGTTTTGGGGTTTAGGATCCACGGAAAGGACCAAACCCATCCAACTGCCAACTTGGGACTAGCAATAAGGCCATCTTCAAGCGGCGAAATCGACCTGGCTGCTATTGAGCACGACAGGCAACAAAGCCAACGACCACAACGGCGAAGTAAGGCGGCAAGGAATCAATCAGCTCACTCCTTCAAGCACAGCTGTTGTGCAATGGCAGCCCTGCAGAAGAAGATATTCCTCTGACCAATCTCAAGGCAATGCTCACGCGTGCCTTTCAATGCTGTCCCGAGTGAACGGGACACGAAAATAACAAAGGCATGCACTTCTCAAATTCAAGGAAACGACCAAGGACCATCACAAGTATGCAATCCAAGCAGACAAGCAGCAAATCCATCAATCACGCTTCAAGCAAGACAATCAAAACGTTTCCAATGCTCTGATCTGCGCCGACCATGTCTGAGCCGTCAAGAAACAAGCCATCGTCAATCCAACACGCTCTGGCAAAAGGCGAACCACATCAACCAACCGAGCACAAGCCAATTACGCAGCTCGTGCCTCAACGCACTCCTTGCTGCACTCAAGACACAAAACAACCATGCTCACACATGCTCAAGCAAGGCAACAGCGAAGTCCAATGCTTCATGCAAGTAAGACTCGACACAGACACAAAGAAAACTCTCAAACAACTTGCCCAATCCGAGCTCCACTGGCGATATTACAAGGTCGCAGCCAATCCGCCCATCGGAAGCTTTCGCATATCAATGGCTAAGATGTCCGAGCAGCCAGCGCTTTGTCAGCCGGGCGGCGAGTCCGAGATGACGAAAGACAACAATGATAGAGGCTCAACTATACTCACCGGTTTGGGGGCCAATTGTTTCAAGTAAGCAGCAAGTACTTCAACCATCAATTCCAACTACAAAATCGCATTGTACGTTTCTCAAAGAACAAATCGGACAGTCGCGAATCAAGCACAAGCAATACGACAGTGGACACCTGCAATGCCTTTCAAATTCTCAGGCAAGCACTGGCAAGTGCTAAGCAATGTGTAAGGCTTTAGGTAAAGGTGCGCACTCACAACGATCAGGCATGAGACAGAGTCTCAATGTTCGGCCGAAGGAACTGCACACAGTTCCAACCAATCTCGAGAGTTGCTGTTTTAGCAATACACCTACTAGGTCGTGGTGGACGGCCCGACGTGTTCGGGAATGCAAGCTACAGCTGGGCTGAATTCAATTGCCAGCCTTGTCCATCCATTTTGTCCGTCCTCTCTTGGCCAATCATCCTCAGATCAATCCTTTCTCAAGTGCACCTCTCTGAACTTCTTCTTCTTCTCAGCACCTTTTATTCAGTGCAACTTCTTTCAACTTCAACCAAGCAATCGACCAATCCTTTTTCGATAATACCTTGGTGCTCCTTAGTCATGCAGACACACGCAATGCTTCTGTGCTTCGATCCACATCAATCATGTCTGTTTCATCTGCTCTACCTTCTTTCCTGAGTACACAATTTTCTGAGGACTGGAACCCTCAATCATTTCTTCCTTTCCTTTCATCTTTCTTTCTTCAGTCTTTCCTTTTCATCTGAGGCAGGGACAAAAGCTTGAAAACCCAATGGCTCCTCTTGGCCATCATTCTTCGCTGTCAGCCTTCTTTCGCCTTTCTTTCTTTCAATACCTTTCACCTTTCCTGATCCTTTTCTTTTCCCTTTCCGTTGGGGACTTGAACCTCCAAGCTTTTCAGTGGGGACTGGAACCTCCACTTCCTTGCAAGTCCTGCTCGCTGTGGGGACTGAAACCTCCACTTCCTTTGTCCATTCTTTTCTTTCAATCTCTACCTCTGTGGCCTTGGGGAGGGACGAACCCAAGCCCAATCCACTTCTTTCAATCGTACCTCAGTCAATCAGGCTCCACGAATCTCAGACACAACCTTAGCTTCACTTAGCATCAATGCGTGTCGTCTTGGCTACTTGCAATCACCAAAAGTTCCTACCAAAACTCAAATGAATCAAACGTCCCTATCAAAACTCGCAATCACTCACAGCGTCACAACAAAACTCTCTTTGCCTGTTCTTCGCAATGCCTTCACAGAACTGACATGTGCAGTCTGTACCTCGCACACAATCTCTGCCACAGTACACTGCTTCAGATAAACGCTTCGCCAATCTCTCTGGCGCTTCCAAAATCTATACATGCTGCTCCAAGCAAAAAGGTTTGTACAATGTTTCTCACTCTTCTCAATTTGATGCACAAAACAATCTACCAGGCTTCTCGAACGACCATACAGCGAAAACGAACTTTGTAGGGTCCAGCTCTTAAGCCGAAGCTCCGCTACCATGAAATTTTCAAAGGTCACTTTCCGTACAATATCAAACTGTATGTAAACTACCAAACACATGACTGTTCAATCAATGGTCTTGACCACACCACAATACAAGCATACAACTGTCAGATGCAATCTCTCGCTCAGCAATCTTTTGTGTCACTTGCGCTGATTCACTGGTCTCTAGTTTCTGGTTCTATTGACTGCGAGTAAGCTGTGTTTGGATGATTGCTGTCTCAAATCGGAAAACCTATGTGTATGGATAAAAGGAAGGTAAGAATCTTATGAGCCAAATTCCACATATTCTCAATATTGGAATATATGGCCCCTGTTCATGTGGAATATGAGAACCCTGATTCCATCATCGGACTCAGGGTTCTTTTTCCTCCAAACAGCTGGGATCACGAAAGGCGTGCCGGTTTGCCTCAACGGCTGGGATAGGCATGCACAGGAAACGGAGACAAGTAGCACCTATCGAGGCTCCAGACGAGCTTGACCCTCCAGGGTGGGCCGGGTGGGATGAGAAATTTTCTTTGCGGTTGCTGTGTCTTTGAGCACAGCTGCATGGAATACAAACAACTCAACATGCAAAAAGTGAAGAGGCAAAGAAGTTTCTCTCTTTTTGAAATGTTCGCACAAAAACCATGAGTTTGTAAAGCGAACGGATTTCCTTTTTGCCCATACACGACGGTTTCGCTTGTGACGGGGTCACCTGTTCTTTTCTGAGACACAGCTATCGCACGCGAACGCTCCCGTCTCAAATCGGAAAACCTATGTGTATGGATAAAAGGAATTAAGAATCTTATGAGCCAAATTCCACATATTCTCAATATTGGAATATATGGCCCCTGTTCATGTGGAATATGAGAACCCTGATTCCATCATCGGACTCAGGGTTCTTTTTCCTCCAAACAGCTGGGATCACGAAAGGTGTGCCGGTTTGCCTTTCCCAACTTGTGGCACCCTTTCTCATAGCTCAAGTGACAAGCACGCCAAAAGATTGGAGTGTATAAAGATGTCCGGCCAGCTTGTCGCAGCATGCGCAGGCTACCTCTTCTGCTCCAAGCGCTTTGCATGCTTCAGCGATGGGCCCCTGCACACGCTCAAACCAGAGGAGCGATGGTGTGAGCTCGATGCATCAGTCTTGCAATAGCCGTAGGGTTTTGTTCCGACAAATGGAAACACCCCATCGCTGGAATGACTTAAATGTGGAATAACCACAGTTCTGGATCTGCACCGTGGCGGAAACCAAGATTAATATTGTTGTGAATGGAAATTTCTCAAAGATTCGGTTGGAAACTGGACAACACTGGAAACTGGTTGAATCCAGTTAAGAAAAGCAACCTTAAAAGCGTGTTGGAACACCTTGCTTTTCAAGTTGTTGCCTGTTGTGCCCAGTTTCGCCATCAGTTTCTGTTGCAGTTGATGAATGTAACCCTCCTAGTTACCAGTTGACCACTTAAGTCGTCTGCTATAAGTGTGAAGCATAGGCACGAGGACATGTCAGGCAGTGCAGATTTCTTTTTGGCTTGGTGAGACCGTGGTATGCTGGCAGAAGTTCGAAACAGCAACGTCTGCTGGTGTTGCTTTTTTGTCATCCTAAACCTGAAAAGAGCAGAGCCCTCGAGATCAAAAAACCGTGCTGTATCAAACATCGCAGTTGGGTGAGAGCGGTTTTGACAGTTTTCTGGTATGCTGGCCGAGTTTTGAACAATGGTGTTGCTTCTTGTCATCCTAAACCTGAAAGGACAGAGCCCTCAAGATCAAAAAAACATGTTGTATCAAAAATTGCAATTGGGGCAGAGCGGTTTGACAGTGTTGTGGTATGCTGGCAGAAGTTCGAAACAGCAACGTCTGCTGGTGTTGCTTTTTTGTCATCCTAAACCTGAAAAGAGCAGAGCCCTCGAGATCAAAAACCGTGCTGTATCAAACATCGCAGTTGGGTGAGAGCGGTTTTGACAGTTTTCTGGTATGCTGGCCGAGTTTTGAACAATGGTGTTGCTTCTTGTCATCCTAAACCTGAAAGAACAGAGCCCTCAAGATCAAAAAAGCATGTTGTATCAAAAATTGCAATTGGGGCAGAGCGGTTTGACAGTGTTGTGGTATGCTGGCAGAAGTTCGAAACAGCAAGGTCTGCTGGTGTTGCTTTTTTGTCATCCTAAACCTGAAAAGGGCAGAGCCCTCGAGATCAAAAAACCGTGCTGTATCAAACATCGCAGTTGGGTGAGAGCGGTTTTGACAGTTTTCTGGTATGCTGGCCGAGTTTTGAACAATGGTGTTGCTTCTTCTCATCCTAAACCTGAAAGGACAGAGCCCTCAAGATCAAAAAAACATGTTGTATCAAAAATTGCAATTGGGGCAGAGCGGTTTGACAGTGTTGTGGTATGCTGGCAGAAGTTCGAAACAGCAAGGTCTGCTGGTGTTGCTTTTTTGTCATCCTAAACCTGAAAAGAGCAGAGCCCTCGAGATCAAAAAACCGTGCTGTATCAAACATCGCAGTTGGGTGAGAGCGGTTTTGACAGTTTTCTGATATGCTGGCCGAGTTTTGAACAATGGTGCTGCTTCTTGTCATCCTAAACCTGAAAGGACAGAGCCCTCAAGATCAAAAAAACATGTTGTATCAAAAATTGCAATTGGGGCAGAGCGGTTTGACAGTGTTGTGGTATGCTGGCAGAAGTTCGAAACAGCAACGTCTGCTGGTGTTGCTTTTTTGTCATCCTAAACCTGAAAAGGGCAGAGCCCTCGAGATCAAAAAACCGTGCTGTGTCAAACATCGCAGTTGGGTGAGAGCGGTTTTGACAGTTTTCTGGTATGCTGGCCGAGTTTTGAACAATGGTGTTGCTTCTTGTCATCCTAAACCTGAAAGGACAGAGCCCTCAAGATCAAAAAAACATGTTGTATCAAAAATTGCAATTGGGGCAGAGCGGTTGACAGTGTTGTGGTATGCTGGCAGAAGTTCGAAACAGCAACGTCTGCTGGTGTTGCTTTTTTGTCATCCTAAACCTGAAAAGAGCAGAGCCCTCGAGATCAAAAAAACGTGCTGTATCAAACATCGCAGTTGGGTGAGAGCGGTTTTGACAGTTTTCTGGTATGCTGGCCGAGTTTTGAACAATGGTGTTGCTTCTTGTCATCCTAAACCTGAAAGGACAGAGCCCTCAAGATCAAAAAAACATGTTGTATCAAAAATTGCAAGTGGGGCAGTTGACAGTGTTGTGGTATGCTGGCAGAAGTTCGAAACAGCAACGTCTGCTGGTGTTGCTTTTTTGTCATCCTAAACCTGAAAAGAGCAGAGCCCTCGAGATCAAAAAACCGTGCTGTATCAAACATCGCAGTTGGGTGAGAGCGGTTTTGACAGTTTTCTGGTATGCTGGCCGAGTTTTGAACAATGGTGTTGCTTCTTGTCATCCTAAACCTGAAAGGACAGAGCCCTCAAGATCAAAAAATCATGTTGTATCAACAGTTGCAATTGGGGCAGAACGGTTTGACAGTGTTGTGGTATGCTGGCAGAAGTTTGAAACAGCAACGTCTGCTGGTGTTGCTTTTTGTCATCCTAAACCTGAAGGAACGGAGCCCTCGAGATCAAAAAGCACGTGTTGTATCAACTCTTGCAGTTGGGGCAGAGCGTTTTTGACAGTTTTCTGGTATGCTCGCTGAGTTTTGAAAGAATAGTAAAGGGGTCGGGCTGGCCTGTACCTGAACCACCCCCAACCCCTAACCTTAAGGCTCCAAGCCGGGCAGTTTCTGGCTTAAGGCTGCAGGGTCGGGTAGTCTTTGGCTTAAGGCTGCAGAGCTGGGCAGTCTTGGGCTTAGGGCTCCAAGCTGGGCAGTCTCTGGCTTAAGACTTTGGCTTAAGGGCAGTCTTTGGTTTGAGGCTCCAGGCCGCGCAGTTTTTGGCTTAGGGCTCTAGGCAGTCTTTGACTTAAGGTTTCAGGCCGGGCAGTCTCTGGCGGTAAGGCTTCAGGCTTTGGCCTGTTGGTGTTGCTTCTTTTCATCCTCAACCTGAAAGGGCAGAGGGGTATTGAGAGTATTGTGGTATGCTGGCTGAATTTTGAAAGAGCAGTGTTTGCTGGTGTTGCTTTTTGTCATCCTCAACCTGAAAGAGCGAAGCCCTCGAGATCAACAAAACGTGCTGTATCAACTCTTGCAGTTGGGGTAGAGCAGTTTTGACAGTATTGTGGTAAGCTGGCTTTGAAAGTGTTGCTTTTTGTCATCCAAAACTTGAAAGAACAGAGATTGTGGCTTTTGCATGGTTTCGCAAGACAGAAGGCTTTGTTCCAGCCGAGGGCTTGTTCCAGCCAGGGCGTTTTCCAGCCCCTGGCTGGTTCCAGCCCAGGGCGTTTTCTAGCCTGGGGCTTCTTCCAGCTCGAGGCATTCTCCAGCAAAGGGTGTGTTCCAGGCAGAAGCTTGTGAAAAATATTCTCGGCATGTTCCGGGCCTGGGTATTTTCCAGCAGCAGCCTGGTTCCAGCCCCGGGCTGTTTCCAACGAGGGGTCGTTTCCACCTCTGGGCTCATCACCCGCCGTAAGACTGTAAATCAGCTACCCCTTGCCAGAGCGAACCTGGCTGGATCATTGTCAATCCAGTAAAGCGCAGGTCACTCTTCACGTGCAACCAAAGCAGCCCAGACTTCAAACCTGGCATATGATCTGGCTACCAAGCTTCTCACATCATAGAGAGATTCAGTTTCATCACGGAGGAAGGCAGTAAGACCTGGACTGCAAGAGGAAATGAACACAAGAGAGAAGAGAAACACTTAGCCATTCAAGCCTTGGGATGCCCCTGCATGAACCCATTGAAATGCCATCGAAACGCAACGGAGCGTGAAGCTTTCTTTACTCTGGACAAAGAACTTTATTGTGCAAGCACTGTTTGGGAACAATTCAAGAGTTTCCGCGCCCGCTGTTTTTCTTAATTTCTCCAAAGTTAACCTTTAGAGGCTTTTTGCTCGTTTGACCTTTGATGCGGCTTGACCGAATGTTGTTGGCTTCAGGGGGATTTAGGGCCTTTTGAGCAGACTCAGCTGCGGTAGATGCGGAACAGGCTGGACATTGAGCCAGCAGCCGGCGCGACATGTTCCCAAATTGAACTTTATGCAGAATCGGAATGGTGGGTCCCACAAGCAAAAAAAAACTTAAGTTTAATGGCGGACAAGGGTTCTCCATCATTGACCTATTTTTTGGCTCTGTCAAAAGGACCTTTTGGACGTACATCTGTTTCACCATCCAGTTCTTTCCAAAAGCTCTCGAAACAACCATTAACACCCACATAATAACAGAATAAGTTTATTTCGACGTTTGTCAAGAAGTGAAACAAATGCACGAAACGCCGGAATAATATGAACGAAACATGAAAATTCAATTAGAAAATTAGGGCTTTTATCACGCGGGCACAAATTAAGAACACATTGTGCCCGCTAAAACAGTACTAAATTACTACGAAGAGAAAACACTAGTTAACAATTGCAGTGAACAAAGTGAACGAAGTGCGTGAATATCATACGTAGGGTGAGAACGAAGTACACCTTTTTAAACTTTACAATATTGGAAATTCCTAAATTTGAAAATCTAAAACTTTTTTATTGGCATTTTCTTGAAATCTTATGGTTGTTTATCTTTCTGGTCTTTTATCTCTCACTTCGTTCCAAATTTTGTTTCGTTCAATCGCTCGCAAGATTCATGCGCTTACTTCGTGCACTTATAATCTTGTTCCCTCTTTCTCTTCACTTTTAATAGAATGTTAAAACAAGAAGATAAGAAAACTAAACAAGAAAAATATTTCAAATGCAAATAATAAATTGAACAATAAATGAAAAAGAAGTACGAATAATTAACAGGATTTAATATTAGATTTATAATTAGTGCTTTTAATGCATGATTTGTATTTTACAAGCGAAGCGAGCAACATTCATATTATTCCAGCCTTTAAGGAGTGATTATAATATCTTCTTGAAATCCAATATCTTGTTAGGAAATTTATCCAGTGAGCATTAAAAGTGGTGTGTCAAGATACGGCCGTTTTCCAAGCCATTAATTCCCTGACACATAATATTCTACAGGTTTAAAGAGGTGATTTACTGTGGGATAAGGAATAAGTTAACGAATGAGCGTAACAAAGGGGGAAATTTAGGAAAGCATGAAATGAACTTGCAATATAAAATATTATTTCGCTTCTCTTCGCTCATTCATTCATTCATTCATTCATTCATTCATTCCTTCATTCATTCATTCATTCATTCATTCATTCATTCATTCACTTCGTTCTTCATTCATTCTTTTTCTCATTCATTCAGTACATTTAATCTACATTTTAATCAGAGAAGAGAACACAATATTATTAATTGTATTTATGCTGTAATAAACGAAGAAAGAAAAGTGAAAAAAATAAATTGGAAGAAAAGACAAATTAAATATACTTTAATACGGGCCAGTTAAATTTACCAATGAGGCCCGTTATTTTAAAAATTAATGCCGTGAGCTATAATTCTATTCATATTGTGCTCACGGGGTTTTATTAATACTAACCGTGTTGTCCAAGTATGCGAACCCCCTTCACCGATTTCGTCTGAGTACGCAGCCGCGATCGGAGACATTGAACAACTTCATTGCCGATCTGGTGCGGGGTTGAGGGGTGAGTTCAAGGCTTGGAAACAGGAGTGAGGACGGATTTTATTTTGTCCGTGTTTGGTTTGTGTCTTTTTGTTGCCCCTCGCGTTGTCTGTTCTGTCGATGACTTCTGCTGTTCCGTAAATCCCTTGCGCAGGGTGTGCTGCTAGTGCTGTGTTTGGCTTTAAAACTGTCACGGTGCATTCTCCACTCATTGTGGGATTGTTGGCTTCAACCGTTCCTGTTGCAATAAAGCATGAGGTGCAGATGCGAGCGGTTACCCGGGCCTTTTTGCAGGGCCTGCCTCTGCGCCACTCGCGACATCTGACAAGCGCAGCCAGCAAAGCGCAACACACCCCTTCAACGCACCCGTGCAGCTGCCATGGAATCTTGGAAATCAATTGAAAGATGCTTCCAGGAGGCCATGCAGTGCGGCCGGTTGCACATGCTCGGCACTCTTTTGCGCATTCAAAATGCCATTGCCATCTGCGACATGAGAAACAGAAACAATCATACATAGTTTCCTTTCGCTTGCAGGTCTTTGCACACGAGGAATCCATGCACCTCGAGATCGAAACACGCAGAGGCAAGAAGTTGGGGCGCCATGAGGTTCGACATCATGGCGCATGAGAAATCGCAGTGAACATGCATATGACCCTCAACCCGAAACCCGAAACTCTGAACCCTGCGCAGATGCAGGTCATGCTTCTTGGCGACGTTGATGCGTATGGCTTTTTTTTGTGAAGCCAGGTCTGCGCCGTGTCTGTTTTCGATCCTCAGGTGCAGAAATTTCATGTATAGCGTGTGTATACTGCATAAGCCTTCTACATAAGGGAATGCTGGAGTCTTACTTTCTCGAAATGTTGATAGATAGATATACACTGGCGCATTTTTGTCAAAAGGCTTTGATATATAACACAATATTATCAATGGATAAATCAAGTATAGAGCTATTATTTGCTATGTGACTATCGTCGGTATATGTCGACAAATACACACACACAGAAGGGTTTAGGTTTGGTATGCATGTATCACGCATATCAGGTTTACACAGGGTTTATAGGGGTTATACAGTTTGGAGAGGGGTGCCAATTGGTGCAGATATACATTCTAAACATGTCGGTGCATGCAGAGCGTTGTTGAGGGTGTGCAGGGGCAGTCCTTGCATTGAATTTCGGCATTGCAGATCTAAGAGATCGCAGTGCGACTGCTGCAGGGTGACGACTTGCAGCGTCATGGCTACTGCAATTTTGAATGCCAAGCGGAACCTTCGTAACCCAGCGAGGCCTCAGCGAAATTTTGCAACTCCTTCCGGCGTGGCTCTTGCCAAAGAAGAGTCACTGGTTCGTCCGCTGGCTGCACGCAGCGTGGACGTTACCAGGATGGCCAGCGGCATGTCGCAGCTGATGAAGCGTGTGGTCAGGTTTTTGTGGGGTTGGCACTCACCAGCTCTGACCAGAAACGTTTCGTGCTCGTTGCTCGGGTGGGCAACTCCCACCTGCATTAAGCTTGTTTGCTCTTTATGACAAGTGTGTCGTGACATTTCTTTCTGGGTTTCGGGTTTAGGGTTTATATAAGGGTTTAGGGTTCCGAACTTTGCTGTTTAAATTCAGGCCAGAATACAGCTCGTTCAACCGAGGATGTTTCATTGCCGACGAAGCCGCCATCAAGCAAACTTGGGAGGCGATGGGTGCTTCGGGCCTTCGTTTGCGCTTGTTTTGCAGAAATGTGGTCAAGGCTTCTTCGCAACTTCACGTGACAGACGCCAGTGGATGGTTCGTGAGCCATGCTGAAGATGACCTTTCGATGCTCCATTTGCAGAACGATGCACGGCTTTGGGCAACTGCGAAAGACCTCGCAAGGCACAGGCACGTGCTTAGTCAAGCCGCCTTCCAAAAGCGGCAAACCAGTCTCGGAATGAGGTATGCGCCTCACGGTGTGCTTTTCGATGGGACTCTGGAGAGCGAGGTTTTCCCCATCTCCTGGACCATGTTCGACTGGATGCATAACTTTCTCGTATCTGGTATTTTCCAAGTCGAGGAATTTGCTCTTAGATGTCCTCAAGGACCATGGATTTCAGCGCTCGCAAATGTTCATTTTGGTGCAGATTTATGTATGATGTCTAGAAAGGGTGTGTATTTATGTCTGTATATATATATATATATATTATGTATAAACTGAAATTTTGTTCTCGCATGATGTAGTTTCTCTGCAGCGGCTGTTGACTCTTCATGGACGTCCGAGCCGGCTCTATCCGTGCATCGGCATCGTCATTGACGATATGGTCGTCATCGACCGCGTGCCTAAGAGTCATTGAAGCGGTGAAGGCCGGGGCTTTCTCATCTGTGGGGCTGTCGCCCATTTGCTCGTCCTTCTCCACTGCCGTGACTCCTGCAATCCGAAGTGCCGCAGCCAGAAGGAATTGAAAACCTCACTCCGAGCTTCCAGCTGAAAGTAATCCAGGGAAACTCCCACGCTTCATTCGTTCCCGGCTTTGCTTGTTGCCCTTGAGATCCGTTCTGGGTCGAAAACCCAGAGAACAGTTGGTTGCGGTGTCAACCGTGCATGGCTGGTTTGGAGGTTGAGGACCTATGTGAGGGGGACCATCAGCATCTCGTCCTCCGGGGGCGATCTCGACAGCACAAGACGAGCTGGACAAGGGTTGCTGAGAGTTTCCCTCGCAGCATCTGTTCGAAGCTAGCAGGTGCGATTCTGCGAGCTCATCTCATCTCCGACTGGGGATTACAATCAGTTCTTGCGTTCGTGATGCCAGTCCTAGGATCGGCGAGACAAAGGTTCCAGGCCCTCCCCGACGTAGCGCAGCACCTGCTGTTGGCCGTACTTCACTGGCGGCAAGTCAGTCCATGGCCGAAAAAGCGGAGAGTTCAAGTGCGGAGTTTCCGAGGCTCTCAGTGTACCCAGCTTTGCGAGGATTCTTGGAAGACTTGCAACCTCAGTTCCCTAACCGGCGGATGTTGTTGGCAGCTGAGTGCTTTTATCGTCTCTGCGATGTGCTGGACTTGCTGGCCCGCGCATCCACAGGTCACCTACAGGGCAGCGATTTGCGCCGCGCCGTGCTGCAGCATTTGCGCAGCTTTAAAGCCCTCTACGGCGAAGACAGGCTCCTGCCGAAGGAGCACTTCAATGTGCATCTGCGCGACATGCTGGAACGGCATGGGGCTCTGTTTTCGTGCTTCGTGCACGAGCGGCGGCGCAAGGAACTGAAACGGTACGCGACGCACGCGAACCAGCTGACGTCCATGACTTCTGGATCGGAGGAACATGTCATGGAGCTGGCGCTGGAGAAGAATTTCCAGTCTCTGGAGGAGTATACTGAGAATGAGTCGCCTTACAGCCCTGAAATGCTGTGCCATGATGGTGCAGGTCGGATCTGCAACCTTGTGGAAGTGGAACTCGATGGTGGAGTCTGTACTGGCGAGGGTGGGTCTACCCAAAACAGCAGCAAGCAGACCCCTGAACCACTTCCGCCGTTTAGGTGCCACCCCTACACCTTCATGCCCATAAAGGGTGGACGAACGGATAGACCCGTTGAAAAGTCTTACCCGTATGCCCGTCCCTTTGACCCTAAGCTTGAGCAGTTTTCCTGCTCGGCGCCCACCTTTGCCATGTCTCCCTTTGGCCACAGTGACGCGCCTCCTCTGGCCCGCTGCACAGTCCAGGCCGACTTTGCCCAGGGTTTGGATGGGAGGTTCGTTTTCTCCCAACGAGGACTGCAACTCTCTGGCCGAGGCTTTGTTACTGCAGATAAAGGCGGTTTTGGTGGTGCTGACCATTAGGCCCTGATTTTCAAGGTCAGCTTTGAGCTCCCTATCGCACTTGATGGCTTGCGCAGCAGGGCTCGTGGACCCCAAGCCGGCCGCGCGGGAGATCAGCGCTGTCTTCCGCAGTTTCTCCGGCCGTCCTGCCCTCGCTCTGGAAGTGTCTGCCACATGTTTTTTTGGACATAGCCGGACATGCAAGAGAGGCGACATGGTTGTAGTGAACACTGGAGAAAGGCAAGTCGGCCAAGTGAACTTTCATGTCTCAGACGCAGGAACCTTGTTCACATGCTTCTCTCCATGGGCCAAGCGCCGTGATCGGCAGAATCGTTTCTCATTGACCGAGGGGGCCATCTTTGTGCCAACGACGAGCATTGAGCGACTGTGCATTGTGCATTTACAGACCGGAAGATGATGATCCCAATGTTGCATTGGTCATTCCGCTTCGCAGCATGTTCTGAGACATGTGCTTCGCAGGGAGCTATCTCGCGTAAAGTCTGCGCGCAGGGAGTTGTGAATTCTCGCGCGCTCTTGTTTTCCCGCCACGGCTCAGAGCGCTTTTGAAGCGTCGCCAGCCGTCCATGGCATTTGCAATTGCAGCCCTTCATATGTCTAAGATTTCGGACTTGGGGCGCTTACCGCTCTTCTGCTATCTATATGGTCCTGCAGCGCTCCGCGGCCCCCCCTATACCCCCCCCCCAATGCTCTGGAACCCCCCCCGTGGCTCCTCCGCCCCCCCCCTGTGGCCCTGCGGGGTGCATGGCGGTTGTGTTGGTTTAGGGTTTTGGGTTTAGGGTTGAGGGTTTAGGGTTTAGGGGCCCTGTGGGGTTGTGGTGGTTTCTTGCGTTTAGGGTTTATAGGGTTTATAATAGGGTTTCTTTTTTAGGGTTTCGGGTTTCGGGTTTTCGGGTTAAGGGCCCTCAACCCAAGGCGCAACACTACACAGGTTTTGCAGAGGGTGTGCTTACAGTAGGCCCCCCTCCCCCTATATGCCTGACCATGCATACCATGCAAGGGGGGGGGGGTGGGGCCGGACACGCTATGTAAATATAAATATAGATATAAATATAAATACAAATACATATATATATATATATATATATATTTATTATTATTATTATCATCATTATTATGTAGATATTTTTTTAATATAGGTTTCTCGCAGCAAACCTTCGTCCAAAAAAAAAATATACTACTTTCCAAACATCCGGGAGGGGTTCTGGATCTGCACCGTGGCGGAAACCAAGATTAATATTGTTGTGAATGGAAATTTCTCAAAGATTCGGTTGGAAACTGGACAACACTGGAACCTGGTTGAATCCAGTTAAGAAAAGCAACCTTAAAAGCGTGTTGGAACACCTTGCTTTTCAAGTTGTTGCCTGTTGTGCCCAGTTTCGCCATCAGTTTCTGTTGCAGTTGATGAATGTAACCCTCCTAGTTACCAGTTGACCACTTAAGTCGTCTGCTATAAGTGTGAAGCATAGGCACGAGGACATGTCAGGCAGTGCAGATTTCTTTTTGGCTTGGTGAGACCGTGGTATGCTGGCAGAAGTTCGAAACAGCAACGTCTGCTGGTGTTGCTTTTTTGTCATCCTAAACCTGAAAAGAGCAGAGCCCTCGAGATCAAAAAACCGTGCTGTATC
The DNA here is from genome assembly GCA_905221605.1 of Symbiodinium natans. Classification (NCBI taxonomy): domain Eukaryota; class Dinophyceae; order Suessiales; family Symbiodiniaceae; genus Symbiodinium; species Symbiodinium natans. The sequence goes on along the minus strand of CAJNDS010002370.1, from coordinate 246,134 downwards.
AAACATCGCAGTTGGGTGAGAGCGGTTTTGACAGTTTTTTCTGGTATGCTGGCGTTTTGAACAATGGTGCTGCTTCTTGTCATCCTAAACCTGAAAGGACAGAGCCCTCAAGATCAAAAGAAACATGTTGTATAAAAATTGCAATTGGGGCAGAGCGGTTTGACAGTGTTGTGGTATGCTGGCAGAAGTTCGAAACAGCAACGTCTGCTGGTGTTGCTTTTTTGTCATCCTAAACCTGAAAAGAGCAGAGCCCTCGAGATCAAAAAACCGTGCTGTATCAAACATCGCAGTTGGGTGAGAGCGGTTTTTGACAGTTTTCTGGTATGCTGGCCGAGTTTTGAACAATGGTGTTGCTTCTTCTCCTCCTAAACCTGAAAGGACCTGAAAGGACAGAGCCCACAGATCAAAAAAACATGTTGTATCAAAGATTGCAATTGGGGCAGAGCGGTTTGACAGTGTTGTGGTATGCTGGCAGAAGTTCGAAACAGCAAGGTCTGCTGGTGTTGCTTTTTTGTCATCCTAAACCTGAAAAGAGCAGAGCCCTCGAGATCAAAAAACCGTGCTGTATCAAACATCGCAGTTGGGTGAGAGCGGTTTTGACAGTTTTCTGATATGCTGGCCGAGTTTTGAACAATGGTGCTGCTTCTTGTCATCCTAAACCTGAAAGGACAGAGCCTTCAAGATCAAAAAAACATGTTGTATCAAAAATTGCAATTGGGGCAGAGCGGTTTGACAGTGTTGTGGTATGCTGGCAGAAGTTCGAAACAGCAACGTCTGCTGGTGTTGCTTTTTTGTCAGAGCCCTCGAGATCAAAAAACCGTGCTGTATCAAACATCGCAGTTGGGTGAGAGCGGTTTTGACAGTTTTCTGGTATGCTGGCCGAGTTTTGAACAATGGTGTTGCTTCTTGTCATCCTAAACCTGAAAGGACAGAGCCCTCAAGATCAAAAAAACATGTTGTATCAAAAATTGCAATTGGGGCAGAGCGGTTTGACAGTGTTGTGGTATGCTGGCAGAAGTTCGAAACAGCAACGTCTGCTGGTGTTGCTTTTTTGTCATCCTAAACCTGAAAAGAGCAGAGCCCTCGAGATCAAAAACCGTGCTGTATCAAACATCGCAGTTGGGTGAGAGCGGTTTTGACAGTTTTCTGGTATGCTGGCCGAGTTTTGAACAATGGTGTTGCTTCTTGTCATCCTAAACCTGAAAGGACAGAGCCCTCAAGATCAAAAAAGCATGTTGTATCAAAAATTGCAATTGGGGCAGAGCGGTTTGACAGTGTTGTGGTATGCTGGCAGAAGTTCGAAACAGCAACGTCTGCTGGTGTTGCTTTTTTGTCATCCTAAACCTGAAAAGAGCAGAGCCCCCGAGATCAAAAAACCGTGCTGTATCAAACATCGCAGTTGGGTGAGAGCGGTTTTGACAGTTTTCTGGTATGCTGGCCGAGTTTTGAACAATGGTGCTGCTTCTTGTCATCCTAAACCTGAAAGGACAGAGCCCTCAAGATCAAAAAAACATGTTGTATCAAAAATTGCAATTGGGGCAGAGCGGTTTGACAGTGTTGTGGTATGCTGGCAGAAGTTCGAAACAGCAACGTCTGCTGGTGTTGCTTTTTTGTCATCCTAAACCTGAAGGAACAGAGCCCTCGAGATCAAAAAGCACGTGTTGTATCAACTCTTGCAGTTGGGGCAGAGCGTTTTTGACAGTTTTGTGGTATGCTCGCTGAGTTTTGAAGAATAGTAAAGGGGTCGGGCTGGCCTGTACCTGAACCACCCCCAACCCCTAACCTTAAGGCTCCAAGCCGGGCAGTTTCTGGCTTAAGGCTGCAGGCAGAGCTGGGCAGTCTTGGGCTTAGGGCTCCAAGCTGGGCAGTCTCTGGCTTAAGACTTTGGCTTAAGGGCAGTCTTTGGTTTGAGGCTCCAGGCCGCGCAGTTTTTGGCCTAGGGCTCTAGGCCAGGCAGTCTTTGACTTAAGGTTCCAGGCCCGGGCAGTCTCTGGCGGTAAGGCTTCAGGCTTTGGCCTGTTGGTGTTGCTTCTTTTCATCCTCAACCTGAAAGGGCAGAGGGGTATTGAGAGTATTGTGGTATGCTGGCTGAATTTTGAAAGAGCAGTGTTTGCTGGTGTTGCTTTTTGTCATCCTCAACCTGAAAGAGCGAAGCCCTCGAGATCAACAAAACGTGCTGTATCAACTCTTGCAGTTGGGGTAGAGCAGTTTTGACAGTATTGTGGTAAGCTGGCTTTGAAAGTGTTGCTTTTTGTCATCCAAAACTTGAAAGAACAGAGATTGTGGCTTTTGCATGGTTTCGCAAGACAGAAGGCTTTGTTCCAGCCGAGGGCTTGTTCCAGCCAGGGCGTTTTCCAGCCCCTGGCTGGTTCCAGCCCAGGGCGTTTTCTAGCCTGGGGCTTCTTCCAGCTCGAGGCATTCTCCAGCAAAGGGTGTGTTCCAGGCAGAAGCTTGTGAAAAATATTCTCGGCATGTTCCGGGCCTGGGTATTTTCCAGCAGCAGCCTGGTTCCAGCCCCGGGCTGTTTCCAACGAGGGGTCGTTTCCACCTCTGGGCTCATCACCCGCCGTAAGACTGTAAATCAGCTACCCCTTGCCAGAGCGAACCTGGCTGGATCATTGTCAATCCAGTAAAGCGCAGGTCACTCTTCACGTGCAACCAAAGCAGCCCAGACTTCAAACCTGGCATATGATCTGGCTACCAAGCTTCTCACATCATAGAGAGATTCAGTTTCATCACGGAGGAAGGCAGTAAGACCTGGACTGCAAGAGGAAATGAACACAAGAGAGAAGAGAAACACTTAGCCATTCAAGCCTTGGGATGCCCCTGCATGAACCCATTGAAATGCCATCGAAACGCAACGGAGCGTGAAGCTTTCTTTACTCTGGACAAAGAACTTTATTGTGCAAGCACTGTTTGGGAACAATTCAAGAGTTTCCGCGCCCGCTGTTTTTCTTAATTTCTCCAAAGTTAACCTTTAGAGGCTTTTTGCTCGTTTGACCTTTGATGCGGCTTGACCGAATGTTGTTGGCTTCAGGGGGATTTAGGGCCTTTTGAGCAGACTCAGCTGCGGTAGATGCGGAACAGGCTGGACATTGAGCCAGCAGCCGGCGCGACATGTTCCCAAATTGAACTTTATGCAGAATCGGAATGGTGGGTCCCACAAGCAAAAAAAACTTAAGTTTAATGGCGGACAAGGGTTCTCCATCATTGACCTATTTTTTGGCTCTGTCAAAAGGACCTTTTGGACGTACATCTGTTTCACCATCCAGTTCTTTCCAAAAGCTCTCGAAACAACCATTAACACCCACATAATAACAGAATAAGTTTATTTCGACGTTTGTCAAGAAGTGAAACAAATGCACGAAACGCCGGAATAATATGAACGAAACATGAAAATTCAATTAGAAAATTAGGGCTTTTATCACGCGGGCACAAATTAAGAACACATTGTGCCCGCTAAAACAGTACTAAATTACTACGAAGAGAAAACACTAGTTAACAATTGCAGTGAACAAAGTGAACGAAGTGCGTGAATATCATACGTAGGGTGAGAACGAAGTACACCTTTTTAAACTTTACAATATTGGAAATTCCTAAATTTGAAAATCTAAAACTTTTTTATTGGCATTTTCTTGAAATCTTATGGTTGTTTATCTTTCTGGTCTTTTATCTCTCACTTCGTTCCAAATTTTGTTTCGTTCAATCGCTCGCAAGATTCATGCGCTTACTTCGTGCACTTATAATCTTGTTCCCTCTTTCTCTTCACTTTTAATAGAATGTTAAAACAAGAAGATAAGAAAACTAAACAAGAAAAATATTTCAAATGCAAATAAAAATTGAACAATAAATGAAAAAGAAGTACGAAAAATTAACAGGATTTAATATTAGATTTATAATTAGTGCTTTTAATGCATGATTTGTATTTTACAAGCGAAGCGAGCAACATTCATATTATTCCAGCCTTTAAGGAGTGATTTTCATATCTTCTTGAAATCCAATATCTTGTTAGGAAATTTATCCAGTGAGCATTAAAAGTGGTGTGTCAAGATACGGCCGTTTTCCAAGCCATTAATTCCCTGACACATAATATTCTACAGGTTTAAAGAGGTGATTTACTGTGGGATAAGGAATAAGTTAACCAATGAGCGTAACAAAGGGGGAAATTTAGGAAAGCATGAAATGAACTTGCAATATAAAATATTATTTCGCTTCTCTTCGCTCATTCATTCATTCATTCATTCCTTCATTCATTCATTCATTCATTCATTCACTTCGTTCTTCATTCATTCTTTCTCTCATTCATTCAGTACATTTAATCTACATTTTAATCAGAGAAGAGAACACAATATTATTAATTGTATTTATGCTGTAATAAACGAAGAAAGAAAAGTGAAAAAAATAAATTGGAAGAAAAGACAAATTAAATATACTATTATACGGGCCAGTTAAATATACTAATTAGGCCCGTTATCTTAATATTAATGCCGTGAGCTATAATTCTATTCATATTGTGCTCACGGGGTAATATTAATACTAACCGTGTTGTCCAAGTATGCGAACCCCCTTCACCGATTTCGTCTGAGTACGCAGCCTTGCGGATCGGAGACATTGAACAACTTCATTGCCGAATGGCAAGATCTGGTGCGGGGTTGAGGGGTGAGTTCAAGGCTTGGAAACAGGAGTGAGGACGGATTTTATTTTGTCCGTGTTTGGTTTGTGTCTTTTTGTTGCCCCTCGCGTTGTCTGTTCTGTCGATGACTTCTGCTGTTCCGTAAATCCCTTGCGCAGGGTGTGCTGCTGGTGCTGTGTTTGGCGTTAAAACTGTCACGGTGCATTCTCCACTCATTGTGGGATTGTTGGCTTCAACCGTTCCTGTTGCAATAAAGCATGAGGTGCAGATGCGAGCGGTTACCCGGGCCTCTTTGCAGGGCCTGCCTCTGCGCCACTCGCGACATCTGACAAGCGCAGCAGCAGCCAGCAAAGCGCAACACACCCCTTCAACGCACCCGTGCAGCTGCCATGGGATCTTGAGAAATCAATTGAAAAAGATGCTTCCAGGAGGCCATGCAGTGCGGCCGGTTGCACATGCTCGGCACTCTTTTGCGCATTCAAAATGCTATTGCCATCTGCGACATGCAGAAACAGAAACAATCATACATAGTTTCCTTTCGCTTGCAGGTCTTTGCACACGAGGAATCCATGCACCTCGAGATCGAAACACGCAGAGGCAAGAAGTTGGGGCGCCATGAGGTTCGACATCATGGCGCATGAGAAATCGTAGTGAACATGCATATGACCCTCAACCCGAAACCCGAAACTCTGAACCCTGCGCAGATGCAGGTCATGCTTCTTGGCGACGTTGATGCGTATGGCTTTTTGTGAAGCCAGGTCTGCGCCGTGTCTATTTTCGATCCTCAGGTGCAGAAATTTCATGTATAGCGTATGTATACTGCATAAGCCTTCTACATAAGGGAATGCTGGAGTCTTACTCTATATCTATATGTTGATAGATAGATATACACTGGCGCATTTTTGTCAAAAGGCTTTGATATATAACACAAGTATTAATCAATGGATAAATCAAGTATAGAGCTATTATTTACTATGTGACTATCGTCTGGTATATGTCGACAAATATACACATACAGAAGGGTTTAGGGTTGGTATGCATGTATCACGCATATAAGGTTTACACAGGGTTTATAGGGGTTATACAGTTTGGAGAGGGGTGCCAATTGGTGCAGATATACATTCTAAACATGTCGGTGCATGCAGAGCGTTGTTGAGGGTGTGCAGGGGCAGTCCTTGCATTAAATTTCGGCATTGCAGATCTAAGAGATCGCAGTGCGACTGCTGCAGGGTGACGACTCGCAGCGTCATGGCTACTGCAATTTTGAATGCCAAGCGGAACCTTCGTAACCCAGCGAGGCCTCAGCGAAATTTTGCAACTCCTTCCGGCGTGGCTCTTGCCAAAGAAGAGTCACTGGTTCGTCCGCTGGCTGCACGCAGCGTGGACGTTACCAGGATGGCCAGCGGCATGTCGCAGCTGATGAAGCGTGTGGTCAGGTTTTTGTGGGGTTGGCACTCACCAGCCCTGACCAGGAACGTTTCGTGCTCGTTGCTCGGGTGGGCAACTCCCACCTGCATTAAGCTTGTTTGCTCTTTATGACAAGTGTGTCGTGACATTTCTATATGGGTTTCGGGTTTAGGGTTTATATAAGGGTTTAGGGTTCCGAACTTTGCTGTTTAAATTCAGGCCAGAATACAGCTCGTTCAACCGAGGATGTTTCATTGCCGACGAAGCCGCCATCAAACAAACTTGGGAGGCGATGGGTGCTTCGGGCCTTCGTTTGCGCTTGTTTTGCAGAAATGTGGTCAAGGCTTCTTCGCAACTTCACGTGACAGACGCCAGTGGATGGTTCGTGAGCCATGCTGAAGATGACCTTTCGACGCTCCATTTGCAGAACGATGCACGGCTTTGGGCAACTGCGAAAGACCTGGCAAGGCACAGGCACGTGCTTAGTCAAGCCGCCTTCCAAAAGCGGCAAACCAGTCTCGGAATGAGGTATGCGCCTCACGGTGTGCTTTTCGATGGGACTCTGGAGAGCGAGGTTTTCCCCATCTCCTGGACCATGTTCGACTGGATGCATAACTTTCTCGTATCTGGTATTTTCCAAGTCGAGGAATTTGCTCTTAGATGTCCTCAAGGACCATGGATTTCAGCGCTCGCAAATGTTCATTTTGGTGCAGATTTATGTATGATGTCTAGAAAGGGTGTGTATTTATGTCTGTATATATATATATATATATTATGTATAAACTGAAATTTTGTTCTCGCATGATGTAGTTTCTCTGCAACGGCTGTTGACTCTTCATGGACGTCCGAGCCGGCTCTATCCGTGCATCGGCATCGTCATTGACGATATGGTCGTCATCGACCGCGTGCCTAAGAGTCATTGAAGCGGTGAAGGCCGGGGCTTTCTCATCTGTGGGGCTGTCGCCCATTTGCTCGTCCTTCTCCACTGCCGTGACTCCTGCAATCCGAAGTGCCGCAGCCAGAAGGAATTGAAAACCTCACTCCGAGCTTCCAGCTGAAAGTAATCCAGGGAAACTCCCACGCTTCATTCGTTCCCGGCTTTGCTTGTTGCCCTTGAGATCCCGTTCTGGGTCGAAAACCCAGAGAACAGTTGGTTGCGGTGTCAACCGTGCATGGCTGGTTTGGAGGTTGAGGACCTATGTGAGGGGGGCCATCAGCATCTCGTCCTCCGGGGGCGATCTCGACAGCACAAGACGAGCTGGACAAGGGTTGCTGAGAGTTTCCCTCGCAGCATCTGTTCGAGTTTCCGAGGCTCTCAGTGTACCCAGCTTTGCGAGGATTCTTGGAAGACTTGCAACCTCAGTTCCCTAACCGGCGGATGTTGTTGGCAGCTGAGTGCTTTTATCGTCTCTGCGATGTGCTGGACTTGCTGTCCCGCGCATCCACAGGTCACCTACAGGGCAGCGATTTGCGCCGCGCCGTGCTGCAGCATTTGCGCAGCTTTAAAGCCCTCTACGGCGAAGACAGGCTCCTGCCGAAGGAGCACTTCAATGTGCATCTGCGCGACATGCTGGAACGGCATGGGGCTCTGTTTTCGTGCTTCGTGCACGAGCGGCGGCGCAAGGAACTGAAACGGTACGCGACGTACGCGAACCAGCTGACGTCCATGACTTCTGGATCGGAGGAACATGTCATGGAGCTGGCGCTGGAGAAGAATTTCCAGTCCCTGGAGGAGTATACTGAGAATGAGTCGCCTTACAGCCCTGAAATGCTGTGCCATGATGGTGCAGGTCGGATCTGCAACCTTGTGGGAGTGGAACTCGATGGTGGAGTCTGTACTGGCGAGGGTGGGTCTACCCAAAACAGCAGCAAGCAGACCCCTGAACCACTTCCGCCGTTTAGGTGCCACCCCTACACCTTCATGCCCATAAAGGGCGGACGAACGGATAGACCCGTTGAAAAGTCTTACCCGTATGCCCGTCCCTTTGACCCTAAGCTTGAGCAGTTTTCCTGCTCGGCGCCCACCTTTGCCATGTCTCCCTTTGGCCACAGTGACGCGCCTCCTCTGGCCCGCTGCATAGTCCAGGCCGACTTTGCCCAGGGTTTGGATGGGAGGTTCGTTTTCTCCCAACAAGGACTGCAACTCTCTGGCCGAGGCTTTGTTACTGCAGATAAAGGCGGTTTTGGTGGTGCTGACCATTAGGCCCTGATTTTCAAGGTCAGCTTTGAGCTCCCTATCGCACTTGATGGCTTGCGCAGCAGGGCTCGTGGACCCCAAGCCGGCCGCGCGGGAGATCAGCGCTGTCTTCCGCAGTTTCTCCGGCCGTCCTGCCCTCGCTCTGGAAGTGTCTGCCACATGTTTTTTGGACATGGCCGGACATGCAAGAGAGGCGACATGGTTGTAGTGAACACTGGAGAAAGGCAAGTCGGCCAAGTGAACTTTCATGTCTCAGACGCAGGAACCTTGTTCACATGCTTCTCTCCATGGGCCAAGCGCCGTGATCGGCAGAATCGTTTCTCATTGACCGAGGGGGCCATCTTTGTGCCAACGACGAGCATTGAGCGACTGTGCATTGTGCATTTACAGACCGGAAGATGATGATCCCAATGTTGCATTGGTCATTCCGCTTCGCAGCATGTTCTGAGACATGTGCTACGCAGGGAGCTATCTCGCGTAAAGCCTGCGCGCAGGGAGTTGTGAATTCTCGCGCGCTCTTGTTTTCCCGCCACGGCTCAGAGCGCTTTTGAAGCGTCGCCAGCCGTCCATGGCATTTGCAATTGCAGCCCTACATATGTCTAAGATTTCGGACTTGGGGCGCTTACCGCTCTTCTGCTATCTATATGGTCCTGCAGCGCTCCGCGGCCCCCCCTATACCCCCCCCCCCAATGCTCTGGAACCCCCCCCGTGGCTCCTCCGCCCCCCCCCTGTGGCCCTGCGGGGTGCATGGCGGTTGTGTTGGTTTAGGGTTTTGGGTTTAGGGTTGAGGGTTTAGGGTTTAGGGGCCCTGTGGGGTTGTGGTGGTTTCTTGCGTTTAGGGTTTATAGGGTTTATAATAGGGTTTCTTTTTTAGGGTTTCGGGTTTCGGGTTTTCGGGTTAAGGGCCCTCAACCCAAGGCGCAACACTACACAGGTTTTGCAGAGGGTGTGCTCACAGTAGGCCCCCCTCCCCCTATATGCCTGACCATGCATACCATGCAAGGGGGGGGGGTGGGGCCGGACACGCTATGTAAATATAAATATAGATATAAATATAAATACAAATACATATATATATATATATATTTATTATTATTATTATCATCATTATTATGTAGATATTTTTTTAATATAGGTTTCTCGCAGCAAACCTTCGTCCAAAAAAAAAAATATACTACTTTCCAAACATCCGGGAGGGGCCCAGGTATGCGGCGACACGCCGCGCAGAAGGGACCTATATAACCTGCATCCCAAACCTTGAACCCTTAATCCCCCGCCCCCCCCCATGGCAACCTGCCTGTTGACCCTAAAAAACACCACGGACCACGGGGGGGGTGGGGGGGGGACGGGAAAGCCTCAGCCTGAACCCCAACCATGAACCCTCAGCCATAAAACTTAAACCCGCCATTGAACGACGGGAGGGAGAAACGTAGACCCGAAACCCTTGCTGCTTCAAGCCTGAACCCTCAACCGTAAACCCAGCACGAACCACAAGGGGGAGAGAGGAAACCGTAAACCTATCATTACCCCAAACCTTGAACCCTAATCAAACTCTAAACCCACAGTGAACCAATGGACCAGAGTGAAAACCCTGAACACTATAGACAGCCTAACCCTAAACCCTTATAAACCCTATAAACTCATGAACCACAGATCATGAACAACAGGCGGGGGAACCCAAAACCCACCATGAACCACAGGCAGGGGGTGCCGTGGGGGGGGGAGGGGGAGGGGTGCGCCTATGTGGCCCATGTATACATGTAATGCCTGAGCCCTGCAATCTTTGGAGAAACCCTCTCCATGGATGTGACCCCGTATAAACCCTTGTGCAAACCCACACCATGCATGTGACCACACATGACCCGATCTAACCTTTTGCAACCCTATATACATATATATGCCCAAACAGTATAAACATTTCTGTAAACAGATATAGTTTCCCATGTAAGCCCTGTCCTTATCCCGCAAATCCTTTAAATGTTATACATAGATATATATATATATATATAGGGCTGCATTATACTACAAGCAGACCCATCCTGCAAGTGCCACAAATAAGCAAACCTCAACCCAAGCCCCAACTCAAGCCTTTCCATATTCTGAGCTTTCCTCAATCTATCCTGCCGGAGGCGGGCGCTTCATCCAGCTCTTGGACTTCCAGAAGGGCCGTGGTTGATAGAGCAATATAAGGCTTTGTGTTTTCTGTGTGTCGCTGTGTATCTATATGTGGCGCGCGTGTTCCGTGCTCGATGGTCTGTAGTTCTTATTAATAGGGGTTTTCCGCGTGTGCCCGCAACATGACTTTCTTTCTTGCCGCTCTTAAGATTTTGCGTATAACTTATTTGAGTTGCATTGTTGCGATTTCGCGGACCTTGTCGCCGCATTCTATTTGCTGCTCTGCCTTGCTCTTGTGGTCCAGATATGGTGTGTCTGAGGGCCCACTTAGCCTACTTAGCTAAGTAGGCCAACGACCCACTTGGCCCACTTAGCCACGGGGCCGATAAACCACTTAGCCCACTTGGCTATGTGACCCGTAAGTGTACTTATAAGTTCGTCACAAAGCCTTGGAAGTTAAGTGGTCTAAGTCTACTTATGGCAAGTAGAACAACTACAAAACAAGTCCGTCATCTACATGCTAAGTTGGCTTTACACTTATAACCAGGGCGTTCCTCCAAGTACCTGACATGAGAAGCGTGCTTGGGAGGCTTGCTTTCGCATGCACCGCTTTGCCGCTGATTCGTCCGTTCCTGGGCCCGTTGTACGCTTGGACGACGGCGGTGGCACACTGCAAGACCTTGCGCCTTCCTCATGCTGTCTCCTTGATTCTGCGCTTCTTGTCTCGGGCGTTAGAAGGCGGCACGTCCATGGCTGAGATACCGCCGCTGCAGCAACAAGCGCAAACATTCTTCTGTGCTGACGCAAAGGCGGAGGGCAATGATGTCTGCCTGGGAGGTTGGGCTGCCATTGACGACGTCGATCCCAAGGCTTGTAGGTGGTTCTCGGTGAGGCTCAGCCCGGCCACTTGCCCATGGCTTTACGTCTCGGGCGAGAACTGTCGCCTCATCGCCACACTTGAAATGCTGGCCACATTAATCTCCGTGGTTCTCTTTGAGCCGTCGTCGCATGGACAAGCTTGGGTCAACATTTCAGCGGGGACGGACAACGCTGGAAACAGTTTTACCATCTGCTAAGGATTTTCCGTTTGTGTAGAAGCCCACATTTTGTTGTACTAATTTGTGTTTTTACTTTGCTCCCTGTAGTTGAGCCCGATGAATCTTGAGTGACTCCGCAGGCCTTTGAGTGTTCAAAATGTTAGCATGGTAGCGGAGCGCCTGGCGGTCCTTTCCCTTGGTCAGGGCTGTGAGGTGGCTCGTGCGGGACAGGACCCAATCCCGACACAGGGAGGTAGTGACAAGAACACGTGGGAACTTTGTTTGGGGTTTGTGTTCAGGGGCCCAGGCTTTGAACTTAGGTTCCGCCGTTCGGGTTTCTACAGATCCTTGTAAGCTGAGTTCGTAGTGTGCAGTTCCGGCGGCCGTGCCGAAGAGCCATAGTGTGTGGTGGAAGGCAAGCCACCTTTTCCTCCGTGACCTTGCATCGGTGCATTGTGCCATAGGATTGCGTGACAAGCAGCATACCCCTTGTTGTTTCCTTTCCACGAGATCCTTTGTTGGCGTGCATTTGCAAGCTTGAGTCTTGAGGCGTTGCCGTACCTGTGACACTGTGAGTGATATGGCTGATGCTGATGATGACATCTCTGATCCAGAGTTGCAACCGCATGCAACCCCTGGAGGTGCCACTGCGGGTCCTCAGGGACCGTTCCCGAATCCTTTCAGTCCTGTTGTAGGGTCACCGACAGCAGGTGGTGTGGATATGAGTCAGATGGTAGCGATGATGCAGCAAATGATGATGACATCTGAGGCTGCAGCGCAAGCGGCTGCTGCCGCCGTGCAGGCAGTCCGTGGCGGGACTTCAGGCAATGCAGGTGCATCTAGTGTGTCAGGCTTCAGTGACGCCAACAAAGTGTTAAGCAGGCCAGCCAACTTCGGTTCCACTGATCATGGCTTTGACCTGTCCCAATGGCAAGATTGGGCGCATAGTTTTCGCACTTGGCTTATCTTTGCCGATGGCAGATACGAGGAAGAGTTGGCTCATGTTGAGGCCCACCTTAGCACCCGGGTCGTCATCATCCGATTCAGCACGCACTGGCACTGGCTGTGCCGGGGCAGGGATTGCCTTGTTGTTGCTGACAGCCACACTGGATCTCGCAATGCGTGGGCCTTGCCCCGGAAAGGAGGCACTGAATCGATGCGCTATGCTACAGCCGAGCTCTGTCGCTATCTCAATGTCTTGGGGCACAATGAAGTCACCTTGAAGAGTGACAATGAGCCGACATGTTTGGCGTTGAAGGCGGCAGTGAAGGCGTATCGCACCAAGCTTGGGTTGAAAACACACAGAGAAGCCCCTGAGCCTGGAGACCACCAAAGCAATCCTGCTGAACAGGCCATCGAGTTCTTGCGCCAGTTGACATGCACCATCCTTGCTGAGTATGAAAAGGAGGCAAAGACCGCAATTGGATCTCTTGATCCCATCCATGGATGGGCCTGGCGGCACGCCGGATGGATGGCACACAGGTTCGTGAAGAGCCATGGGATAACCAGCTTTGAGTTGGTCACAGGTCGTCCGTACAACGGGAAGATCATATCCTTTGGTGAGACCTGCTTTGGTCGCATCCGTAGCAAAGTCAAGGGTCATCCTAGATGGGTTAGAATGCTGTGGCTGGGCAAGCTGACTGTGTCCGACGCACGCTCGCGTCGCCTATACGCAATACTGGCCACCGTTCTTCATCACAAACCGAAGTCGATTCTAAAGCAAGTGCAGGAACGTTCTGGTTTCGAAGTATGGAGACAATTAAACAACGTTTTCGCCCCGCGATCAAAAGTTCGTGCAATGGCTCTTTTAAATGCCGTGATGGCATATCCGGTATTTGAAAAGTCTAAGACACTTCGGGAGCAGGTAGATGGGCTAGAGCGTGTTTGTGGAGAGTACGAACACGTCAGTGGTCGTGCAATCGACCCCAACGTGATGCTTGGGAGCCTAATGAGGTGTCTCCCTCAGGCCATCCGTCAGCACGTGCAGCTGAGCATGACCGAAGAGTCCACCTATGAATCCGTCAGGTCTTACATCCTTGCTTATGAGATCACCACCACGTCTTGGAGTGTGACCAAGGTTCACCAGAGTCTTGGCATCGTGGACCCTCCTGTCAATCCTGATGTCGTGCCAATGGAAGTGGATGCAGTTCAGAAGGGTAAGCGCAAAGGTGGTCGCGGAAACTCTAAAGGCAAGGGTGCCTAAGGGTGATGGAGGCAAGAATCCTAAAGGGAAACCTAAGGGCAAGGATAAAAAGGGAGGTGGCAAAGATGAGAAAGGTAAAGGCAAGGGCAAAGGCAAGGCCGACAAGTCGCAAATTGAGTGTTTCAATTGCGGGCGCAAGGGCCACTATGCGCAGGAGTGCTGGAGATCTAAGGGTCAGTCCTCAGTGAATCAGGTCGTCGGCGCTGAGACATCCACGACTGTCACCTCGGTGGGTGGCTCTGCTTCGCAAGCCGCGACATCCTCCGCGGTGCCGTCGTCCAGCACTGCAGTCCCGGGCTCTGTGCGCCGTGTTGAAGTTGACCTTTGCCAGCTGGATGCAAGTGATGGGCATGTGCGCATGGTGCGTGATGGGCGCAACGATGAGTTTGTGCAGCTTGTTAGCGCTTTGCATGCCCGAGCCTCCAGGGCCATGGAGGTCTGTGCCATCTCAGGAAGTGCTCCTCTGCTGGGAGCCCATGCGGTTGCAAACTCTCCTCTTGGGTTCTCAGCCAGGACGCCCCAGGCGAAATTGTCCGTTTTCCAGGGAAAACCCGAGATTCCGCCCCAGGCGAAATTGTCCGTTTTCCAGCAAAAACCCGAGATTCCGCCCTCCCAGGCGAAATTGTCCGATTTTCAAGGAAATCGCGAGATTCGGCCTCCACCTGTTCAAGCGCCCGCGCAGCATTCCATGTGTCCTTCTTCGTGTGTGTGCTACGACATGACATATAGTGATGATGATGCACACTGGTTGTCATGGGACGATGATACCCAGGAGCCTGTTCCACCGGGTGATGTGCGTGCCCTCCAGTGGCAAGGTGACCATGTGCTCCACCAGCAGGTGGAAATCGTGTTGGACTCAGGCGCCTATGCCAATGTGGGTCGCAAGGTTGCATCTTCCAACCACTGGTACCGGGATGCTCAGGGAAACCCTCTGAAATCGCATGGCATCCGTGAGGCCGTCCTTGCGCTCAGCGGTGCATCTGTGAAGGATCGCTGGCTCATTGCACCTGTGACGAGTCCCCTGTTGTCACTCGGCAAGCTCTACCGTGTCGGGTGGAGTGTTGGCAGAGATCAAGACGACAATCTTGTGCTTGAACGCGATGGCATCAAGATTCCTGTGTACCTGAAGCAAAATTCCTTGTGTGTGCGTGGTGACATCCGTGTTGTGATGAGTGACCCCACCTGTGATGTGCGCGCTTTGCAGCTTCATGGTCCGTTCCTTGCACTCACCGAGAGGTTCCAGGTGTTGTCTGAAGGTGTGCATGCCAACCGATGCAACTCTTCGTGCTTGATCGACTGTGCTACTGCTCTTGCAGCGCATGATGTCAGGTTTCGTACGACGCTCATAAATGGGCCACAAGGTTGGAAGTTGCACGAGCTGAATGCAGAAGTGGCACGTCTTGATGATCCTGAGAGTGCTTTGCCTCACCAAGGGATTGAAAGGTTGCATGAGATCATCACCATTGCCACTTCCGCCCGTGTGAACATGCTTGACCTGTTCCCTGAAGGGGACCACAAGCTTCTTTGCGGGGTCCTTCGGACGACCAGTGTAAGCAAAGTCAAAGGACAACGTGGAACATGTACGTTCACTGCCACCTGACCTTTCATGTCGATCGCTGCGAGCACGGAACTGGACACAAAACGGACACCAGGCTTCATAAGGAACATGTGTCAAGGAATGAGCACGCCTCTGCTCATCGGTGGGCATGCGAACCGGCGCTTGCTCACGTGGCACAGCTGCGCCGTCGTCGGCTTCTGCATGATGCCTTTCCAAAAGCTCATGCCGGCGAAGGTGGTCCTGCATGCGTTTGAGGACCGTTGCTTTTCCCCCCGCTCTTGCCCAATCCAAGCGTAACGCATGCTGCCCTAAGGGTGGCCAAAGTGCAGTCCATGTTCAGACGTACGCCGTCAACCGCAACATACTCAGCATTCGGATTTGCAGCTCTTTGCTCGTCACTCTCTTGATTTTCGTCATGTCCAATGCTTGCACCCTGATCTTCAATCGCATCACGATCTTCGTTGAGGCCTTCGAGAGGAAGCATTATGTCGGCGTGACGCCTGGAGGCTTCTTGGTCGTGAGACGCATCCCCGAGCGTTTCAGTGATGAGCTTTGCACTGTGTTGCGAGAGATGCCATACTCGCAAGCAGCTTTCCTCGCCGGCCATGTTGGACAAGCACGTGCGCAGCGTACACCTGCGGGTGATGACGGGCCAGCTGTCAACGCAGAGGTGGTGCCGCCCGAGGCACCTCCACCAGAGCAGCGGCTCCTGCCTGACGACGCAATGCTTTCCGAACTTGTTCCTCAATTGCCTCGTCCAAGCATTGCAGCGGGAACGCCAGAGCCCCCAACGCCTCACCAGGCGGGGATTGCCTCAGCTGATGCAGTCAATGAAGATGTCGCAATGCCAGAACCAAGCCCTGCGGGTGTAGGGGCCAGCCCTAGTGGTTCTAGTTCCAGTGGGTCTAGTGGTTCTAATCAGGCTGGCCGTAGTCCTCCCGAGACCCCTGCAGATCATGTTGCGCCCGGAAGCAGTGAGCCTGCGCCTGTGCGAAAGAAGCTTCGTCTGATGGCAGTCACGAAAATTGGAGACCAGGAGTTTTATCATGTGGATGGCGAATCACCTGATGAAGACATCGAGGCGGATCTTGGTGACGGTGATCTTGAGATTGCTGATGATGGACAAGAGCAAACCCTTGACATGCCCCAATCCTTGATACTTCCTTTGGACCACGGTGAACCGGAACTTTCCGACGAAGAGTTGGCACGCATCGATCAGATCGCCATGGAGTACGAGCTGCAGCGGCTCGGGCGCATGAAAGTCTTGGCCCAAGTCGATGGTCCGATCCCGGGACACAGGACCCTGACCACGAAATTCGTGGTGACATGGCGTTTGAAATCGTTCGGGTGGATTCGACGTGCCCGCCTAGTAGCCCGGGAATACCACTTCCTGGGCCCAGGACGCACTGGGTTATACTCGCCAGCTTCGAGCAGTCTAACCACAAGGCTCGTACCGGCCCTGTACATGACACACCGGAGCCAGGGATGGCATATGCTGTCGCTCGACGTGAGCGACGCCTACTTGACTGAAGTCAAGAGGTTGATACGGTGACGTCAGTTAAGGTGGGTAATGGTGTAGTGGTCTGGTTTAAATTACACAAATGCCTGCCGGGACAGCGTGACGGCTCTGCAAGATGGTTTCGGGATTTCCAGGATGTGCTGGTTAGCCAATGCTGTGTACAACCTTTTCCTGAGATGCCATCGCTGTTCCGTATGCCTCCAAGTGAAAGCAGTGAAGGCGCAGGCGGGGAGTTTGAGCCGAACCCAGGTGCCACTGGGGGAGGCCTCATGCATGTTGATGACCTTCTTGCAACTGCCCACGGTGATACGCTTGAACATGTCGTTGCAAAGCTAAGTGAGCGCTACACCATCGCTGTACAGTGGATCAAAGACATTGGGGACGAATTGACGTTCCTAAAACGAGTGCATCGCTTGATTTCGGACACTGAATTGGAGATTCAGGTGCCACCTAAGCATGTGGATAAACTGCTCGAGTTGTGCAACCTCAAAGGTGCCAAACTTCGGCCCAGGAAAACCCCGTTTCCTTCAGGTAGATTGCCGACCGATGACCCTGGTGACACCGAGCTGCCAAGCGACATGGCATCCACATACCGGTCCGCAACGGGCATCTTACTCGATTTGCAGTCCGATACCGTTGCATGCCAGTTCAGCATAAGGTTCCTGGCAGGGTTCATGCAGAAGCCGACATATGGCACCTGGAAGCTGCTTAAGCACCTGGTTTCGTACTTGGCCCAGCATGAGCATCATCGTTTGGTCATTTCCACACCGGCAGTCGGTGTAGGCCTTAAGGTCCAGAAGGCTGAACATATCGTTGAGTGCTACACTGACTCAGACTGGAGTGGTTGCCGGCTGACACGCCGGAGCGTGTCTGGATGCGTGGTGCTGCTGAACTCACAGCTCCTTCATGCCTCATCGCGCACGCAGGTGGTTTCCTTGTCATCTGCAGAGAGTGAATTCCACAGTGCAGTCGGTGGCTGCATCGACGCCATCCTGTTGCATCGCGCCGTGACCTTCATGTTCGGGCCCGTTGCACCCATCCAGCTGCTAATCGACAACGCCGCAGCGCGTGCGATATGCATGCGCACAGGTGTTGGACGTGTGCGCCACCTTGACGGTAAACTGTTATGGTTGCAGTCCAAAGTAGCTGATGGTTTGGTAAATGTAGTCCCGGTTGAGACGGCTTGCAACGTGAGTGATGTGGGTACCAAGTACTTGAACCCAGGTCGCACCGAATACCTTTTGGGGCTTATGGGCATCAAAGATGCAGACAACGGCTATGCCCCTCTTGGACAAGCGCATGCAGCCATGATCGAGAATGCACGTGCAGTCAGAGCAGTGTGTCGTGACTTGAAGCATTTTGCCAAACGTGGTGAAGCAAGTGCTCAGATGCTGTCGATCATGCTTCTTGCACTTCAGATGACGCCATCGTCTGGTCAGCCTGATCAGGATGACGACAGTGATGAGAACACAGGATTGTTCCATCAGTGCCTGATGTTTTGCTTCACAGTTCTTGAGTGCTTCGGGGAATTTTTGAGCCAGTATCCGTCCGTCGCAAGCGCTGGGTTGCAAGTGATGTTGCTCATCGTTTGCATGTTTGCCGCATCTGGCTGTTGCTGACATCATGAGCCAGAAGCATTGTCGGTGCAATTGCAGGTTGGAAACTACGCAAACTACGTAGAAGCCGATGTAAGGTTGAGCAAAGGTCCACGCACGGGTACTGCCGGTCGGTTTCACAAAGTGCTGAAAGCACCAGAGGAAAGTGCTCCAGGAACGCCTGCCCGGCCTTTGCCTCTTGGTTCTGATGATAGTGATGTGCCTGAAGAGCACAGAAAGGCAGCAGCCAGAGGTGCCAGGTCAAAGGCAAAGTCGAGTCCGCGGAACCGTGATGAGCAAGCTCGAGGAAGTGACGAGCATGCAGCATCCGAGAGTTCCGAAGTCATCGAGGAGGTGCCGCAAGCCCGTTGGCGCCCCAAGGCAGCTGCTAGACCGGCCCGAGTGCCCGATGTCTGGGTATCCACGAGACAAGGCTATGCGTTCCATCGCATCGCATGCACCAAGCTGAAGCATTCAGATGGAGTGACGGAAATCAGCCGCAGAGAAGCAGTGGAGAAGGGTTACACACCGTGCCGAGTGTGCAGACCCTGACGCGATGACATGCAGTAGATTGGCAATCCGAACCCAACAACTTGTTGTGCTATGCTTGGTAATGCTCATGATGCTTTTTGACTTTGCCCGGGCTAGCCGAAACTTGTTATGTTCCATTTTGGAACCAATCCCTTTTATGCCGCACTTCGAATGTGTTACTCCGAATGCCTTGATTTGAGTAGCCGACTCATCTCTCGTGCGATGGCAGCTAGGCCATCACAATCTTTTTACTACGAGCCTCAATGGCTAAGTGATGGCAACTCTGTTGCCTGTGGCCTCCGCTTGGGCAAACAAGCATGCATTCCGTAGTTCAGCCGTAGCGTAGTTGAACTTCCTGCTCAAAAGCAGCAGCTGTCACAAAGGCCTTGAGCTGGCTAGGGCAGATCAGCGAAACAGCTGACCGTAGTCGAAAGGGAGCCTGAGCTAAGTTGTCTGGTTTGTTGAAGTCAATGTGGGCGGAAATCCTTATGTACACAGATACTCCGAACCTCGAAGCACTGTGAGGCGGGGTGCTAAGATTTCCGTTTGTGTAGAAGCCCACATTTTGTTGTACTAATTTGTGTTTTTACTTTGCTCCCTGTAGTTGAGCCCGATGAATCTTGAGTGACTCCGCAGGCCTTTGAGTGTTCAAAATGTTAGCACCATCAAACGGTGGCTTACTACCAAATGGCCGCTTTGCGCGGCGTTAATGGAGCTGGCTTGCCAGTTGCAGGACAAGAAGTGCCTTCTCTTTGCGCGCTGGACGCCGCGTCTTCAAAACAAGCTGGCTGACGCCGTGAGCAATGGTGATTTTCCTCTTTCAACCCACAGCTTAGATGTCATTTTGATTTCGCCTCTTTCAGGGGTTATGTCTTCCATGACATCATAGAGACCGGGAAGGAGCTCTACGAGGAAATCAAAGAGGCAAAGAAACAAAAGGTGGACGGTTGGTTCGGTCCCGCGTGCAAGGTCCCTAAGGACCAAACGCTCAGGGCTCGAGACCCGTGGCAGTGAGCCATATCGGCCGCATAGGCCTTCGGCGGGGGATCTCTTGATGCTTCGCGTCCTTGAGCTGCGTGCAGTGCACGCGTGCAGAGGCTCACTTCACTGAAGCTGTGTTCAAATGTTTCCCCGCTTGCGCCGCTCACTGTCGCATCTCGTGGAAAAGACAACAGAAGTTCGTTCTGTCTGCTGTTATGGTCTTCGACCTTGTCGCCTTCCCGGGGTGGGGGTCGGGGTCCGGGTAGGGCTGTTTGGTGATGTCCCACGCTCGTGTATCTTAGAGGGACTTCACTTTTTCCCCTTCCTTGGGTGGGCCGGGTGGGCGGTCTGGGGTCCCTTAGAGGTGGGCAGGTCTCTTCTCATGCCCACTTTGGCCTTGGGCCTAGGGCCTAGGGTTGGAATACTTCCGCTCGCGGACGTTTCATGTCACTGTTATTATGCAGGCTGCTTCTTCCTTGGGGAACTTTTCTTGAGATTGTGCCCGAAAGCAATATTCAATATTGTTTGGATACCCGCAGCGTGCGCCGCGGGTTTTTTTCCAGTCTTCATGATTTGTTTTGAGCATGCGTGCTTTTCTTCCTATTTTTTCAGTATGCTGTTCTTGCATGCTGAAGTGCTTCGCTGCTCAAATATTTTCGAAACCCCAGCCCTCCCGCCCTTCTTTAATATTTGAGGATGCACTGTGGACATGTACCCGCGTCCTTGAGCTGCGTGCAGTGCATGCGTGCAGAGGCTCACTTCACTGAAGCTGTGTTCAAATGTTTCCCCGCTTGCGCCGCTCACTGTCGCATCTCGTGGAAAAGACAACAGAAGTTCGTTCTGTCTGCCGGGCTGTTATGGTCGTCGACCTTGTCGCCTTCCCTCAGTGGGGGTCGGGCGGTCGGGGTCCGGGTAGAGCTCTGTTTGGTGATGTCCCGCCAAAGGGCAAGCTGGCAGCGCTGGGAGTCGTCCAAGCTCTCCGGTTGTTTCAACACGTACTGAGGTGTCACAACTTGGAGCCTGTGTTATCACCACGGATTGTTGGAGCAGCAGACAGGTCAGCGGGAGAGCACTTGCCTCAGAATCAGGCCCGGGGCCTGACAGTCAGCGAGGTTCGGCAGGTGGAGGAAGCCATACGTGCGCAGGGCGTTGATCCAATTGACAGGTTTGCTGCAGGAGTCATGTGCTTCCAGATTTTTGCTCGGACCTGCTCGGAACTGCTGGAGCGATGTAGCGTGCATCGACAGCCTATTCTTTGACATGACCGAAGTAGCTGGATGCCCAGTTGGCTACGTTGAAGCCAGGTCCCGCCATGTCAAGCAAAGCAGCCAAGCTAAGAAGAAGAAAGCGATGTTCATGCCCTTGATGGCACCGATCCAGGGTGTCAGCCCGGATTTTTGTTGGGCACTTGAATGGCGCCGGGCCGCCCAACTGGCGGGCATCGACCTGACAAGGCGACCACTCGGGGCGCTTTCGCCAGCGCCCGGGCCAGATGGGACCTTCCTGAAGCGACACATAGATACTGCGGAGGCGTCAGACTGGCTGCGTGGTCTCTTGCTGAGGAGTGACCCTACCCGACAGCGCACGACTTCGCACTGTCTTGAACACACAGTGTTGGGCGGTTCGGGGTCCACGGTGAGACGCAGACGCTCCTGGCGCACCACAGCACAGGACCCTTGAGTGACTTGGCTTACTCTCGCGATGCCTTGAGCGGTCCAGTCCGTCAACTGGAGCAAATGCTTCAGCAAATACGTGAAGGATCTTTTCTCCCAGATTCCACCAGGAGCGGTTATTATTTCGAAAGCACGCGATGGCGATCTGCGGGAAGAGAAGCCGGCAGCAGCTACGGCTGGAGCCTGATCGTGTGGCACCAACTTTCGCAAGAGGTGGCTTCAAATGGAAAGGACAAGTCAAAGGCCCGGCGCTCCGGAAGCAGGACCTAAGAGTCAGAACGAGGGCGATGGCCACAGCCCAGAAGCGGCTGCAGAGGTCAGTGTGGATGCTGAAACAGACCAGCAAACCGAAGCGAGAGGGGGTGATGACGCAGCAGAGGACGAGCAGGGCACGGCAGGCTCGGGTCCCGACCTGGTGCCGACCGAGATCCTGTCACCCGAGCCCAGCTCCGATTCCGACTCCGCAAGTTCCACGTCCTTGGAGGAAGAGACGGGCAGCCAGGCCTTGCCTGACGGTTTTGAGGCAGTGAGAAACACCAAAGCAACCGTTGTGCGCCTGCGTAGGCCGGGTGCAGTGTCCCTAACAGAGATCCCGAGTGACCCACACTCTTGAAGGTACAGTCTTGTGTAAGCGATGCTTTGTAGAGGCATGTTCTTCGAGTGACAAAGGTGGGCTTGAGCAGTTTTTGCCTCGAGTTTGCGACTCCGGGCCCGAGTAGAGAAGCTAGTGTTCGGCCAGCGTGGCAGATTCGGAGGCTTTCTTCAAACAACATGCTCCCCAGAGTGGGAATGGTTGAAGCGGTTATCAATAAACTCGTAGCGCAAGGAATCAAGACTGTAAGCCAGGCGGCTTACGCAGCGTCCCCGCCGGGCAGCCGCTCACGGATGCGTCTGTGGAGACCCTCCTGGCCAAGGTCGGGGAGGCCAACCCAGCTTTGGCGCTGGTGACCCAGACAAAGAGGCTGCTTTTCGAGTCGCAGACCATGGCTCTGTCTCATCTAAAATCGGTGGTGGGACAGAAGCCCGAGTCGATCGCTCGACACATGCCAGGGGCCGAGCGCCATCAGAGGATGACGTGTCAAGCAAACAGACTGGCAGGGATCGAGATCAAGAATGACTTGGAGCCAGCCCACTCCGTGTACGATGCTATCGCCACGATGGTGGAGCACAACTCCATCAAGTACCTGCGCCCGTCAAGAATTCCGACTCGTCAGCAGGAGCTGCAGACAAAAGGGACCAAAGAGCTGGCGCTTGACACCTCAGGAGCAAACCTCACCATCACGGAGAAGGCCTCCTCCGCCCAGGCTAAACTGGGCACAGAAATGGCAACGTACCCTGCGATGCAGAGGCGCAGCCTAGCTTTTGACTTGGTCGGTGTCCTGAGCTACAAGGTTCACGAGAAGTGGCTGCAGAAGGCATTTAGCCGACTGCAAGATCCAGCGATCCCGGGTTACGCCCCGGTCTACCTTGCGCAGGTCCTGAGGGCACAAAGCCCTCTCAAGCCATGTGGGATGGCAAAGGTGCCCAGTCGCAAAAGTTCGCCAGACTTGAGCAATGGGGGAAAGGACGAGGAAAAGGCAAGGACAAGGGCGGTAAGACGCCCGGTGGAGGCAAAGACTATTGGGGCCAAAAGGATGGTCGCCGCTGGAACCAATGGACAAGCACTCCCGCCGTTGCGGATGATGACACGACGGTTTTGGAAAGCAATGGCGGAGCTTGACCTGCTCAAACCACAGTGTCAGAGCATGGTCCTCAGGTGGATAAGGTCACCAGGTGTGGATAACACCACCTTTTGGCACCAGTTCGAGGGCGCGCGAGCTGCCCGGATCCCAGAGTTCAACCCCGCTTAGGGAGCTCAACACCCGGAAGGTTTGCCGATCTTAAGGGACGATGAGCTGGATAGGGTGCGAGCGGCAAATGAGTTTTATAGTTTCAGCTCGACAGTATGGCAATTGTGCTGCAGTTTGGGCATCATGTGCGTCACACTACCGCAGTTGGATGTGGTTTGTCCAGGAAATGGTCGGCGTCCTGAGCATGGGAAATACCAAGGTGCTCGAAAGCCATGCGTGTGTGTTTGGTGCCGCGCGCAAGAGGCGCATGGCCTTAGGAGTTCGATGTACTTGCTCAACACTGTGACGAGACACACGATCATGAGCCATGGAGAGATGAGCATGGTGTCTTCTGTCGGTCCGAGGAGGCCGCGCGTCCAGGCGAATTTTGTCGAGCGGCTGCTCAGTGCACAGTGGGAGTCTTGCTGAAACAGGGAGCGTTGCCAGAGCCTCAGCAAACCGTCAAGTCGAGGGGCAGCTTGCCTTCGATGGCGTCTTTGACTGCGGGGAACCCGACTCGACGAGAGGCAAATCAGAGGCTTGTGACTGAGTTCAAGGCCCAACTCAGGTCCAGGACCAGGAACTTGTTGGACAGCAAGGGCTGGCATCCAGCGACAGTTCTTTGTCGACGACCAAACTGGCTGCCGGCAGCTCAAGAGGTGTTGATCAGCCCTACCTCTCGAAGGACCACGAAGTCTATGTCTCTGTTCCCTGGACATGCTCAGAATTCTGTGCACAGGCACGTAGGGTGGGCCGCCCGAGTCACCTCGACCTGGGACTCCCGGATCCTCTGAAGCGCACCATAGAGCAGGTGGAATCCCACAGCTGCGTCGTTCAGACCAGGGTGCAAGCGCTGGATGCAACGAGCTCAGGCCTTGGAAACCCAGCAAAGAGCAGTGAAGCATGCCTTACCCCAGCATATCCGTGAATCACTTCGGAGCAAACGTGTTCTCCTTTTCCAGGAGATGTTGAGTGCATCGGCATACCCTGACAAGGCTATCGGGGAGGACATTCTCAAAGGTTTCCCCCGGAAGGATGGGAGCCGGATGTTCGCCCGGCGCTCATGATGCAAGCAGATCTGAGTACGCTTAACAGCGACAACAATGACAAGATCATACAAGAAGTTGCCGGAAATGGCAGTTTTGTTCAGGAACTATGGGATAAGTCCATTCAGGAGAGAGACAAGGGATGGTCACAAGGTCCATTCCGTTTGGCTGACCTACCGGAGGATGCATTGATCAGCAAGAGGTTTGGCGTCCAACAGGGCCACGAACTTAGGCCCATCGACGATCTGAGCCAGAGCCTTATAAACATGGCATTCGAGTCTCATGGGAAGGTCCACGTGCATGACGCCGATGTCATTACAGCAGCACTATTGATGTTCAGACGGCTGCGTAAAGGAAAGGTGTACGGTAAGACGCTGGGTTGTTTGGACGGCAAAAGAGTCTCTCTTCCGTACCACTTTCCTCTGGACTGGTGATTCGCGCGCCAATTTCTTGACAATGGGTGTTACGCTTTTGGCTTTCTACGTTTTGGCTTGCTTACAGTTACTTCATTGTTGGCATTATTATCAGCTGGTGCTTTGGCTGCACGCATGGTGGAGTTGTAGGAACAATACTGGCGGCCTTCATTTCGGCCAACATTTCGCACAGTGGAGTGAAAGCAGGACAATGTGCCAATGTGCCTGCTGGTGATGGCTACACGCCCAAAGCGTGGGGCCAGTGCTGTGTCTTCGCCCACCTGGCGTCATGACATTCAGTCCATGGGGTCCTGCATGTGCTTGCGCAATCGAGAAAGCAACGGAGTGTGGCTTATGACTCGACTCCAGTGTTGTCACACGTGGTGCCATCCTTCGGCCCTCCTTATCACTTTTATTTAGTTAATTTCTTGCTGTCAGCTTTTTGCTTACTTGTGGGCTTCTCTCTGTACAGTTAGACCTGTGGAGGATAGCTTCAAGGTCGGCTTTTCGAAGCACCTTGTTATGCTCAGGCACGCTGCGCTTCGGCGCCGTGCTGCTCCCGGCGGGACATTCGTGTCCAACAAATCCTAAGGATTTGCGCCCGCTCGACTCGAGACTCTCGTGCAGCGTGTGAAATGAAAAATGATGCACCGAGTCGCGGCTGCTTCTTGGGTCTTCCAAATTCTGGCAGGATTCACGATGACGTTGTTGTGGAAACTTTGTGTGAGGTGTTGAGACAAGCGCACCGCTTTGTTAACCAGGCTACTTGACCGAGGAAAGGACTTCTGTCTTCTTTTCTCCCCTTACCTAGGAGGGGCTTTTCGTGTTTTGCACCCAATGAGACAGAAGACCTGCACATCAGACAGGCGATCGGTTCTGTGCCCTTCCTCGGAAAATGGATCGACTGCATTGAATGTGTAGTACTGAGTGATAGAAAGGATGGAGAATATATTCATGGTGTGAATTTGAGAGCAAAATAAGGGCATTGTGCTCTTGAGTACAAACCTTTATTTTGAGACAAAATTTTTCACCATGGAATGTGTGAGAAAATTTTGGCTCAGCCTGAGAGAGCACCTGGAGAGTCAGGTGAGCAGAATAAAAAGTCCCGCCCTCCCACTCAGCATTGAAGGATCGGTGCTGTTGTACAGTGACAGTCCTACGACCTGGCTCACATCTCCCCTGAGTTCGTAGTGTGGCGGCCCAAGCTTCTTCTCAACTTGCTTTGCAATGGACGCACCTCCCAGGGTCACCGCGTTGCAGATGAGAGCGTTTGAGATGTGGGTCCGTACATTGAGTGTGGACCAACTTGTCACGGTGGCAGAACGAATCGAGGATGTTCTGGCAGACAGGGAGCTGGAAATCCGTGGTCGCTTGCAAGCCAGGCGTGATCAGCTGAATGCGTCGCTCTCACAGGCTGCGAGCTCATCTTCTGCGCAGCAAGATAATCAGCCGAACTCACAGCATCCCAGCTCTGCGTCTCGTGACAACTCTTGGGAGTTTCTTGACCCACAGTAGGCCGACCCCATCCATTCTATTAAAGTCTGCTTGGCAGGCGAAGGGAAGTACAAAAGGTGTTTGCTTGCGTGCATCTGTGTTGTGCGATCATTCACTGTCAGTGAGCAGTGATGCCTGCGCCAGCTCCCCAGTCGTTTT
The DNA here is from genome assembly GCA_905221605.1 of Symbiodinium natans. NCBI lineage: Eukaryota > Dinophyceae > Suessiales > Symbiodiniaceae > Symbiodinium > Symbiodinium natans. The sequence goes on along the minus strand of CAJNDS010002370.1, from coordinate 219,744 downwards.
GTCATGTGCTGCGTTTAAGGCTCAAGAACGTCTGAGGCTAACTGTTGTCTGTCTTTGAGGAGCTTCAAATAGCAACGGGCGCTTGGCCTCTGGGATGAAACGAGATGCTGAAACAGCGGGTCTTGATGAGAACACAAACCGAGAATCGAGGGTCCACTGGCTGGCGGTGATGGTCACCAATGTTCCGATTGTGGATGTTGTGCTTTGTAGTGTAGAGTGGCCACTACAGGAACAGTCGACGACATCAAGTTTGCGGTTGCTGATGATGTGTGGCATCGCACTGGGCATGATTTACGTACTTCCAGTTTTTGCCTGGAGCTGCAGGGCCGACGTGTGCCCTTTAGCACGAACCTCAGCGACTTGCCGTTGCGTCCCGGTACTTGCACGCACTTCAGTCTTCGACTCACCCACTGACAGGACGCTTACTTAGGCGGAGCCTCTGAGTGTAGCAAGGAACTCCGTTTCTCACATGCCTGTAGGGGCTTTTCGTGTTTTGCACCCAATGAGACAGAAGACCTGCACATCAGACAGGCGATCGGTTCTGTGCCCTTCCTCGGAAAATGGATCGACTGGATTGAATGTGTAGTGCTGAGTGATAGAAAGGATGGAGAATATATTCATGGTGTGAATTTGAGAACAAAATTAAGTACTTCCAGTCGCGTCTGTCAAGCATGATCGGGGACCTGCCGAGGCATGGCTTTCAGCTAGAACCACTCCCACATGCGGTACCCTACCAGGCAGCGATGGTGCGACGGAGAACCTCCGGTGCCTACTTGGCCGCGTGATTCTCCCGCCTCAAAGGGGTAAGGGGTAGAGACAATCATCCAGACATCCAGCCTCTCTCTGAGGCAGAAGGCCTCAACCCGTGCCACAACACAGCCTCTCTCTGAGGCAGTTCTGCCTCAACCCTTGCCACAACACCGCTGAGAGGATCGAGGATCTACGTTTGAGGAAAGAGGAGGAATCGCAACAGGATTCAGTTCTGAGCTGCGGAGCTGTAACGTAGATCCTCGATCCTCTCAGCTGTGTTGTAGCAAGGGTTGAGGCCTGCCTCAGAGAGAGACGTCGCGCAACGCGTTTACGCTTGCATGTCGCGCAACGCGTTCACGTTTTGACGTCGCGTAACGCGTTCACGTTTGCATGTCGCGCAACGCGTCGTGTGTTGCATGTCGCATATGTATGTCGCGCAACGCGTTTCATCTGCATGTCGCGTTTCGCGTCATGCTTGCATGTCACGTTCCGCGTCGCGCGTTGCATGTCGCGCAACGTGTCGTGTGTTGCATGTCGCATAACGCGTTCATTTTATTTCGCGACGCAGTTTCGTCATTTTTGTCGTGCGGATGCACTTATTGTCGAAACCGCGTTTTTTGTCTGAAAGACTCGGTTAAACACTCAGTTTCTGCGGGGTATTTACCCTGGAAGACTCAGCCCTGCAGTCTTCGGTAGTCTTTTCTGCATCACGCAACCTCGCAACTTGCTTTTTTGGGCGTGGCGTGTAGGGTTGTGACGCAGTGCGGCGGTGCGGCGCGGTGCGGCGTGGGCGTGTGGGGGAGCTGCGGATCTTAAGCGCCGCTGTGCGGCGCGGCGCGGTGCGGGGGTGCGGTGCGGAGCGGTGCGGTGCGGCGCGGTGCGAAAACTTAAACTGAGGATCAAAAACCAGCGATTTTTGCCGTAGCCGTAACCGATTTTTGCTAGGCTGCCCTGCAACCCTATGTTTAAGCCAAAGGTTAACGGTTAATGGTTAGGGGTTTAGGGTTTGGGTGTTTGGACCTTGATTACGGTTTTAGGGTTCAGGGCTGAATGGTTTGGGTGTTAAAATTTTAGGGGTTAGGGCCTCGTGATTTGGTTGCTCAAGGCGATATAGGGAACATTTATAAACCAATAAAGATAAAGTTCTGCGACACCTGATGCGCCACAATTCCGGGTGTCGCTCGATTTTGCCTGCAGCCCGCGTGTCCTCTCACCTGCAGCTCAAAGCGATGCGCTTCTCTCACGTGTTTGGAAACATACAGTGACCAGTGATTCTGCGTCGAAGCCGGCGTCGTGCAGGCTTTGCATGTCTTCGAGAGTTGCAAGGTATGTAATAGAGATTGATGAGGGTGGCTTCAGTCACCCCCCATCGCCACAACTGAACTAATTGGCAGTTTATGTTGAATCGAAAGAGAGATTCCTGAGGCCTGTTTTTCTAGTGTCTACATGGTGATATGCGTTTGAAACATGGTCAATATACTGTAAAAACGTCCTAAGAACGCTGGCGTCCGCAGCAAATCCGGTAGTTTGACCAATTGACCGATGTTGGCTGCTTGCCATCAAACCAGCGTCCACTTGAAATTCCGCCGCTGATGTTTTCCCGATGCGCAGCGTCCGCGGTGGGGGATGTGTATTCTCGCGGCCTGATGTGAGATAAGCCCTCCACAAGTACCAGCCCAGCCAAATCCTTGCCGACGGATTGGTTGGCATAGGCTTCGGTTGTCAGTCATGCTTCACAGACGGTGCGAACCTGAACCGGAAAGATTGAACCTCATTTGCGCAAAAATTTCACCAAGCGTAAAACAGACTTCATTGCGCAGTGTTGTGGGCTTTTGAGCCTGGATTGATTTGTGTAGGCGTTGCTCCGCCGGGCTGTGGACATTGTTTTACCCTCCCCGCAGGCGCATTTGGGCTTTGTCCCGTGAGTCGCTTGCTCAGTTTGAGCTTCGCTCCTAAGCTGTCCGGGTTGACATTGCGGCTACAGTATTTCTGATAGCTGCCATAGCTTTTCGGAAGCACAGGGTCAACTTCGGTCATGGACATGGAGATGCTTCTTGTCAAGGTTTTTGGCTCCAATGTGATAAATAGCGTAGTGCGACGAGTGTTGGTAGGTGCTAAGAACCCGTGACAACATGTCGCATGCAGAGTGGAAACCCAGAAAAGGACCCATTCACTTGCCATGAGCTGGTAGAAGAGCACTCACAGTCAAGGCTTGCGCTCCTGGTAGCTTTCATCATGTCCGTGGCTGTGGTTCCACTTCCCTGTGAGCCTGACGTGATACCCCGGCCCACGCTTCCAGCAAGCTCGCCAGAGCTAGACATAGGAGCCCCGTCTGCCGGGGAAGTGCAGCAACAAAAGGGCCAAGAGGGCCAAGAGGGCCAACAGGGCCAAGAGGGCCAAGAGGGCCAAGAGGGCCAAGACCAATCTTGGTCACCGAGTCTTGCCGGGGACTGGTGGGAGCACTTCGAGAACCATCAGTTGCCTGGTGACGATCTCGTGAGCCTCCGCTTTAAGGCTCAGCGGAATTACAAGCCACTGTTGTTCTTGCCTTGCTTGCTGATGTCCTTTGCAACGGATTCACCCGTGGTTTGCAGCGAGACAAAGCCAGAAATGGAAGATGTCAATGGCACCATCAGCGGCTGCACGATTGGGGACCCGACAGTTGACGTCTTGACGCGCCAGACCGTCTGCCCTGTCGTTTGCGGTTTCAGCCCAATGTGGACGACCATTGTGTGGTTTTCCTGGTTCATTCTCACCATCGTGTACGCTTGGCGCAGAGGCCGGGGTGTTGACCGCGACGAGTATTATTCGCGCCAGACTTCCGACATCGCTCACTTCATTGGTTGTTCGAGAGCCGGATACGATGATAATCACTTGATCGTCATCGTCATTCTCATTTCTATGTGCGCTCTGCACTCAGTCTTGGTGCGTTTTGCTGCCCAGCCAGACGCGGGTGGGTATGACAATGCGTGCATTAGATTTGGAAATTGGTCCGCGTTGGAAGATGTGTGCCCAGCAGGACGGCAAGAATGTGATAGCGTGTGCCGTGCACAGTAGCTAAGACAGAGTCAGGACCAGCACACATGTCACACAGCTTCTTGACGTCCTCAGTGCTTTGCCAATTTGCGACAGGAGCGTATCTTGAGCAGGGATGGCCGGTGTTCCTCATCATATACGCTTTGTGCTTCATCGGTGCTTTATTGGACCAGGGGGTCATCGGGACGCAACAGCTTCTGGGCAGGATGGAGGTTCTTCTGCTGCTTCGTCGCTTAGTCGCTTATGATTTTGGCCCGTGTTTTTCTTACCTCACGTACGAAGCAGCGCCAAGGTTACGACAAGCTCGCGAGAAGGAGCTCAACGCCGAGCAGCGACAGAAGACATGGGAGGAGTTTGTTGTCAAGGGATTCGCAGAAAGCAGCTGGCCTTCAATTTGGCATGCTCTTTGTGCGTTTGCCCAGGGGAGACTCGTCTGTCCTTGTCAGGTTCGGTGGTGACGCTACCCTTATCGGTGACGAAGGCCTCAACAGCTCAAAAGCCATCAAAATGGTTTTGCCCATGCTCGTTCTTGCGCCCCAAGCCTACGGACGCTCTCGTGCGTGTAGAGAAAGTAATGACAACGATTGACTATGCGAGGCACACCGCAACGAGTTTGTGTGACTATGCAAGGCAGGATTTTGGACGACCTATGCCCCGGGAGGCCGCCAGGAGGATTGTGGACCGCGAGCTAGGAGGCTTGGGCTTGCAAAGATTCTTGGAGGCCAGGGGCCTGAATGACTTGAAGCTGAAAGAGTCGCAGCCCGCCGAGCTTAAGGAGGACCGCGAGAGCCGAAGGCCCAGCTTCGCACACGTGCGCTAATGTTGGGCTCGATTTAGTGTCCAGGGCCCCGCTCCCCCCCTCCCCAACAATTGGGTTTCGGGGATCCTCGAAAGGCTGGGACGGGGGCTGGGGGTAGGGCGGCGAGGGGTCGAGGGCCGAGGGGAAGCCTTGAAGCTTGAGGGTCTAAGCCTTCCAGGCTTTGTAGCCAAGGGGGTTGCGGATTAATGCGGTTAACCGAAACAATTGACTAAAAACGGCTCAGGGTGCCTGTTTCGTAATGAAGCTTTAAACAGGAATTTAAATATAGCCGGACACCAAAAAGTTCCTGAGTTTCTTATTCAAAATAGTTTTCAGTTTTTGGCTCCCCGGCCCCCCGCCCTTCATCCCCGCCGGGCCACGCACGTCGCATACTTGCGGACCACCCTCATCAGTGGGGGGGGTCCACTATAAGTTTTCCGGAAGAACGCTTGATTGCTAACGGCCCCTGTAGCTATACCGAGCCCAACATTACTATGAGCTTGTCCAAGCCTTGAGGTGCCACCGGACTACCAGTAATTCTGTAACTTGAGGCAGGGCCTAGCCTCAACTGAAGTTAAAGATCGCATCAAGAGCCGCTTCAGCCTTCCAAACGTGATGCTTGCCGCTCAACTGTCAGATTCCGCCAAACCTTCAACACGTAGACTCATGTATGCCCTGCAGGTCGTGTGAAGAGGAAGTTTGGAAGGACTTCGCTGCCTTGCTTTTGAATACCAAAGAAAAGTCACAGGCCTCGCGCCGACAAGACATCACAGCTGCCTTCCAGCTCTTTGCTTTGGGCATTTTGCCGCGATCCAGCGCTGCCACGATCGTGGACAAGAATCTCAACGCGAGTGGTGACAACGACAGTGACGTTTACATCTGTCCTGAAAATCCTCAAGAATATGTTGCCTTGACGCTCGTCAGGGAGCTGAGGAGCTGAGTGTAGCATTGTGTAGCGAAGCATGTGCTGAAGACATGCTCAGGCTTTCCATAGTAGCAGCGTTCCTGCTCTTGAATCTTCCCGACATGTGCAGCCTGCAGCTGTGCGCCAACAGTGTAGAACAGCCGTGCTTCCGAGGCCCATTGTGATGATGCGCGAGCAGAACATGCTCGATGAGTGGACCGATTTCAATGTGATCAAAGTGAACAGGTTAACGAAAGCTGCTGTGGAGCTCAAGGCTTTGGTTCGCCATCAGATGCACGTGATGCGTGAGGCCAGCAGGGTTCAAAACTCAAGCCTCGCAAATGCCATGCTGATCGGCGTGGATATCCTTCGCTTCTTGATGGGGGCAGAGGAGGTAGATGGCGAGGAAACAGGTCCTCTGAGGTTGATCCATGACTTTGATGCGCGGATGGCTCAGATAGAGAATGAGGAGGATGCCAGCGGCTTGCAGGGCCCGGAAGAATTCTTGCTTCAGCGTGCGAAGTTGGAGACAAGACTCCTAGGTGAACCTGGCACACAGGAAACACAAGATGCCCAAAGGGAGTTTGCAGTTGCCGAGCGGCAGTTGGAAGAACATCTCAGTGCAGCCAGGATGACCAAGATTGAGATCTTCAAGCTCTATTGGTTCTGTCCCGTTATTCAGTCCTTCAGGAAGCCTCCGTCCAAGGATGCTGCAGTCGACAAGGGCGCCTGTTGTGGGAGTCTTCGGGCTCATCATGTCTTGGGGACAATCTTCGGTCTAACCGGCTTTGCTCTGATGATCTCATTAGTTCCGCATGGCGACTCCTGGGCTCTAGCATACTACGTGCTGGACAAGCCAGCGCTGCAAGCCACCCGATGCATGCTGACAAATACTACCGACTCCTACAGCCCATGGTGCATCGCTGGCAAGGAGATAACGCTGACCCGGATGACCTTGCCCCCTGTCCACCATGGAGTTCCCGACACTCCTCTTGTGTGGGTATGCCTCGCAATGAAGGCGCTCATCTTCTGCATCATGGGTTCCCTCTTCGGAGTCACCATTATGAAAACTTTGCAGGGGTTGCGGATGGCACAGCATCCGATGAAGATCCTGGATCTGATCCTCAAGCGCTGGATCCATCAACAGCGGCTTTCAAGTTGGCACTTGGAGGCTTGGAAGATGGCCAGAGCCTCCCTCCTTCACAACGACGTCCGCTTCATCCTGGACAGATTTGAGCAAGTTGTCATGTCATTGTTGTTTGTCTGCGTGCTCCTCATCTCCGATGCTGTGGTCCAGTATGTTGTCTTTAACAAGCCCCCCAACGCGGGGGGAGCTTACTTGACGCTCGTCTTTGCTATCTCCACGTGGCTCTGCATCAATGCAGCGGTCGGATGCCATTATGCGCAACAAAGCCACCTACAGTCCTTGCTGGAGATGAAGGAGGCAGGCCCACCCGCATGCACCCGACGGCACGCGTTTTTGCTCATGCCACATCTATTCTATTCCATTCTATTCGTTGATGCACGCCTTCTTTATGAGGCTTCTTTGCTGCGCACTGTTGGCCCGGATGTCCAGTATGTCCGGTCGTTCATTGATGTCATGGTGAAGAGGCTCTCCTCCGGAGGCAGGGGTTTTGCTGCGTGAGATTCTGGAGTTGCCTGACAGTGATGTGATGCCGGAGAGGTGATTTCCAGACAACGATGTTCTACATGCCGTTGAACCCTGCGCTTCAGAAGTCTTTGCTGGCTTACTTTGCTGCTGCAGCCTTGACCGTCGTCGGCAAAATCTTCTTCGGTGAATGACGTCAGTATGCTGAAAGCATGTCTGAAGGGCGAGTATCACCTGCACAGGCATGTGTGCTGAATGCCAACTGTTGGTCTGTCTTGTTTGGTGAATAACGTCAGTATGCTGAAAGCATGTCTGAATGGCGAGTATCACCTGCACAGGCATGTGTGCTGCATGCAAACTCCTTGGTCTGTTAGTCTGTAGACCTGTTGGTCTGTAGGCCACCCAGGAACACCTGGGCGATGGACCTGTCCACTGAATGGGGCAATCCTGAGCAGCTGATGTCAAAAAGTGCACGTTGGCCACCCGCCAGCTGTCGGGTAGGGTGTCCAAGCATAGCTAATGAAAGGGTTCTGTGGCCTTTGGAGCTGCATGCTCCGAGCAGACTTCAGCTTCAGAAGCTGAGCTTGAGTGTCCCTTGTGCCGTTGAGAGACCTCCAATTCTCGAGACTGATAGGATCTTTACAGACATCTTGACAGTATGCTCGCGTGCCATGCTGGGAATAAGCCTGTTGACGAGGGCCACACGCCGGAAACCCGGAAGGACAAAGCCGCCAAAATCACAGAGAGCACAGAGCGCGCGCAGCACACGGAGTGTGCAGAGAGAAAGAGTGTGCCTCTTAGTGCCGCAAAAAAGACGCAATCTGGAATATATGAGAATACGACGGAAGATTGAATGACAGAAGGCTTTCACAATGCAGAAATAGAAGGCTGCACAGCATGAATATCCCACAGCATGCACGTGTTTCATAACGCTCCCGTCTTCACAAAAATGCGGGCTAAGGGGTGTTGGGAGTTTACAATTCAGAAACACCGACGCCTTTCGGCTTACACTGCCCACGAGGCATAAGCCGCAGCTTAATAGCACGGAAGCTTGCGCGGCAAACACTTTCAAAGCTGTCAATTGCTTTTTGCACGCTTTTTCCTTGGGCCTACAGGTGCTTTGGGAAAGCTGTGGAGTTTTTACACCGGACATTCCTCTCTGCTTATAACTTGGGTTTAAGATGTGCATTGCTGGACGAGATTGGGAATTCTGTTTACGTGCAAAGTTGACATTGTGCACCGAACTCAGCATTTGTAGCTGATATGCCCCTGCAACATGCTTTCTTGCACCAACAATACGTATCGGGCACCTTTTAATCATGGACCCTCTTGTCAAGGCATCGAGTGGTTTGTTTTGCAGGTGATGCGCATCAACCAACAAGCAGCTTTTGTTTCAAAAACGTTGCCCATGGCTGTGGAATAAGACAACAGTTGGCGCATGCCGGCGCAGTATGACGCCATCACCAGGCTGTTCCCGGCAATGCAATGCTCGTGTGGTGCCATGCCGACTTGCTGAGAACTGTTATGTGCTTGACGAGAAGCACGCTTCAGCGCTTGATCAAGGCCGAAAGCTCCTCGTCCGCCTTGACCACAGCATGCTTCAGTATGTTTCAATGTGCTTGGGATTTTTTTACTTCTTGGTGTTGTTGGCTGTGCACGCTGAGGTTGTCGCCATCTCTGCGAGGCTCGGTGGGTCTTTTGCATATCTTGGAAGGTACCAATTTGTTCTTGCGTGTTGCGAAGTGAACAGATATGCTGCACACAGCCTTTGAAACATCATGGTCTTCATGTTTCGCAGGTCATTATGACACGTGGCAATCCCAACCAGGCACTAGTCACAGTCAGAGCGGTGACAAGGAATGGCTCGAGTTGAATGTGATTCATGGAAGGACAGCCCGACGACGCAGATCTGCGTAGGACCTTGACTGTTGCAGACTTCGACAATTTGCGTGGTTTCGCTCGTCCGCATCAAATAGCATCACAGGTCCTCCGCCGAAGCCTTGACAGGTTGCTCAGCGGAAGTGGCAGTTGTAGTGGCTTTCTCGTGCTTGCCCCCGCCATAAAAAATATAACACATGCAAGACCGAGTATTGGCAATGCTCAATCACAGACACTGACAACAGCCGCATATTTCTTGCAGAAGATGCGAGGCAACTCTAGAATCAGCAAACCCACGACACGTACTTGCTGCAAACAACATGAGCGCTCTGCAGAAGGACTCTGCGTCCAAACTCTTCTCCAGTGGTTGCCTCGATTGCTGTTTGGTTTCGCAGTGCAAAGGTGTGTTAATGTATTGGCTAGCACAATTTCGGACAAGTATGAAATTATCAGAGGCCGGACACCTTGGTGACGCGCCTGGTGAACACTCCTTGAGGCAACAAAGAGAAAGGTACCCTTTTACCAGAGTCTTGACCCATCCCTGTGGTCGTTTCGCAAGGTCCGCGGCGCGTCCCTGGACGTCGGCTTCGCTAGCGTCTGTCAAGTCTTTCACTACTGGCTACCTAGCGTCAGATTCGTGGAACGAGCTTTTTGCACCTGGGTCGGTGCAGTCAGAGCCACAGCCAGAACCAAACGAGCGCACGGACCTCATTGCAAAGGGAATGGTCTCCAAAGCCGCGGTGAGCTGTTCGGATTACAGGCTATTGAAACGAGAAGATGATATTCGTGCCCTCACTGGACTCTGGTCGACGATTTCGTTTCGCCGTCCTCGTGGCATGGACATCATCAGTGAACACGCTCGGTCCACGCGAAAGCCCCCAGCAATCGTGGCGGATGGCTTCCTTTCCAAAGGTCCGAATGGACAGACTCCCTACCAAATTGCATTGGAGGTCCCGCTGCTCCAGAAGCTGGAACATCAGAATGCAGGATTCATAAAGCTCCTGGTGGAGGCTGACTCGCTTTCCTATGTTTCAGCACTTGCCGGACAAGTCTTGTATCGGGAAGGCGATCCTGCATGCTGCTCGTATGTGCAGCTTTCGGGGTCGGTTCAGATGTACTCCTGTGATCGTGATTTCTTGAAGCAATCCGGGTGGCATCCAATGGACACAGATGCAAGCCCGAGCAGCCCGACGAAGCTCGCAAAGGCATCAACGCGACCTATGCTCCCCACACCTCGCACTGAGCACGATCCATCCAGATACCCAACCTTGAAAGAGTATGTGCACATGGCCAGAGACGAGGAGTCTACACCAAGGCAAAGTTGAGCCTTGTAGCATCTCACAGGTTTTGATAACTTCAGCTTGTAGGCGGATTCTGCTGCTCTCGTGCTTCGGTGCTCTCTTCGCAGGTTTCGGACACTTGAGGGGCACAGTACTTTCAGCAAGGTCTCGCTGCCAAGTTTGACGGTTGCTCATGGTTGATTTCATTTGCCCTCAGCCACCTCAAGGGGCCTCAGCCGCTTTGGCCTTGTTTGGCCTTGTTTTCAGATTGCTGGATGCAAGAGTCGGCTCAAGGGCGATGAGCTCAGTAGTTGTTAGGGAAAGCTTCCCCTTGATGACCATGTGGTGAACCCGCAATGAAGCCCCAGGAGGGGGAACGTTTGGAAAGTCGGGAAAGTCAGCCCCTTCTTCCCACTCGACACCCTGCTAGTGCGGAGAGCACTTGGCGCGTGCTGGCTGCTTGTGTTGGATTCCTTGCAGATTCCTACGACCTTTTTACAATCGACATCGTGGTATTGATATTGCAGCTCGAGCATGGCGAAGAGTTGGTGTCTGCCCGAGCTAAATCTATGATGGTCAGTGCGATGCTTGCTGGAGTTGTCATTGGGCAGTTATCCTTCGGGTACATCGCTGATTGGCTGGGCCGGAAGTGGTCATTCGTGACGACGGCAGCTTTGACGATACTCGGAGCTCTCTCTTGCGCACTTTGCTCTGGAGCTCCGATCCAAATGTCTGTTTGTCGCTTCTTCTTGGGACTTGGCGTGGGTGGCGAATATCCGTTGTCAGCCACAGCTCCTCGACCATCAGCTCATTGGTCATTGTCGCCCACTGAGAGCGAGTTTTTGTGTCCGCAATCAAGCACCCAAGGTAACGGCAGAGACGATGACAGATGCAAACAGCATCTTTCCAGCAATGAGGGTTTGCTCTATTCTCGGCGCAAGGTATTTGATTTTTTGCAAGTGCTTCGCTGCTTAATCACAGCTGCAGGACGCGGCCGAGCCATGGCTTTGGTAGTGTCCATGCAGGACACAGCTGTTGCAAAATGTTGTAAAATGTTGTAAAACAGCCTGCTCATGAAATTCAGCACTTTGACGCAGGGGTTTGGAATGCTGACTTCCGCGATGATGGCCGTCACCTCACAGTGCTGCCTTACAAACATGCTGAAGTGCCGTTCCCGTAGTCTTTCTCTGTATTTGTGGCTTGTGAGGCCTGACGTGGCTCTGTGAGATTTGCCGAGGCCATGTTGCTCCTGAGCATGCCGGTCTCTCTGGAGGCTTCTCGTTTGCACCGATAGACTTAGAGAGAGATCAGGTCCTGTATTAGGGAAAGCAGCCTAATCGGAGCCATCCACACCGTGCGATCGCAGCCCAAGTACGTGTACAAAAAAATTTCAGAGCAGGAGGAGAAGAAGGCAATGTACTTTCGAACATATCTGAACGGTCTGAGGCTATATGGAGATTTCTCCTGGGCTTCGGAGCAGTTCCGTCTGCAATTGCCTTCTGCAGCAACCCGAGTCGGCACAAGAACTCAGTCGCCTTGATCGGCATTCTTCCGGCATATTGGATATATCTGGGCACTCAGGCATGCGATGGTCTCTCACTGAATCGGCAATTTTTGAGAACAGCAGGCACAAGGAGGCCCGGCCAGCCTTCAACGGAAATTTGCAGAATGATCGCAGTTATTCGCAATTGCTTTGAGTTCAGGTGGATGGCAAAGTTTATGCACAAAGACAGATGTTTGACATCGCCTCCGGTTGTTGGCTTTCGCTGCTTGGCACCGCCTCTACCTGGCTGCTTATGAATATGCCCGGTGCTCGGAGTTTGCTTCATTGCTTCACTTCATGAAGAGTCGCTTGCAGCACATTGCAGCACATTGCAGCACGTTGCAGCACGTTGCAGCACGTTGCAGCACCTCGCAGCACCTCGCAGCATCTAGCAGCACCTTGGGGGAGGCATTGTGAACTTGCAATCCGCTACCTTTACAGGCCGAACATGCCACAAACACTTACCCAAAGTTCGCCTTTCTGAGTCCAATTGGATGTTGAAAAGGCCATGTGGGGCCATCATGTGGGGTCCAACACATGAAAGGTTTTTGGGTTAGGTTAGACCCAGAAGAAAAAGCATTGACGAGACAAGACGCGCCATGCTGGAGACAAGAGCTAGGGAGTTGAACAACCTGATGCAGTTTCGGTTGTTTACTCTGAACATGGCAAAGAACCGCCCTAGTGCCATTTGGAGAGGAAGCGGAATGAGAAATGTGTGTGACCCCAACTACCACCTAAACAAACGTTATTCACCACCTGCCCAACACAACCTACTATTACCAACACATAGACCATGAACTATTAACCCCAATACTAACCAACACCAAGCCTAAGCCAATCCTACTACTTCCCAACACCAAATGCAAGCACCCAAATCCCGAAGCCTAAAATGCAAACGCCCATGTCCCGAACTGTCAATGTGCCAAAAACCCTTGACTTGTGTACACCTCCACCCGAAACATCACAGCATAAACTCCCGAAACAACACAGCGTAAACTCCCGAATCATCACAACATAACGAACTTTGTTATAATCCGAATTTTTTTTGATTACCTTGACCCCACATGATAATTTTCATCTACGCCCCACTACTTGCTCTTGGTTGTTGTTTTCAAGGAGCTCCCCAAAACAGTAGATTGTTGGGGTCCTCAATTCCTTCTAAGGATGGGCCTGGCGGATTTGCGGTGGCTTGTGTCTCCACTTGTCTTCCTTCATGTTGGGTGTCTCCATTCTGCCTTTGTGTCCTTTCATGACGGATGGGTCTATCGGGTTTCCCTTGGGTTGTGTCTTTGCTTGTCTCCTATTGTCTTCCTTCACGTAGGATGGGTTTGCCGAGTTTGCTGTGACTTGTGACTCCGCTCGTCACCCTTCATGTTGGATGGGTCTACCGGGTTTTCGTGGCCAGTGTCTCCTGTTGACGGGTGTCTCCACTTGTTCCTCCTGTTTTTTTGCTTTCTCCCCTGCATGTTGAACGTGTCGAAGACAACGCCATTTTACGGGATTTGTGTGCTGATTGGAGAGGTAATGCAACAGCGCCGCCGTTTTGTTATGGGATTTGTGCGGCTGGGTGTCTGTCATTGCTAGATGGCAATGTTTGCGCCAAAAAATGCGCCACTTTGTAGTGACATTGTAGTGGGTAGTGTTGCCATGTTCTGCTTGTCAGGGGCATGCGCTGGAGCCACAAGAATAGATAAGATGTCGTTTGTATTGGAAAGAAGCGCCACCTTGTTACAGCCATTTTTGCTGTGTGCGCTCGTTCTGGAGGTTGCAAATGAATCCATCTTTTGAGGTTGCCTCACTCGTGAATTTTGTGGCGCCCAAGCAAACGTGCCACACTGTCACGCCAATGTTCTTCGTTAGGGGTCTTAGGGACTGCCGCCCTTTCTCATCCTCTGACGAGATCTTATTTGTTAGCCCGCTTTGCTGCTCCTAGACAGTCTGGGATTCTCGCTAGTGGAATGCAAGTAGTGTCATCTCGCATTTTTGAGGAGATGAGTGTTGTTAATTTATTTTTTGCTAGATACCTTATGTTCTAAGGACTGGTTGTAGTGGCTGGTGTGCCCGTATTATCTGTAATTGTCACTTGGATTCAGATAGCTCGTCCTTGGCGTGTGGTATTGGACGAGGAAATCCTATGGTTTCCCTCACTCTTGTACAGCTTCAGGCAAGTAAGCAATCAGATAAATAGTCGTTATTTCAATGGCAGCAGCTGCGGTTCCACAATCGGTGCAAATCCTTCTATAGCTCAATGAGGTGTAAGTCGTGTCTACTTAAAGAGAATTGTTTGTAGCTCGTGTCTATTCAAAGAGAGATTTCTCGTGTTCAAGTTCCTGGTAGCTAGCAATGCTTGATTGGTAGCGCTGTAGTGAGCAGCCAAAACACGGTAGGAGAGTGGTACAACACGAAAAACTGAAGAACGGTGAGTGGATCAATGTCTTCTTTAGTTTAAATTCTGGCGCCTATCCACTCCCGGACCTTGAAAAACCATAGCGACAAGTTAAATTGGCTTGTTTTCACGAAGCGTTTCATGCTGTTTCAAGTGTTTGGTGCTGCTACCTGATGTTCACTTAGAAAGTACATGTTTACATGTTGTTTCGCGCGTCAAACAAGTTAGCAGTGGGCTTGATGACTTGGTAGGTGAGGTTTGTTTTGGGGCTTGACCCGTGGAGAAGGGAAATAAAGTTATTGACAGATGAATGGAATTATAGAGTTCTGAGCGGCATTGTGCGAATATCCGCAGTGCGCACGGCTCAAAGAGCTCTTTGAGCACAGGAAAATATCCTTTTGTAGCAGCCCAACTGCGTGTACAGATCCTTTACCCGAGATCGCACATACAGCTTGACTTCGCTGGAGGTTACAAACTGGGAAACCGGGATCACGGCGGATAGAGCTGGAGTGAGAGTGTGTATAGAGGGGATAGACTGTACGAACGGGAAACCGGCAGATATCCTTCATATAGTGCACTCACCCCTTCAGGGTAGCACCCTGAAGTTATCCTCACAGTGATCGCGAGCTGTGGGTGGTTCTTGTTGGTAGAGTTTGGCCACTCTATTGACCCGTTGGTAGGGATACTACTGGACCTATTGCAACTTACACCCTTACACTGTATATGTATATATTCACCCAGTTCTTCGCCCCGGTCCTGAGCTTTGGCAAGGTAAAGCGGGCAACAATTCTTCTGGGAAGTGCAATTCCTCCCATCCTAACACATGTTAACATGTCTTAATGTTAGCATGTGTTAAAGCTTTTGTTTAGATGCGTCAGGGCATGTTCACCAGAACATCACTCTTAACACGTCCAGTTAAAACCTCAGCCAGAATTCTAGAATACAAGCGTCAAAGCAAGCCCGAACGTCTACCCAGATCAGCTGCCCAGAGCATCTGCCCGAGCATCTACGCCAATCTACCCAGAGCTTATCATAAAATCTGCCCCGGCCGACAAATAGTATTATTTCAAACGTGGCAAATAGATATTTTCTTAGTGAGTAGCTGGTAGCTATTTCATTTCTATCTGCATGTATCTGCATGCAGTTTAAACATCTGACAGCTACAAGAATTAATTAGAGTCGCTTGTGGTCCAAGTAAATATTTCGATTTATAAGTAGCTTTAAGATAGATTGACAAACATCAACGACCTGCTTGCTTGCAGGCGGTATACTTCCCCGTGCTTGCTAGCTGGCTAGAGGTGTGGAGAGTTCTAATCATCTGCAGTGTTTCCATTGTCAAGCTCTACGATGGTAGTGTTGGTAGGCACTACCAGCGAGAAGCCACGATGAACTGTTTTGGGTGCTTTTAATCGTAACTTTGGATTTCACGGTGGTCTTTCTCAGTTTCTGGCTTGATGATAACTGGCCCACATGTATTGATCCTGAAAGTACTGTCGGCTTTCGTAGTACTCGCTATGCTAGATTTAGTGTCTCTCTTAGGCCGTCGTGGAAAAAATACTGAGCTCGAGGATGAACTGGCCGAAGGCTTGTTCACCTCGAACACCAGTGAGTGAAATGTAGGCCAGTGAATCTTGAACATGGCAATCCTCTCCTTGCTCAGTATTATTCCTACTCAGCCTTAACTCGGCCAAAGGCCAAGTTAAGTTGAGATAGCGAAATATTCTTCAAGTTGATGCCCATCCCAATCCAAACTCGCTCAGACTTGGTTTTGAAAAAACTAGAAGCATCCTCAGGTTAATATCCGAAGGATATTTGCATGACATGTTGATGTTACAACAATAAAGCATGTCAAACGACGCGTGAAGTCAGGCCGAATGGGCAAGACAGAACGGTTGAAGATGTTAATACTGGATCTTCCATCCAACATCAACAGTCAGGAACTAAAATTTTTCACACAACATAACGAAACCAACGTGAGTGGAATGCGAAGCATTTCAGCTCAGTTTTTTCTAGGAAAGGCGTCAACTACACACAAACAGAGGTACGAGTGAAAAACCTTCGAACAGGATCCTTTGACTTTTAGAACTTTCACGATGCGCCTTGTTCCTCCTTTCGACTGTAAAGCTGAAGGAATCAGCAGCACGCTGCCTAGCGTTTCATCCTACTCCCATACTTATCTTGGAGGCTACCGTGAAATGTTCACCGTGCAATATAGTCTTGACACCAGTTCGATACAACTAACCCAAGCCATAATCCAATCTGAAACTGAGACAGGTCAACTCTATCTACGTCAACCCTATACTAACTCTGCTCGCTCGGTTTCTTCAGAAGAAACATCGGACCCATGGCTGCATTGCTCTGATGTTATCAAAGTATCACACGCATCACAGGCAGCATCCGAGAACCCTTTGCATACTCGATCAGATTGAGACACACCACAGGACCCCGTGTCAGAGAAGAAATCGGTCTTGAGAAGATGCAGAACAACTTTCCCGCGCACCACGCATGTATTGGGATGTCCGCATGTTCAGTGTTGCAAAGCATGAGATGCACGGCTGGCAGCGTAGTTTCAGCAAGCTGCTATGTGGGAACTGCTTGTCAGGGCGCTGTGGGAAACTCGCGCGCCTGCGTCCTTGTCTCTGTCTGACTCATGTTTCTATTCAGGCCACAGAAAGCCCTGCAGCTTAAGATTCTGCAAAGCTGTCGACTTTTCACCAGCAGGCATGCATTGTGAACAACGCTCGTACAGATTTGCAGGTTCTGAAACTCATGAGCTGTAGGGGCGTTGATGTACAATTGGGGACGTTGGCAGAAGAGCAATGATGTGCCGAGTTGTGTTTTTTGTTTCGCGTGCTGTTTGTCGAGGGTTCGAGTCTTGACTGGTGTTGACTTCGTCCCCAACTTTGCAACCCCGTCCCAACTCCCGACAGAGCTCAACTCTGCTTTGGACACATCTTGATACCCCAACTACTGGCATAAACTCGGCATCCGCCCCTGCTCAGGTTTGCCTACAGCCTCGGGTCCTTCAAGAGCACAATCTTCAATGCAGTGATCCATACAAGCAGTCTTGCACCAGCTGCGGAGGCACATCTGATGTTGGGTCAAAGGAAGTCAAACTAGGTAAACATGTTAAGTGTTGTAGGGCTCCTGCATGGCTCCCACATGATCTCTCGCATCTCATCTCTGTGAAACCAGCAAACGGGTCCGTGCATTTGTCCATGGCGCGTACGTCGTAGGAGCTCGAGGCCGCAATCCATGTTAATTGTAAACGCTTGCGCGCGCCGCCTCGGCAGCCGGGCCGGCCCCAGGACAGGAAAGGAGGAAAGAGGGTTTCGCAAAAAAAGTGGGGGGGGGGGTCGGGGGGGTGGGGGGGGGTTGGGGGGGTGGGGGGGGGGGGGGGGGTGGGGTGGGGGTGTGGGGGGGGGGTGGGGTTGGGGTGGGGGGTGGGGGGGTTTTTGAGGCCCTCCCCCTGCCAAGCGGGACCTCCACTCAAGGCATCGGTTTGCAGCTCCTCCAGGGGATTGGGGGGGGTCCCCCAGGGCGGGGGGGGGGGGGGGGTTGCGTCAAAAAATTTGGCACGGGGGGAAGGGTTGGGTTAGGGGGAAGGAGGCCCGATCCGGGTCTGCTTGTTCCAGACGCTTCTCGGCAGGAAGCCGAGGCGAATTCATCGAATCCAGACCTTGGCAGTCCTAGCTTCGACTTTTCCAAGCTTCGAGTTGTCCCATTCTTGATACCTGGTGTCAGCTGCTTGATGGTATTTTCAGGCCTTCCTTGCCAGCTCAAGCATGCTTGAGCATATATGCGTGCGAAGCCTTCGAATACTTCCCAGATCATTTGACTTCCTCCCGCCTGGCTTCTTCATCTCCCCGTCTGTGGTCCTTCTCTCGGCTTCCCTCGGGCTTTGTAGGTAGGCCCTGCCTTTTGGCCCTTCTGCGTGTGCAAGGGAAATAAATGGGCGAATCTGTTGCGACATAGACGTACATGACAGCGCGTAGGTGTTTCAGCATGCCAAGTTCGCGGCGCTTACGCAACTGGGCAGCGAGTCATGGTGCACGTGAGTGTAGATGTGTTTGGAACGGGTTCGCTCAGGAGCTGCTTTGCCATTGCTGGCTTTGGAGCAGGCTTTTGCCTCATAAGTGCCGCAAGCCGCTTCCAAGCTTCTATTACAGTGAGGAGACAGCACTTGTCTCGACAAGTCCCTTGTCTTGTCACCTTGCCCTATCTTTTTCAACATGACCAAGGTTACGCGATGCAACTCTACGGATTCCTGGCGATTGCAGCTGTCTTCTTTGTGGCATCCAGTCGGAACAGCGGTGAGCGACAGTGTTGTAGCTAGCAATGCTTATCTTTTCGGAGATCTTTTGAGCCTTCTGGAACCCAAGCGTGTAACCCAGGTCGCTGGCTTGCTGTCGCTCAGTGGAAATCCGCCGGTCCTATTGCACGTGGGTGCTCTGGGATTTATGCAACTCAGACACGACATCATTTGCACTTATGCATGTTAGGTCATGTTAGCTTTCCAGTTTGGCACGTGCGCTTTGAGGTTTCTTTTCTTGAATGCTGGACCCAATCTGACTACATACATCATCCCGGCAGAGATCTTTCCAACTTGCGTCGACAGCTCTGCAAGTCTTGCCTGTGTCTTGACCAACCATGTCAGCTGGATTCCTTCACAGTTGAGGTCCGGGCAAGCTGCCACGGCATGTCCGCAGCCAGCGGCAAAGTAGGTGCTTTCATCGGAACTGCGGTATTTCCACTATTGCAACGTTCCTATGGCAACTCGGTTTGAGTGGTTTTCACACTTCCGACCATGACAGCGACGATGCCTTGCGTGCTTTGAGCCCAAGGCATGGAATTTGTGTATTCTGCGTCTGGCTTCGTGACTGCAACAGCTGTTGCCCACGCAAGGGGAAGTCGCCGCGCATGAGAGAGAGTGTGCGATGTGCTGACTGTTCTTCTCAGAGTTTCAGAGCTTGAGGTGTCCTGTCACTGGCCGCAGCTTTGATTACTTTTCACGTGACGCCGCGAGAAGACGCTCGGCTGCTGTACTCGCCACACTTTACTTTGTAACGCATCCCCGCAAAATCTGGAAAGCGATTTTACAGGGTTGTGGGCGGACCATAGTACCTCAGGCCAGCCCCATGAGAGTCAACAGTCCACCGTGGTACTTTTTGCTTTGCACAAAGGCGTTCACGCTTGAAGAACTTGATGCTCCCAGTGAGAAGAGCGTCGCTTGAAGAAAGAACGAGCAAACGCCTTGGGGGCCTTCGCGCAGGGAGCGACACGGGTCAGACTCGCATAAATTCTGAGCTGGCAGCAAAAAAGTGCTTGGACACGGTTCGTCGCAAAGTCATTCATGAGTGGTATTCAGAAAGTTCGTGGCAGGATTCCTCTTTCGGGGAGCTGTACGACACGAGCCGACAACGCGGCATGATTAGCACTTCTTGTCAGAGCTTGAGAGAGAGTGTTCGCAGCTTGCATCATCATTGTCTAAATTTGCAAACCAATCGCCAGATGCCCTTGGGACACTGATTGGCGAGTCTGCACTAGTTGGGAAAGAGCTGTGGCAGCACAGTGCAAGGTCTGGATCTCGGTTGATTCCACTTGGTTTGAGTGCATGGATTGAATGGGGTGACTGTCGGTCACTGTCGGTGACGGTCGATGATCGCTAAACGGATCGAAACGGCGTACAGCAGCAACTGGTTTCATCTTGATGGGAGCGCATGCCGCTTGGGCTTCGCTGCAGGGTCCGGTGTAGGCGCTTTGTGTTCTTTCACGCCGGTGGCCTTAGGTCCTGGTTCCAATGCTTTGCCTCCCTTCAGACTGTGGCCCTTGGTTGAGGGTTGAGGGTTTAGGGTTTCCTGGTCTCCATTTGTCTCCCTTTGTCTGTGGCCTTCGCCCCTCGTGTTCGGGTCCCAAGGCCTCAGGCTCAGAAGTGTGAAAGCAGGATTCCTCATGGGGTCCCCCAAAAGAATGTGGGGCTTCCTTGTGGCTGCCCCCACGACTTTCCCCAGCGGGTCCAGAAAAGGTGTTGCGGCGCCGTTCTGCTAGAGCCCAGCAAGGAAGACGACAAAGGATGACATGAGCGCGGCACCGGGATATGGTAGTCAGCAGGTACGGCGAGGCCACGTTGGTGGCTCTGGAAAAGCTGCCGCTGTCCGATGAGTCGCCGTTTGCCTTGAGCACGAAAACCGATGGTGTGTGTTTTTCGTTTGTGTGTGGATTTCCAGCAACTCGGATGATTGATCGTCGACTTGCGTAGCTGCACAACCCCATGCTGGAGTAGATGTGCGTGTGTGTGTGTGTGTGTGTGTGTGTGTGTGTGTGTGTGTGTGTGTGTGTGTGTGTGTGTGTGTGTGTGTGTGTGTGTGTGTGTGTGTGTGTGTGTGTGTGTGTGTGTGTGTCTCCCCTGTGAAGGGGGCCGATCGCCGTTGCGGCCTTTGCTATCGAGTAGCTTGAACCGGCCATAGAGAGGGTCCAAAGGGGTCCATGGGTCCAATAAAGTCTATCAGCAGCTCATAGACAGGTGCACAGGAGGGGTTCACAGAATAACATAGCGGTCCATCGGACGTGCTAGTTAAGGGCGTTCAGTAACAATTTCGGAAAGTGACAACACGCTGATTCGCCTGGAAAAAACATGCTTCCGGAAACTGGAAAACGCATCGAGAGAGTAGAAACTGCTGCTTCGAAAGCTGGAGACATCTGGAGACGTGCTTGGGGGAATCTGGAAAACGCGGAATCGGAAACCGCAGATTCAGGAAACTGGAAGCGACGGGTTCGGCATACTCGAACCCGCGGATTCGGGAAAGCGCTGATTCGGACTTTGAATCGTAAAGTTTTGTGACATGAACGTTTATGCCCTCTCACCCCCCCACCCCCTTCCCGCCACCCCGGTGTTTGCGGTGAAGCCCGTTTCCCGAATCGCATGGTTTACTGAATCGCGTGACTTCTTGGGTGTTGTTTCCTGAAGCACGTGGTTTTCTGACGTTGTTTTCCTGAATCGTGTGGCTCCCTGAATTGCGTGAAGCCGGTTTCCTGACTTGGGTAGTTTCCTGCATCTCCTAGTGTTTCCTGAATCATCGGAGTTTCCTGAATCCAGGCTTCTCGAATCACGTCCAATTCAATTTGTGCATCGCGCGCGTCCAGTTTCTGAACCGCACGTCGTTCGTGAAGTGTTGGGTCCATGGGGTGTCCAGCAAGGTCTACAGGATTCCATAGGCCGGAGGTGCCCTCAAGATTAAAACCATTGGGCATCGAACAACACGAACCTTGGCATCGGGTTGCCAAGGAGGGGGAGAAAGAGGGCGGGTTGTTCTTTTTCCCCAAACGCCTGAGCCAGACGCCAATTGCTCGGGCTTTGTCGGACTTCGAACTCCAGAGGTTTTTCCTGATTGGGTTTGTACTCGAGTTGCTAAGCGCCTTGTGAAATTTTGTTGCAGATACAATATTCCTCGTGACATGTCACACATGTCGTTTCAATGGCTTAGTCCTGGCCGTTGCAGGTGCATTAAGGACTGTGACTTCTTAGCGCCCGAAGCTCATGCCTTTGTGCCCGATGTGGAACCGTAGGCCTGTGTTTATCAGATTCCACGGGCAAGCTCACCACTTAGGATCAATGTTTCCATATTCAAGAAAACGCTCAAAACGCGCTGAGCTCGGTCCATCTTTTGAGCCTGTAGAGTTTTCAATTCGCAGCCCTTTGAAGGATGCGTGAGAATCAGCGGTTCTTTGACCTCTACATGCCGGGCCTGAACAAAAACAGAAACATCAGGCTACTCGGCCTCAATTGCGTTTAGTCAAGCTGAGGCAGTGTCTGGCAGACTCAAAACTCCCACAGGACATGAAACCATTCAACCCTTGCCGTCATCGGATTAGGCAAAGCTTGAGCAAGTGCCGCTGGGAGTGCCGAACCAGCATCGGGATCTCGTCCGGGCATTTCTTCAGCGATCGGCGAAAGTGGGCTCAGGAATTGAAGGTGCCGTGCCAACCCTTCATGAATGGAGCAGAACCGCCAGCCCAAAAGAAATGACATATAGCGGAAGCAGCCAGTGGCAGCGTCGAATTGGACCGCATAGGGTGGTGTGTTCCCGCTAGCTTGCAGTCTTCTAAAGTACTCCTCAGTTCAATCTGCAGGAACCAGTCGCCAGTCGATAGCTACACTGAACTAAATTGCCATATTTGTGTTGCAATCTGCGTTGAGAGGGCCTAGTGACGTGAGGGAAGAAGTGTTGGGGAAACATATTTGATGTGAGTATCCTTGTCGGGAGCACTCTTTAAAGCTGCAGCCTGGAAGCACACAGACGTGCAAACAAAACTCCCCCTAAGGGTTGTTGGATGACCCTGATTTCGAGATTCAATCATGTTCATCACACAGGCCACATCCGAATGATTTCTTCAAGCGAGAGACTTTCCTGCAATTACTTGTGTCGGCTGTGCATTAAATTCTCGACCGTAATTAGTGCTTGCATCTGACATCAGTATCTGGCCCATTGTATCCTGTGGCTCACATGGCTCACTTGCCAATGGCTTTTGCAGACTTTAGTGTTTCAACCCAGGAAGTGATACCAGAGGGGTCCGGCTCTTACATTAGCGTGCAAACTTTGTGCAAACTTCTGCAGTGGACACAATTGCATTCAACAGATGCGTGCCCAGGGAATGTCTACTGGAAGAAGGCATGGTGTCGCGAGAGCCTGGGTTGACGCGACATGCTGCCGAAGATCATGAACGTGATCCAGCATGTAGCACACTATTGAGAGCACGTTTTTTCGCGCGCTTTCGCATATCTTGGTTTCTCCAAGTTTTGTGTGCAAAGGCTTGAGCCTGCTGTTTTCATGGTGCAGCGTGGCCATGTCGAGCTGCGACGGTACCGGTGTGAGGCTGAGCTCCGCCCTCTGCATCACCATCATGTGTCAAAGATCGTCATATCATTGTCTCGCTGCCTTTGCTCGTCTTTGCAAGTCCTTGCATGTCCTTGCATGTCCTTGCATGTCCTTGCCGTTGTCGTCAGTTATCGTTGTCACAATGTTCCCGGTTGTGGTTGCTGTTGATACTGCCGATTTGTTTTCAATGCCCCTGCTGTCGATGCTTGTGTTGTTCCAGCTGCTATTAGAATGTCCTATTCGCCCCCCTCCATTTTTGGCCGAGTGAGCCAAGAGTGCTTTGGTTGGATGATTCAATGATGACAATGATGATAGGTGAAGATCAGTCTGTAGCCAAGACTTATTGACCATATTGTGCTTTGACAGTTCAGGAACAAATCAGGAAACAATATGAAAGAGTCTTGCTTTCTTTCTTGGGTTTCCTTGATCATCCACAACCTCGTCATGCTCAGTCATCATGTGTCCCGCTATGTCCCGCTACCTCTTGAATGTGGCGAGAGTGTTCCCTTTTGTGGTTCGTCTTGCAGCTTGCAGCTTGCAGCTAACCCCTCTCCAACCTTCACACTCCCTCTATTCGGGGTGTACCCGAGCTGCCGTGGCCCTGCAAACCCTTGGTGCCCCGAAACGAAAGCCTTAAGCCCTAGACTGGGGTGTGACCAACAGATTGCTAAAGTGCACCGATGTGCATGTGACTACGTAGCCAGCCTGGGATGTCCTAGACAGGAGCCTTGATAGAAGCTTCTCTTGGATGACACTGGCAACAAGACCCTCGGCCTCACTGCAGAAAATGCACGACCACACAAAGCCCGCACATAATCCGTGGCGGCCTGGCGCCACGCCACCACTTTGCACTTTGCAGGGCGGCTCAGGGTGAACCAAATGCCAGGAATAGGATGCTGGCAGGTGCTTCTTCCTGCAGGAAAGGGCTTCTTGTTTGTTGATTTCGAAAACAGCTTGGCCTCTCCCAACTCCCAACTGTTTCAGCGTGCATCTGCGTGGTAGCGCCCGGCCAAGGATGTCCAGTGCGAATCCGGCTTATGTCCTGTCAACACGGCCCCTTACAGGCATGGGATTGCTAAGTCACGTAAGCGGTTTTAGCTCAGAGCAAATAGCCGTGAGGCAAACCTCAAAAGGTGACCACGCAGGAGCTGCCCAGCTTCCTGATGTGCTGTGCAAGCGACAATAAGCGACACTTGCCATGGTTTGCAGTGTCACTTTCGGCTTGAGGATGTGACGTGCTTGCTGCTGCCGGACTTCGCCAGGTCGACGATGTTCGTCGGTTTGTACTTTTGTTTCGGCTTGTGAATTGCAAGTTGTGTACTAAAACAGACAGGACTTTCACACCAAAGCTTGATGAGGAAGGTCTGTCGACCCCTGAGATACTGTGAGTTGGGCGTGGGGGTCACAGTTGCACTGATGGTTGAGTTGAGCACGTTAGGCCGAGAATCGGCTTGCCGCCTGCGTTGAAGGGCACCATGCGGCAGCGGCTTGAAGACGAGTACATGGCAGGCACCCTTTCCGACACCAAGAACATTGCCAAGCAGTCTCCAGTGTGTCAAGTCTTGGCACTTCACGACAGACCCGTCCCACTTCCTCCCGCCGCGGGAAAAGAAACTTTCGCCTGAAGAAGCCAAAGTTCGTCATCACAAGGCACCGGCAAGACGAGAATGTTTAGTTAGTGTTGGTAGAGTTCGAAGATTCTGTGAGCTCCTTGGTCATGTTCAGACGAGGCTTTGCTGAAAGACCGCATGGAGACGACTGCCTTCAGGAAGAAGGAACGTGCTCTGAAAAGGCGCTGGCAGCTCAAAACTCTTCAAGCAGTCGGCTCATCAGATTGTCAGGGATGAAGAGCTCCGAGAAGCCCGGCCTTTGCGTCAGGCTACTGAAGCAGAATGGAAACATAGTTTTCTCAGTGTTTTCACATTTTTGAGGTGAGGTGACGTGTTCTCACCACTCACCTGCCTGGCGTGACTTGCCCAGCTTGCCTCATGTTCGGCCTCATGTTCTGTGCCAGGTGGCTCCTGAAGAGCAGGAAATTGCTCGAAACGAAGTAGAAATTGAACAGATTCGAGCTTCGGGCTGAGATGCTGAGAAGCTGCTCTTCTGGCAATAGCAGTCAGATGTGATCAGACATGATGTCAAGGTTCTTTTGGAGTATGCCCTGGCCTTGCAGAGTCCTCAGGGTGACCACCTCAAAGGCTATCAACCTGCTCAGGTGAGCACGCTGTCGTCTGCCAGGCGCGAGTAGAGCGCTAGGACCCCCTAGGACCCCTAAAAAGGGGCCGATATTCTCCAAAGCAGTGAAGTCTCTTCACCGTTGAAGTACCTTCTCCGTTTCTCCAGGCCGGGCTCGCCCGAGCACCTTGGCGAAGACACCTGGAGTGAGCGGCCCGGGAGGCCCTTCACTGGCCCTTCACCATAAAGTAATATAAAGTAGCATCCCTGTGATATCTGAATTAAATTTCGTGTGACATCCGTGTGACGTGTGTCAGGAAGTGGCTCTCGCCCGACCTGCTGTGTGGCATCTTGGCTGAGGATTTCTTGGCCCTTGCAAGGATGTGTCCTGGTGAGACGAGGTCCCTACAGTCGGCCGGCCTCAGCCGAGATGTTCACCGATCCTATGCTCAGGAGCTGCTTAAAGCATGCAAGAAGAAGCTCGAACAACTCAGCCTAAACCCACAGTTTTCATGCTATACGTGAATCTGTGTGTGTGTGTGTGTCTCTCTTTTCTTCTATATACATGAGCCATGGACCTTTATGCAATGTGACTGATTGACTTTGTTTTGACTTTGTTTTTAGGTTTTAACTATCTGTCTCTCTCTCATACAAAAATGAGCTTAGGCGTTTCATATTGGAGCAGCTTGCTATTCAAGCTTTGAGGGCTTCACCGCTTCAACTTGCATGTCTGAGCCGAAAATCAAGACAGGTTTTGAGGCACAGTTCCGGGTTAAGGGAAGTAAGAGCATGAGTACTCCAACCAGCTGGCCGAAGACTTTTGTACTCCAGGGCAATACTGGATACCATAGAAGGCTAACGCGTGCCAAAATGCGACACAGAATCATTTTTCATGTTCCTCATAAGACTAAGATTCTAAGATTGTAACTGCGTAGACCCCAAACAGATCCAAGGTTTACATGAAGGATGATGAGAAGGTGTTGACATGGTTGCACAGCTATCAGAAACATGCACGCACAGACCGTCATGTGCGAGGCACTCCTAACATATATGTTTTCGTCTTTGCCCCGAGGGGTTGCCATGCTGCTGATTTCCTTTTTCGGGGCTCCCAGATAGCTAAACGCACATTTCCCGTGGATTTTGTCGAAAAAGCCATTTGCCTGTAGACTTAGGTCGCTTCAAACTAACAAATATGTAAGATGTATAGGTGGCACAAGTTCTTGTTGTTTGCATGGACGTCGTACTGGTTCGTGCAAGAAACGCTAAACTGGTTCGTGCGTTGAAATAGTCTAAGGATACGGCACAGAAACGCAACTTTCCCGAGACCTGGTCTGTGGGCACAGTTTGTTGGTCATGGCGGTTTTGCAACGTTTGGCTTAAAAAATGTACCTGAGCGCTGTCCCGATCCTTTTCTGCGAAGTGGGAACCAGAATCCGGCGACCCATCCAGATCACCCATCAAAATCACGTGGAAAGGGAGCAATGAAGGGAGCCACGTGAGCGCCGCAGCCCATTTAAGCCACACGGAGAGACGACGCCATGAAGGGAGCCAACTGGGAGCCACCATGCAGGAGCGAAGTGAGAGCCAGGATCGGACACCCCACGCGGCCATGACTAACCCTCCCGCGTATCCCCCCTTCAAGCCCATGTTCTTGGTGTGGAACATGCCCGCTCTCCTCTGCCCGCTCCCCCTTGACCTTCCTCTTCAGCCCATGTTTTGGTTAGATTTCAATCTCCGCGCCTCCCCCCCTTGCCCCCCTGTCATGGTGTTAGATGGTTGCCTGTCGCTTCGATTGAAATCTAAGCAAAAACATGGTGTGAAGAGGGGTGTTCCACAACACGGGGGGGGGGTTGGCGCGGGGATTGAAATCTAACCAAAAGCATGGGCTGAAGAGGAAGGGTGGCATCCTATGGGGGTTGGGGCACAACATGTTCCACGTAACCGCACAGGAAAGGTGGCGGGGATGGAAATCCAGCCAAAAACATGGGCTGCACCATATATCATTCGACCCTCATGTCTTGGTATTTCGGGTCGTGGCCAAAACTAAGCCCTTTGGTGAAACTTCAACACCGAATCAACAACCGCGACATTCCTTGGCGAGGTCGCGAAAATGTTGGCTTCAGCTCCAAGATGAGCCCCACAACCCGTAATCTGCTTTCAGCATGAAGTTGCCCGATCCTTTTTCGGCAGGGCATGGCAGGGCCCTTCTTGATCCTTCTTGCATGGGGCCTGTTGGCAAAGGCGCACGCAACTCGTGGGCTTCGTTCGGCCTTGAAACCTCCAGAAACATGTAGCGAATGTTAATGAGTTAATGTACTGTACTGGAGGGAAGTAACAAGCAAGAAAACACAAAGAGAGGCAGGGTCTTCTCCCAACATTATCTGAGCTTCCCAAAGCATGAGAATGGTTGCAACGAGAAAATCACAGTTGTTCGTTTTTTCGTTTTTCTCTCTTGAAGACTCTTGCAGACTCTTATAAAGCAAACCTTTTCCCAGAACTCACCGTTGCTTCTGGCCGAAGGACGCAGCCTGGAAACCAGGCCTCGGCAGGGGAGGGTCGAAGCCTCCTCTTCTCGTACTTTCTTTCTCAAATTCTTTCAGTCTCTTTTCGTTCCTTCTTGCTTTGTTCCTCTCTATCGTTCGGGCAGAAAGGACACTTTCGTAGTCCTCAAGACCGGGGACATGCCCCATGCCAAGAGAGCCTCCACAGGTTAGGCGACAAAGTACAGTAGTAGCGTTTCGGATGCAACGAGGTTCTGCTCACTGAGCTTTTTCCCCATCTGGGGTGCTCCTGAGCCTTTCTCAGCCAGGGCCCAAGCCAAGACCCAAAGCACCCAAACCTGTCAGCTGGTGTGCTGTGGCAGAGTTCGGTTGCATCGAGGCAGTCGCAGCAAGTCCTGACTGCTGTGTGGCTTATGTCTCCTGCTTAGACAGTTTTTCTTTTCGAGAGTGTCGCGGTCATGTGAGTCATTTGAGTCATTTGAGTCATTTGAGTTGAATCATTTGAGTCAGTTGGTTCCGTGATCAGGTTCGTGGAGTGCATGAGGCCAGTTGCGTATGTGGTGCATGGTTGGGGATGGTTCCATTCAGACGCTGTCAACTGTGAGGCCAAGAGCATTCCCAAGGTTCTTCTGAAAGAGGCCGGACAAGGTAGAATGGGTGTGGTATTGGTGTTGAATGGATGTGGAAGTTGGAACCGGGCTTCTTGTCCCGTGCGTCTCACGATTCTGCATATCATGTTGGCGCCACGGTTCTGACATCCTTTAAATTCAATTTACCACTACGACGAAAAAAACAGCAGTTTGAAGTGACCGACAAGTCCTTGAGTCGAGTCATGTTGATCAACAAATTCGCACAGCGCTATCCGGTCGACGCCCGAATCTCACATGCCGTGTGCATCCCGCGAAGCGGAGACCGGACAAAATTTTCCGGTGGGCAGAAACCCAGCATACGCTCTTTCAGGTTCTATGGATTTGCTTGGCCCTAAAGGCCCCAAAAGGCCTAACGGGCCTAAAGCTTAAAGGGCCTAGCGGCTCGTGGTGCTTTGAGCCCCGACAATTGCGGAACCTTTTGAGAACTATTGTTTTGTCATGTTTTTCACAGACCTCCCTTTTTTAGACGCCATGCCCCAATTCGGAAATCGAAGTGAGAGGAGCCAACTCGTTTGTCTAACTCTTGGGCACACCTCCTAGATTGCTGTGAATGTACAGTCCCAACATAAGACCGAACACAGCGCATCAAAGCCGTCAGATTGATGGACTTGAAGTAGCTGTCGCTTGGCAGTTCTTCTGACCATGCTTCGGTTTCAGTTACATTTGAGTTGCAGAACAGAAGCTGAGTAGAGCTAGAGCCAGCAGTGGTTGAAGCGTCACCTAGCCTCTTTCGCTTGCAACCAGCTTGCTGCGGTGTAACATGGTTCGGTTCAGACCATGTGTCTGTCCTTTTACGATTTGCTCTTGTTAGAGAAAGCCCCTTTTTGTTGATTATGTGGTACAGTGACACCACAGAGTATGTTCGTTTTCCCACTTGTAGCGATCCACAGTTGGAAAACTTGAATCGCAGATGAACAAGTCAGCAGAGCTCCCATCATGACGTGCTCAGTTGTGTCCGCGAATCCTTGCTGTAAGAAAGAGACAGGATATGCCACAAGCGTCGGTATAGCAGAAAAAAGAGGTGCCAAGCAAAGACAGACAGACATACATACAAACATACATACATACATGTTATATGTAAAGCATCGCAAGGAAAAGTCAAGGGCACTCACAGGACAGGATCCACAGGATGCCAGTCCTGACATGGCCGTGGTAAAGGCCGAGCTAGCCTAGCCCGAAACACTTCCAAAGCTAGCCGAAAGCTTTCCGAAACAACATCCACCGAAGCATGCTGAAGCACAAATTTCCGATGAAAAGCCTTTTTGCTCTTATCTGTTAGAGCATTTTTAGAGCTCTTCTTACGCTTGACTTTTTTGAGCTCTGTGCATGTCCCCGTTTGACCTGGCGCAGTTGCGAGTAGAACTGGCCCGAGAGCTTCAAGCCCGACTGAATGCTGTGGAGTGCTTCTCAGATCATGCGTGTGGTTTTCGTCTTTCGCGCCACGGCCTTGTGCATTGTCTGGGTTATTCGCTGAGATCGACGCAGCAGACAAGCCTCCCTCGAAGGCGTCTAAGGATTCAGGCGCAGTTGCATAGGCTGACAGTTGCTGGCAGTCACTGCCTGTGTTGGAGCTATTCTGGATAGTGAGTTTATAGCCAACCCGATTACCAGCGTGTCTCTGCTTCCTCAAGTTCTACGTGCAGCATACAAAAGTCAAAGGTTACTACCCTTGACGGCTATAGGACAAAATACAGTAGCTGGCCGAGCGCAGTGCTGGAGGTGTTTCCAGCAAAACGTGCAAACAAGCTGCACTGCCCTACGTGGAATGTCAAAAAGAAGCATTGGCATATGAAGGCTGAAGGTCACCTCCTTTTGCGCGATTCCAATGTCACACACCTGCTAATATATCACCTGTTGTCCGTCTTGCACTAAGACTCTCTTAGACTTGTGGAGGGTAGTTAACTCCGCCACAATTTTGCCGCCAACACTTAGCTGAGCGCCCCGGCCAGCATGCTATCCATTCAAGCAGTTCATGACGTTGGCCTCAGCCCATCACGCACAGAAGGCCAACTTCTTCCCTCCTTCCTTTCTCCATTTCCCCAAACTCCTGAACGACACAACGTCACTGCAGCACGCTGCCACCACAACAGGCTTTTGCTCATTCTATATGGTTCCAAGACATTGAGCTCGCAAAGGTCACGAAACAAACGCCGAAATCACGCAAGATCGGCGCAAGCTCCGCGCAAGGCGGGGGCCCCTCTGCTCGTTCGTGCGCGTTCCGCATTGCCCCGTACAGGGCCTCACCTCCCCGGCCCTGCGGGCCGTTCCATGCCTGCATCCTCCCCTTCTTCGGTGTCCCAACCGTGCGGTGGTTTAATCTTGCGAAGCTTCTTGACCGCCTCCGCCCATGTCCTCGTCCAATCGCGTTCATTGTCTCTCCTATTGTCTCCTATTGTCTCTGCAAGTGTTGGAAGGAGCCCGTTGCTTGCAGTTGCAGTTGAGATATTTATCATGTCATGGGGGAGGCGAGGATCACGAGCAGGCAGCTCGCTCACAGACACTCGGAGTACAAGAGAAGCAGCAGGAGCACGGGAATGTATGGATGGATATGGCAAATGTGGCAGACATTGGCAGACGTGTGTTGGAAGTCTCCAGGACGGAGAGGAAATTCAATCGGAGACGCCCGCGGGTGGGGGCACCTGGAAGCAGCCTGAAGATCGGAGCGTCGGCACTTTGAACTTGGAAATCATGCGATGTGTCTAGGTGTGGAGTCTGTGCTCGCTCGGGCCTAAGCGGAGGATGTTTCAAAAATGATTCAAGATGGTACATGCCAGCACTTGCTGTAGGCTGGGGCCTCCAGGCTGGCGGCGGGAGAGCCGCAAAACTTGCAGAGAGTCAGTCATAGGATTTGCCGGATTTGTGATTTCTGACTTCGAAGTTATCCTCCAAACTTCTTTGTAAGTATGGCTAGCCTCACGCAGGCAGCTGGAGTCCCTGACTTTGCCGATTCCACGGCGCCCGAGCTTCCACAGCTCCCACAGCAACCGCAGCCTTCGTAGCGATGCACGGAGCAACCGGAGCAACCGAAGCCCGGCGACTGACCCGAGTGCTATGGCATCGGGAAACGAATTCCAGAGCTTCGAGGAGGCATCGGATCTGCCTCGGCGGCGGCGGAAGCGGCAGAAGCCGGTCTCCTTCCTGAGGCGGCTCCGAGAGATTCTGAGAGCTGTGGCTCGCCGTATTGTGGCCTTAAACATCTTTTGACACTTTCAGCAGCCTCATGCAAGTGTGATCTCCAGGTGGCTCTTCTTTGGCAAGGGAGGCGCCAACAAGGAGTGAACACAGTGAACAGCATGAGCTGCCAAAGTTGCGTCCTTTCAGCCCCGAATCTGTCAATGAAAGCCGCCTGCGACGACCAGGAAAACAGGTCTTGGTTTCGTGGCCGACGTAGTGTGAGACATTGAGTGTTATCCGGATATCTCATGTATAGATAATTCGCCTGGTACTCGTTTTGCAAGTCACGCGGTTGGCGGAACTTGGGAGGGATTTTGTGCTCATGAATCCTTTGTGGCACCGCGCCCATGGTAAACTCTCCTGAGCTTCACACCCTAAGGGTGATGAATGTCTCTGAACTAGAGCCTCAGAGTGTTGCAGAACCTCTGCAACGAGCGTAGTGAGCGCTAGTACATCCTGGCACCACGCCAAGCGTTGCCAGAAGTAAATAGGTATCGTCTGGATGAGCTGGCTAACGATGTGCAGTATTGTGCAATATTGTGCAGTCACGCCACGAGCAATATATGTTGTCAATCAAGGCAACTTAGGAATGAGCTGCTGCCGTTTGCAGCAGGTCAAATCCTAGCCACGTTCGGTGCCCTGCAGCTGATGGCGCTGCTGGCGGCGAACGGATTAGCTGCTCACAGGGCTTGATGAGGCCAGTCAAGGCGACCGAGAACTCACAACATCGAGAACAGTTCAGTCATCTGACAGGGGCCAGAAGTCTTGCGGCCCTGTGGATCGTTTGTGCTCATTATCTGCCAAAGAAATCCGAAGGATCGTTCAATGCCGTCTTTCGTGTGAACGTGGCGGTGTGCTTCTTTGTGGTCACAAGTGGCTTTGTAACCCACTGGGCTTACGGATCCAAGGTCTTCAAGACTTGGCATGACTTGCTATGCTTCTATGTTCGCCGGCTTGGAAAGGTGGTTGTAACCTTTTGGATTGCCTTGTTTTGGGCAGCTTACCTCCTGCATCGAAGCGGAGTGGACCTACCACTATCACATCTGCTTCGATGTGCCGTCTTCCTGGAGCAGTGGTTTCAGTGGTGCTGCACTCAAGTCGACTTGCAGCAGGTGGCATCAGGTGGCAACACGTGAAGTGTCTGGCAAGCTTGCAGGTGTCCCAATGGCCCCTCTTGGTTTGTGTTTGTTTTGCTGCCCTCTTGGATTCTGTGCGCCGCCTCTTGCTCCTCTCTCTTGATACTGACTTTTGATGCTGTGGAACGCTGTGGATGGGTGGTGTTGCTCACCTATGGCTCATGTAGGTACCCCTTGACGCGGAAAGTTCTGACCATCGCTGAAGAGAAGTATGGAGGCTGCCTGAAGTGCCAGTGCATCAGAACACTCTGAGAAAAATCTGGCAAGGCAGCTGCGATTAAGCACCCGTATGCATCCGTGTATATGCCATTGAAGATCATTGAACGATGTTTGGGGTCCTTTCCTCAGAAGAGGAGGAGCGCTTGGCTGGATGGGTGGAGTGTGGCTTTTGGAGCTGTAAGCCTGCGGGTTTGGACGGGTGGAGCGCGGCTCGTGAGCTGGGTGTATTGCGGGTTGCGGGTTTGGATCGTTTACCTCCGTACTGTTTGGGGTCTTCGCTGGCATTTTCTTTGCAGTTTTGAGCAGTTTTGAACATTGTTGAACACTCAAAGTTTCATGCGACGTGAGCTGAGCCACTGGACTTCAAGGTGCGGGCCTGTTCCTAGTGCTGATGTGCCTTTGGATGATCTCCTTTGGTGTCCCGCCCAGAGTGCTCTCTCTCACGTCTTCGGAGGGGGGATCAATGGTGACATGATGTGACATGATGGCCAGAGAGGCCCCGCAGCGGCTTTGTTGCTTCTGCGTGGCAACATCACAATGTGACTTGGCAACATCTTAGCAATCTTGTGATCTTGTGTCACGCATCTCGCTCCACCATGCTACCCTGCCAGCATGTCAGGCAACAGCACTCGGACATGTCCTTTTGGCCTCGACCTTAAGAACCAGCCGGGCTTACCTGATTCATGATGCCAATCACAAACATGCTTAGCAGCCTAGCAGCTGGCAAGACGGGTATGAAAGCGATGTACAGCTGTGCAGCGGAATGCTGTTGTAATCAAGAAGAGACGCAGACCTGGCGTGGGCAATGTTTCGAGGTCTAAAGCCTGGCTTTCATTGTGTTTCCTTGTTTCAAGTTACGTCAAGTTGATGCAAAGGGTACACCCAAAGCCAGTGACCCCGAGCCGTTCCGCCGCGAGTATTGGGCGCGTGCCGACAGCTCGCTTGTGACGTCTTGAATCCTTAATGCAACACCCTACACCAACAAATGGCAGGTTTGAGAGATGTTGAGGGTCTTTGTTGAGGGTCTTTGGAGCATATTTGGCATTGGGCTTCAGACATCGCTCTTTTCCTGTCGAGCTCGGACCGGTCTGGCTTTGGCACGTGCCAAACGTGTTTGCTACCAATTTGTGCAGCTTAGCCACAAGAATAAAATTCGGCCGGGGATTCGGTGAATCGTCTAGCGTCCCTGTGTTTGAAATGTCATTGGGCTCGGGGAAAGCCCGGGCAAGCTCAGGCCACCTTCGCAGATGGCTGACTTTGCCATCGGGATGACGACTGCTGCTCTCCCACCACCACTTGCATTCCACTGCTCCACTTGGATTCGCATCGGCACAGCTTGACAGATTGCGTTGTGGCAGGCAAGCGTTCGGCATTCACAAGGTTTACAAAGGGATGCTTCGAGTCCTAGCAGGCCGGGGGTAGGGGTGATCGTCACTGACCATCAGTCTGACCGTGCCGTGCAGTGGTCGGGCGCCAGGCTGTTGGCCGACAGCAGTCTCCTCTTCATCGTGCTGGCGCCGCTCATTGCCGTGCCATTCTTTCTGTAGTATGCTGCTACAGTAGAGTAACGAGGCTGAACCGGTGATGATTGTTCCAGGTGGTCTTTGTGGTGCCCAGGCCAGGAACCACGTATGCCAGCGCCCCATCCCCCGTGCTCCCTGCCGTTTATGGCGTTTATGGACTATGGCGTCTTCGGACATTTCCATTCGACATGTCGGCAGAATACAGCAAGTGCAGTAGAGATGTGATCAGGCGCTACACTTAAATGGTTGGGAGCCTCTTCTTGACCACGGTCTGTCTTTGCCCATTGCAGGCCTGGCCTGACAGCTGCATCCTAGTCACTTCCGAAGAGTGAGCCGGTTGGGCAGGCTTTCTGCTCGGCTCGTGCATGAAGGGAGCGGAAGGTCTCCCTGCACCACCAGTTGGCTTTTTCCCTGTCCTCGATCGGCAAAGGCTTGAGCACCAGGCTTCTGGCGCATCCCGTCCCTTGCTCAGTTGCCTATGTACACTTCATGAGCCTGTTTTCATCTCTGGAACTTTTCGAATGTTGTCCTTGCGCTTGTGCTTTCTTGTCTTCGGTTCATGAATGCGTGGGCTTGCAATCCAAACTTCACGGTCCAGACTTTATTGATGGTCCTGACAAGGAGGATGGTCTCAAACTTTTTTGTTGACAGGTTGCGGATGAAGGTTCATTCTTGGCTTGGGCCGCATATGCCCAGCAAGCTTCCTAACAGTACTAGGTTGCTACTGCTACCTCGCAAGCACTACCACTTCTCCTACGAGGCTACTACTACTGCTGCTACTATGCTCTGTCATAGTATTACTCTTGCAACTGCTAAGTTCAAAGTTGGTGGTAGTGGTACTGCGTGCCTTTCCTCACTTGATGTGCTTAAGAGCAGGCGTCATTCTTACTTGTATCACTTCGCCGAAAGAGCAGCTTGTCCCAATCTTTGAGATGCCTGGATTTGCAGATACCTTGAGTTGAGATGCGTGGAGACTTTGGTCGAAACAGTGTTGTCTCATTTCAGAATTCCTGCCATCGCACCCAGAAACACTCTGCATCGGCTGCTCCTGCTGCTGCTGCTGCTGCTGCTGCTGCTGCTGCTGCTGCTGCTGCTGCCATAATACTACGACAACGACGACGACGACTACTACTACTACTCCTCCTACTCCTACTCCTGCTCCTACTACTACTACTACTACAACTACTACTACTACTACTACTACTACTACTACTACTACTACTACCACTACCACTACCACTACCACTACCACTACTACTACTACTACTGCTGCTACTACTACTACTACCACCACTACTCCGACTACGACTACGACTACTACTACTACTACGACGACGACAACAACAACAACTACTACTACAACTACTACTACGACTACTACGACTGCTACGACGACGACGACGACTACTACTACTACTACTACTACTACTACTACTACTACTACGACGACGACGACGACGACGACGACGACGACGACGACGACGACGACGACGACGACGACTACGACTACGACGACGACTACGACGACGACTACGACGACGACGACATGACAACGACGACGACGACGACGACGACGACGACGACGACGGGGACGACGACGGGGACGACGACGGGGACGACGACGGGGACGACGACGAGGACTACTACCACTCCTACTCCTACTCCTACTCCTACTCCTACTACTACTGCTACTACACCTACTACTACTACTACTACTACTACTACTACTACTACTACTACTACTACTACTACTACTACTACTACTACTACTACTACTACTACTACTACTACTGCGCTTCTAATTGATAGTGCTACTGCGATGAGCCAGTGCCGTTGGCTGTATCCGGACACCAAAAGCAGAAGCACTTGAGACGGGAATCCGGACCTGGAGCATACATGCTGATCCTTGCAGGCACTGGTAGCGCTTGGGGAGGTGAGCTTCGAGGTCGGAAGGAAGTGATACTGTTGTTAGCTTGCCATCCGTTCCTGTTCCAGGTGTACATATTCCAGAGGCCGATGCATGACATGTTTGGCCTTTTCCTTGCCACGGACCAGGTGGAGGCTTGTGCTGCACCTTGCTGTGACGTGCTAGCTTGTGCAGAAGTCGTGCAAGCTCGGAGGTGTTCATGATCTATGTTTTCTGCTTGTGGACCTTTGCGGGTGCGTACAGCAGATACCTGCAGGCAGTACAGCGCGTCTAGAGCGGCAAGTTTTTCTTGTTGATGTGCTGCGGGTGCCTCCTCAGCTCCCTTGTGTTCACGTTAGTGTAGGAACCTTTGGATCAATGGCTGCGTGCTGCGAGCTCTCAGGCGCCTATTTCGCGTGTACGGAGATGTCTGCGCGTATAGCGGTGTTTGTGCAAGGTGGGGCCAAGTGAAGTCGACCAGGCCGGGTGTGCTGAGATTCCGAGGGGATGAGAAGTGCTTCTGTTCAATCCAGGAGTACGTGGAGGTGGAGACAGCGCCTGGCCACATGGAGTCATGAGCTTTGATTGCGAGCAAAATGCCAGCAGGGTGCTGCAAAAGATGTTGCACAGCATTGTGCTGTGCAGCGCGTTGTCAGTAAGTTGTACTTCCAAGCAGAGGGAGCTTGCATGCAAGTCGCCTATAGCAAACCATGGCAAGACCAGGAATAGGAGCCCAAAAAAAACACACAAACATAAGGATCCCTACAAAGAGGGTTTTTCGGAATCCCCCTTATGGGGGCCCTTATACCCCAATAGTAGGATCCTTATGTTTATGTGGTTTTTTGGGCCCTAATGAAGTAAATGTCTTGTGTACATTGTCCGTGTGACGCCGTATCGGCTTCAGCACTGAATCACTGAATGCGGAGATGTGGGAAGAGTGCGAGGCCTTCAGGGGCTCGTTTGGAAAGGTTCAGAATTTCCAATCCCCAATCACTTTGCGAAAACTCAGTGCCACCAGGACGAGGAGGATGGCAGCTGGGATGAGATGCAGAAGATTCTGACTGGCCCGTGTCCCACTGCGATTGTGCCAGTGGCTGTGCACGAAAGATGTGAGAAAATGCTGGTGAAGGTATGTTTGAAAGGGAAACCATCTTTTGCCGTCCCCGCCTGCCCCTTTAGTTTGATCCCCCATCCTGTTCCTTACGTGCCATCATGCATGGACTGCTGGCCTTTCTCCTGCTGCAAGATCTGAAGGCTCCAGCCCAGCTACGTCTTCCTCAGCTCCTCCGGAAAGACAGGAACGGTCCTTGATTTGTGCGTTTGAGATGCTGGCATATGCTAGTCGAGACGCTCCGAGTGGACGTGTCCTGATATTTTGAGGCCCAAAAGCCGCCAGTCCGCGTCCACGGGACCCCTGCTGCTCAGCTGTTTCAGACTACTTCAACCCATTTCAGCTCATCTCAGCATCTCAAAGCAGCTCAAAGCTGGGTCCTGGAGCATCCTGGAACTTAAGGGCACAGAGGAATCCCAGGAGGCGCGAAAGGTTGGAGATGCGAAGGCCAAGGCGCCGCCGCTGCTTTGACATGGTCTGTTGCTAGCCGTCACTGGATCCACACCTCTCCGTCATCTCCATCATCTCCATCATCTCCTTCATCTGTACAGTCTCGCTCAGGAGGTGAAGGATGGGAGCAATGTCACGAAAGCTAGCCCCGTTTTAAATTGCGAGTTTTTGTTTACAACCTTGCTTTGGGGCAAAAAGGGCTTGGGGGCTTAGTAGTCCCTGATATCTCAGGGTTTTTGAGGTGTGGGCCCCAGCCCGACCTCTGATGCCAGTCACGAGGCGGTGCTTTGCATGTGGTGGAGCGTAAAGTTGTGCGGCGGGGGGGAGGGCTTTCTCTTCCCCCTCCCCCTCCCCCGAGACCCCTTGGACTTTGCTTGGGATCTTCAACTTAATGCTGACATATGCTACGGTTTAGCAAGTCGTCGCCTGCCATCTGCGCGGGCCTAGCTTTCGTCCGCCTCGCTCTCAAGCAAAACAGTAGGATAAGTTAAGAGAAACTGTTGGCAGCATGTAGCAGCTAGATAGAGGAGATGTGGAGCAGAGATGTGGAGCAGGATGACGGGGAGGATATGACAGTCTGCAGATGCTTCTGATAGTTCCTTTTCTGGTCGTCTCTTGAACTGTTTCTATTGTTTTGCTTGCTGTCAATGTCCTTGCTTGAATTTTGTGCATCACTTCCACGCATTGCACGCGACATGCCTCAAAGCCGAGAATGTCCTCTTGTTGCCATGGCGGGATGTCCGCCCAGCATGCTTTCCAGCATTCCAGTCATTTCCCTGCCACACGGCACAGGCCACAGACCAACATTTCGAGAGCTATGACATAAGTGATGAGGACAGTGCTGAAGAGGACTGGTCGAGGGAGCCTGATTGAGCTTGAAAGCACATTCTTTGGCCGCAGTACCAGCACATAAAGAACAAGGGAATCGTGCTTGTTCGTGTCTGTGTTGAGCTGGCGAATTGTTTGTATATGCAGGTGCCTTTGCTGGACTGGCACCAAGACCCCAGCATTGTATTTGTGAAACAAGTTGAGACTGGTAGCTTGGGGAGCATCATGTCATTCATCTTTCACCATTCTTTGTGTTCGGTGTAACGGCGGCCGCGCCCTCACTCCCTGGCAACACTTCATTATTTTAGCGCATGTGCCACTGGTGGGCAGGCAAAGGCAGTGTGACACCCCACGTCCACAAGACGCCCGCGGTCCGTGCAGAAGCCCTGAGCGGGGTACGAATCTGTTCAAGTCTCCTGCTTCTACGTTCGCCCCGCTGCGTTGTTTTTGTTGGGCTACCTCCGCTGGGAAGTGCATTGCAACCCGGCAAGGGCCCCCATGCACCATGTGCATCTGGCCCGCAGTATTAATGTCTTATCCCTACTTTTCTTCTCAGCGCAAAGTTGCAAGAACAGTGTGTTTGCCTCTGACATTGGGCCTACTGGGATAGGGTAAGTAAAGGCGAAAGCTCGACAGGCACAGGACTACCCTCCTTAATGGACCTGTCCCGCCGATCCTGCTTTTGCATCCAGCCGTGGCGAAGAAGGAGTCACTCCCTTTTCCTTCTTGGGACCGGGAGGAGGGGCGGGTCCCGGTCAATGAAGACCACTTCCTCCACTTCCCTTCCCATCTGAAACGAACCTTCTTCGTTGGCCCATGGGCCCTACGTGGTAGTCTGGGGATAACGCAAACTTCGAGTTTATTCCTTCGCGGGTGTCCATGTGTACTTTGGACCGGCACAAGACGCCGCGTGTAGGCTGGCATATCGACGCTTGATGTCTTCCTCACCGCGACATTGCACGTCTCAAGCAAAGTGCATGATGTTGTTTGGCCACGCTATGCTGATGCCAACTTGGGTGCATTGCCATGGCAAGTATGTGTCTGTGAATTTTGCCCGATCCAAGGCTTGTTTCACTTGTCCTTTTTCTCAGAAAGTCCATGAATTACTACAGGAGCTGGGTCAGAGTGCTAAGACCTAGCTCATCCAAGATGACATGATAGTTTCCGAGCCACAGCGCCGAGCGTGATCATCTCAACGACACGAGTTTGAAACACCTGGCTCAACCGAATCAAGGCTTGGACATTCAGGTGGCTGACGCCCAACCTTCATCAAGTTTTGGTTTTGGTTTCTTGCAAGTTACCGGGCACAAAAAAAGGCACAAAATGTGGAAGAGGGGTGGTGACTTGCCTCATCCCGAGTGGATTAGGCGGATTACACCCCCGGGCCGAAAGTTTCGACCCACGGCACATGTTGGATGTGGCATGCAGACAGTGAAGACGCGTGCGGAGTAGCGGAGTGTTGAGAAGTGGCGTTTTCAGCCTGCCAGCGGAGTAATTGTAAATGCTCCCGGGCCGGCTCTCAAGAGCATGCAGTATGTGGAGATGACGTCGGCCGGGAGGCGCCCTTCTAGGGGGGTTTTTCAGGAGGTCTCAGGGGGAAGGAGACCGGATCCGGGTCTGCTTGTCCAGACGCTTCTCGGCAGGAAGCCGAGGCGAATTAATACCCCGTTCTAAAAATATAGTACTATTGAAGTTCCGGAGGAGGCCTCCAGGCTACAGGCTCACTTGTGTCAGTCTATGGGGAAGAGGGCGGGGCAGAGGTGTAAGGACTCCTAGATGTCGGTGGGTCGAACTATTGGCTGCCTCGGCGGACTGTGATCGAAAGGAGACCATGGAGACCATGGAGACCTCAGTGCTGGAGAGCGCTGCCGTCCTCCTGCTGCAAGAGCTGTAGTCGGTGCGCCTAGGT
The DNA here is from genome assembly GCA_905221605.1 of Symbiodinium natans. NCBI lineage: Eukaryota > Dinophyceae > Suessiales > Symbiodiniaceae > Symbiodinium > Symbiodinium natans. The sequence continues at coordinate 179,101 of CAJNDS010002370.1, read as the reverse complement.
ACTGTGAACCAAGAGCCGTAAGCTGAAGGGTCCGATGTTAACGCGTTAAGAGGCGCTAGCGTCTTCGCAAAGGTTTTGATTGCATCCAATTTGCTGGAATGCCGGAACGCCTTTGACCACGATCCAGGATGCAGAAGAAGAGGCAGCGGAGAACGTGAGCATGGCTGCAGAGCAGCACAAGGTCACCAAGCTCACAAACATTATGGGCATGAGCTGCAAAGAAAACGCTGTCAGGGTACCGTTCTTCTGGAAGCCAAGCCGAAAATTTTGGCGCGGCCAGCCATGCACAGAACGGCAGAGGTCTCTCAAGCACACCAAAAGCTCACAGTTTCAGTTTCTTTCTCGTTGTATCTGCACATGTTTCTGCGATTGCCAGGCACGACCTCGAGCTTGGAAGGCCTTTGCCCCACAGGCGGATCATGGCCGAGACTGCATCTCACGGTGGCGTGGAGTGGCAGCGTGTGACCGTGTGATGGCTCCTTGCAGGTTCGGCCTAAGGACGTGCAGCCGAAAGTGCAGCCACAAGTGCAGCCGAAGCTGAAAACAATTGTGAAGGCCGAAAGCTGAGAGTCTTGCCACTCTGCGCCAAGCAGCCAGTCCTGCTTTGAGGATGTGATGCCTCTGGCACCCTCTCAAGATACAAACAACGACGCTCACTTGCAAAAGTGCAATGCCAATGTTGGCACTACAAACAATGCTAGCTGTGAGGAGGATGGCTGGACGACACAGTTCACAGACCCTGGTCTGCAAGGAAAGTCTGACAGCTGAGGGCCCATCCCAAGATGTGCCTTACCTGAGGCATCAACTCGCAACAAAGCCAAGACGTCAAAGAAGCGTAAAGGACACGAGGCAACGTGAAGGGCAATGGGGAAGCAGCAGGAGTGCGCAGATAGGCCACCGTTGGGATACTGGTGGGAGTTGAGATGATTTGAGATGGCAGGATGCGGACGGCACAAGGAGCGCCGGGGTTCGGGGTGATGCGCACCGTGCATCCAAGATCCAAGTCCACGGGAGCCATGTCAGGAACCATCACGCTGGCATCTGGGTTGCAGTTGTCTGCAGTTGCTTGCAGGGAGCGGGGTGATGGACAGGAACGTGTATGTAGCTTCGATCACATGGTCAGGGGCGCCCAGTGTTCGAAGTGCAAAGCTTGCCAAGACAACCTGGCCAAAGGCCGGAGGTCGAATTCGGCTCGTGGGAATTTGCTACAGCTACTGCGTTTACTCTCTTTTCGCACCGTTTTTCACACTGTTTTGATTTTGCAGGTGAAGCCGGTGAAGCACCCAAGTGTCAGTTATCAGGCGAAGGGCTCACTGGGCTCACTGGTCCCAACAGCTATGCTTGTCCAAGTGTTCCGGACTCTCAGACATCTGCGCATCAAGCAGACGGTCAATCGTGGAGGGCCAAGAAGACGCCGAGGCAATTGGCACCTTCTGCACGCAAGCTCTCATTCTAGAGCCGGGGCTGGCATGACGATGCAAGGAATGCAGGAGACTTTGACCCAGGGCGAGGTAGTGGCGGCAGTGAGATGCAGTCTCGCAGCCCAGACGTCGCGCATGTTGGCTTGTGTTGAGCTTCCGCCGAAAGCCACGTGAGGCATCAACACGTAGACTGCTTTGGTCGGTCATGGAACATGCTGGGGACTTACAGGCTCCGAGGCCCAGGTCATCTCGAGAGGGTGTCGGTCCCAAGGAGCAAGGTGGTGGTGAATTTGCTGAACGTGGGCCATACCTATGGAAACAAGGCCAAACCCAAACGAGAAAACGGCTCAAACGATACACTCCTGCATCTGAAGCGCAGGTGATGAATATTCAAGATAAGCGATCCATGTTTCAATGGGAAGGAGTCAGGCCATCATCTGTTTTCTGGTACTTCAGTGCTTTTGCTGTACATCTACTAGCACTTGGCATTTCACTGTCAGAAGTCTCTCTGTCTCACAGGCGCTGTGTCCGCTTCTTGAGGACGGAAATGAATTTACAGGCGGCCAGCGCTGAAAGATCTTTGGATCAGTTGATGGTTTGTGTGTGTGTGCATGAACCATCTGGACCATCTTGGAACATAGGTCCAGCGGGGTCACACCTTCTCATCGCGTTTAAATCCTGCACGTTTTCGCTGAGACCAAGGGTCTGCTGTAGTCTCCTTGTAGCCTTTGTTTTCTTGATCTTGAAAGACGAAAGTCTTGGCTGGGATGATTTAATTCCCTGGATGCTCATGACTTCTAAACGCATTAGGAAACAAAGATGATGCACGGTTTGCCAAAACATCACATAAATCAAATGAACATGTAGATTGAAAGCAGGGACAGAACTCTGGAGTCCCAGAGTCATATCAGTCATATCACCACCTTGCGGCATGGTCTTTGTTAGCCAGGGCATACTGCAAGGCTCATTGGCCGCCTGCACTGAGAACATACATGATGGCAGCAGGTTCCTAAGCACGGAAGAGGAAGTGAACACACACACACACACACACACACGCGCACTCAAATCATGCATGCTGCAAGCGTGTGAGATTTTCGGCAGCAGGGGAGTGTGGCGTGTTTGCGGGACAACTCTGCCAGCATTCAACAAAGCCACAGCAGTCATAGGAAATCCTATCTGATCAACTGGTGTAGCTGCACTGTCATTGTTTGACTATCATTCATGAAATTGCACATGGGCTGGGGGATCGGGTTCGCGATTCAACATGTTTGGTATGTCGCATTGACGTCAGAGCTATGCAAGGGTACCGGGTACCTCAAATGGCACCACTGCAAGGGACTGGAGATCGACCGCAGAACAGCGCTATGACACCTGCGTATGCGAGAAAATACGCAGCTGGGGAATTCATTGTCATTGCGGTCACAAACAAATCCACCCAAATCCCAGGCATCGGTCTTGTTCCTGCTTTCAGGACATCGGGCAATAAATCACAAGGACCTTGACGCCTGCACAGTCTCACCCGCCACAAGACACCGCCACAAACGATTCCATGGCCCGTAAGAACAACCTTACGCTGTTGCAATGGGTAGCCCAATCACGACCAAATCGGAATAGGGCAACCTGCGAGTCCGTTGGACTTGAGGGAGTTGGGATGGAGTGTGCAAAGAAGCACCAGGAGTCTTTGCCATCTTTAGCGGAGGTTTCGTCAGGGAATTGTTTTGGATATGTTGAACATGCCACGGACCACGGCGGCCACGGCGACCATGGCGACCGCGGAGACCACGGCCGCGACCATGGGTAGGGTCCGGTAGGGTCCATCTCCGCGAATGCCAGCGCAAGAAGGCCCCGTACACGGAGATTGTAATGGAGAAGTCGGCGCGGCAGATCGAAAAATGGCAAGAATGGAGGAGGACGACGTGCCTGGATACACCGAGAGAATCCTGGTGCATGTAGTAGTTCTGGAACTACCGCAACTTCTCCATGCACCAGTGACCATCAAGTAAGTCATAACTGCTTTTCTGCGCCATTAGCAGTTTCGCCATGTAGCAGCTTTTTGCTGAAACATGCGTGGGCGTAATCTTTGAGACAAGCATAATATAACTACTGGCAGGATCAACCAGGTTGCATCTCCACACATGCACAAAACCTTCATCGGCTCTGTGGCATGTTCAAGATCAGATGTATGTTACACATCCTTTCCATCATCCTTTCCGATGATGGCAGACACTGTCGCGCACAACTGTCCAAGTGACGAGCAGTTGGACAGTGTAAGACGGAAGCTGCTTCGAGATTGGCTCTTTTTCCTGGGCAAGAAAACGCTGTCCAACTGCTTGTCAACTGGACAGTCGTGTGTGAAAGTGTCTGCCATGATCAGCAACGATGTTGGAAAAGATGTGGTAGCGCTTCAGCATCGTGAACCTGGTGTGAGTTGTCATTGCTCCAGGTGACAGGTGTGATTCCTGAGAACTTCCTTGGCGTTGCCCTCAGAAACCATTCCTCGATGGACTGCACAGTGGCTTCATCTACCAAAGGTGAGGATCACGGGACTCGAACGGCAATGCCGGCTGACATAAGGAGCAGACCTCAGTTTTCGGAAAAGCAAAAGAGTTGTAGCCTGCTCATGCTCGAGCACCAAGGAAGATGTGCGAAACAGTTGAGGAAACACCTCGCTTCGGCGATGCCAGGTGGCTTATTCCAGACTGGGTGGTTGGGATGCAACATTGCTCATGCCAGGAACCACATGAGCGCGGACGATGAAATGCCTGGGGCTCAAGCTTGTTTTTCAAAAGGGGTGGTAGGAATGTGCAGACATGGGTGACATGCATCTGCGCGCTGAGAGGACCATTAAATGTGCTTACCGGCGCGCATGTCGGTTCCTTGACAATGACAACTACAAGGCTGCTGGTCTACAATCTAGCTCCGACTCGCTTGTTGAACGACCATGAATGACCTTCGGCAGGAATGGATCGTGCAGCTACAAGATGCCAAAGCCAGGAGTTGGTTGTGAGGGCCTTAGGGCCTTAGGGTCTTAGGGCCTTAGGGCCTTAGGGGCCTTAGGAGCAGGCCTCCTTCAAGATTCCAACTCCGCCTTAACGGGAGCCAGGCAGAATCACAAAGACCTGGCCCACATGCGGTACTACTTTGACATAGGCCAGAGGGGGAACATGTCCCTTGCCAAAGCTTGTCGTGCTCAGTCGCAGCACTTGAGTTGTAGGCAGTAGGCACAAACATGATGACCTGGCAGGTGTGGGAACCTTCGACATATTGGGTGGCAACTACCCAACGACAAGCCTTGCCCAGAATGATGCTGGGGTGATGCAAAGCAAAAGAACCCCTGTGTTTTGACAGTAGAATGGCGTCAAATGGTGGTGTTTTGACGGAAATCGAGCTTGCAAATGTGATCTCAGGAAATGGTTGACAAGAAGAAACTTTGCTGGATGGGCCGAGGCTGACGATGCCTTGGCCCGGCTGCTTGTGCACTGCTCGCGCCTTTGCAAACGCATTGCGTGCCAGCATTTTCCAAAGCATGGACGTGCCGACTGCGCAACTACCGAGACTCTAGCTCCGAGCATGAAGGTCACAATATGTTTCATGAAGATCACAATATGTTTCAAGGCATGTTAAGCAGAGCCTGATCCCCAGCAATGTTTCCCTGACGATGTAGGCTGTGTTAGAATCAACGCATGCCTGCCACCTCGCTGGGAAAAGCTTTGCTTGTGATTCTTATGCGCGTGTCTTGTTATGCTGAGGGCGTTGCGTCTTGTAAATCTTCGCTTCCGCTGGACACATGATGAGCCATGCGGCCATTGACCTCTTGGAAGCTTGCATGTGGAGCTGCCGGTACAGGGGAAACAAAGGTTCCAACAAGAGCTTTTCCAAATTTCTGCGCATTTGCACAGCCGTCGCACCTCTGTATGTCTACGCTGAGTCTACACATCAGCTCAAGGAGTACTTCTCAGCCATGGGATTCGCTGCACCATTCGATTTCAGCCGCTGCGATGCATGTAGTGCCATCGTGTGAAAGCCGGCGCTCCCAGCTGCATCTTGTGCCAGGTACGGAGCAAATGACTGGTGGATCTGCTGGCACAGGGCATAGTATTAGAGGTAGAAGATGTAGAAGGTAAGGGGGGGATGCACGGAGCAAGGCCACGATGTGCCACCAAGGCTTCGGTCCGGAGCAGGATGAGCGGGAGCAAACTGAGCACACGCTGCGTGAACTATCGCGCCGGTTTCAGAAGGCCAGGCGCCAGCGGACCACAACCAGAGCTCAATCTCTGAGCATTCTGAGCGCTTGCCAGGGCCTTGCCAGCGGCTTTGCCTCGTCAGGTCCTGTCGGCCGATAAGGAAGTCTGCCAACAGATCAGTGAAGAAATGGCCATGTTGGAAAAGGAGTGGAGATCTTCTTGTGTGGTTCCTTTCCCTCGTATCTTTGCGTACCTAAATCACTGAGATGGAAGGAGCTGGCGCGGCTTGAAGAGACCACGCTCCAGGTGAACCCTGGTGCACCCTGGAGCGGCGCAGCGGCGCGATCTCTGTGAGTCTGACTCGCAGGTCGAAAATCAGTACAGGCAAGACTCACAGGCCAATGCCACCTGGCAGTAAACACGGCGTAGCCTTACTGTCAAGCTGTAAGCTGCAAGCTGCAAGCCTTGTAAGCCGTGTAAGGCTTACCCCAGTGTCTCAGGATCGGCTGGCCGAGGAAGCCCAGCAGCTTCAGCACAAAGTGGCCGGGGGCTTCCCTTGTGTGGGTGGCGTGCATGTGGCGCATGTAGCGCATGTGGCGCGCCGATGTCGATGCGCAGAGTCGGCGTGCAGTGATTCGTCTTGGAGCGCGGTGTGATTCGGCGGGCGCGAGTTTGTTCTTTTCGGAGTTCTCCGAGGCCGAAGCCCAACAGAGGCTCCTGGAGCTTAGGGATGATTGCCGGGCACTGAATCTCGAGCCTTGGGGCAAATAAGCCTTGTTCTACAAGATCTGCAGCTCTCACTTTCTGCCAAGCCATGATGGCGTTCCATCATTGAAGGAGAGCCTTTCGTTACGCAGAGATCGCAACCATTTGGTGGAGGAGAGCACAGCACTCTGACAACATGCCAGAACATGCCCAAAGGCCATCCTCTGCATGCGACTTCATGTGTATCTCCAGGGTTCAAGTTTCCGATGTCTGAGCATTTCGTCGTTCGCAGGTCTCCTGCTGTTGAACTATTGACTTGGTGAATTCTCTGGTTACATCTGTTCACCTCCGTCTCTTTGGTGGTTTATTCTTGAGGAGCTTGGCTTCTTGCAGCGGTCTCTCGACGATGAGATGCACACGCTGCACGCGCTGGAGCAGATGAATGCCAACTTCCAGGCGGGGCGACGTGGGGCGAAGAGCAAGCCTGTGGCTGTTCACGATGAGTTGCATTGCAAACGGAAATGGAAACCGCAAATCACGAAAGCTCTTCATTACGTGTACCAGCGTGAGGGTAGAGGCTTGGGGTCTCGGTGGTGGTCGTGGTCAATTTTTTGCGCGTTTCCGGGGCCTTTCCCCCATGAAGGCTTGTAGCCACTATGCGATTTGGGCATCTCTTCTGCGGCTTTTGTGGCTTTACTGGCTACTGGTAGGGCATCATGCTGTTGATGCTCGCCTGTCGGGGGGTCCTCTCAGAGGAGATTCGGGGGTTTCAGTCACTGCATGCTCCGACATCTGGCGATGATGCGAGTGAGGCAAGCAGGGCTGGGGCAAAGCGGGCAAAGGTGCACGGGGCAAGTCTGCAAGTGGTTGGAAGCAGTTCGTAGTCCACTTGACCAGTTGGTGGTGGCAGAATATTCACGCTGACGGGCCCACCTCGGCTCGTGCTCAGACCCTGAACCGTCAAGCAGAGCAGAGCTGCCTGTGCCATGGGGTCCATGGGATCCGTAGAGGGTCCACCTCAGACGGTCCACCGGCGCCCCAGAGATTGTCCATCAAGATCCTCTAGCACCTACACCTGTCGGGGCCCCGGCCCGAGGACACTTGGCTTCCGGTGCAGGGCTGCCAGGAAGGGGCATCAAGGAGGTGGGTTCTATTGCCCCAACCGCCTCAGGCCTCGCGTCCCGGCGGATTTGCCGAATTGCCACACTTGCCCCTTTTGCCATGCTGCCAGAAGGATAGGTTTCGCAGTCCAGAGTGGGTCAAGGGTGCAAAATCACTTGGCGGTCCCTCCATGCAAGCCCGCTGGTTTCTTGCGCTTGTGAGGCCTTTCATGATGACATGGCGCCTCAGTGGAGAAATGTGAGTTTCGTTGATCTGCATAACGCTGCCTGCGACTGAATCCGAGGAAGCCAACGCCGAGTTGCTCCTGCACCAGCGTAAAGAACTCATGGGCCAGGTCAGCAAGGACCCAGCCTAATGAATTCGTAAGGTCTCAAGAACTGAGCTGAAGTCCGATCATGCTTTGGTGGCGAGGAACGCGAGCTCTCGCGACAGGATGCTCGTCAAAACAACGAGCTTCGAAACCTGCTGGAACGCAGGAGAGCCCCAGATCTCCCAGTGAAGTGGGGCTCCATTTCTGGCGTTCAAGACGCCCAAAATACATTTGGTCACCCCCCCCCAGGAATTCTGGTAGTTGGGGTGTGTGTGTGTGTGTGTGTGTGTGTGTGTGTGTGTGTGTGTGTGTGTGTCTTGATAAGTACCTTATGTGGTATTTGCAGTATTTCCGTGTGTTGACATGACTAAAACTCGCGTGTTGGGCTTCTTTTGTTGCTTTATTTCTCATGTTTGATCATCCGTCTTTATGAGTATTGCTAATTAATACAAGTCACCGCAGCGTCGCCTTTTCTCTTACTTCTGCTGCATGCCCAGTGTGTTGAAAAAGCCTGGCTGCTTCTCGTTAAAAAAACGCTATAATTCGAGGTAACTTATCTCATCAGTTAATTTCGTGTCAGTATCCAAAAAGGAGGGGTTTTGGTTCATTTAGTTAATTGTTTAAAGTGAAGTGTTTTACTAATTTGTCATTCCACTAAGTACGCAATTTGATAAAGTTAAAATCCAAGAGCTGAAGTAATTTAGCCAAAATAACTGGTCCTTAAATAAATTACCGAAACTAAATAAAGAACCAAAATCGGGTTTGAGAATATCTACACATGCCACATTATTCCCCACCCTCGGTGTGGGGTTGTTAGATTTTAAACTCAACTCTTCTCCTCGCCCGGTCTACTCCTCGCTCATCCCTGGAGTGCCCAACCCCAAAGTGTCCTCCCCAGTGCCAACCCCACAGTGTTCCCGCAGTCCCAGCCCCAAAGCCTCCTGGAGTGCCCAACCCCAGAGTCTGCCTAACCCCACAGTGTCCCCAACGCCAGAGTTGTCCTGGACAACCCAGAGTCTCGTTCGAGTGCCCAACCCCAGTGCTCAGCCCCAGAATCTCCCTAAATTTTCCCTGGAGTGCCCAACCCCAAAGTGTCCCGGGAGGAACCTACCAAGAGAGGGTGGGGATGTTCGAAGATTTTTTTTTTATAAGATGGTTTAGTTTTTAATGCAAGGCCAGTTCAACTATGTAAAGCCCTAGTTTCAGGAACTAAGCATAATGAAACTTTCAAAAAGCTTAACCGACCTGAGCTGACATGAATACTCAATTTCGAGTTCGATAATTATCTAGGTGCCAATTAGATTAGTCGAGTTGATAGACGAATTATGCTATTGAATTCTCAAGACAGATTTTGAGCGCAATTCTTTAGCTAATCCAAAAAATCTACGCAATGCAAGTATCTTCTAAGTAAATTAAGGGCCCATCAAACTGAATGAGGAAGGATTGAAAATAGCTTACCTAATTGTAGGCCCTGAATTTGATTTCAGATCATCTAATTGGCATTCAATTGAAGTTAAGTGAATTGAACTGATTACACCAATGAATTCTCAAAACCGGCCTTCCGAACGCAATTGCTTTCCTCACAAGTAGCGGCAGGCTTTGTCTGGGACATTTGGTGTGTACTGTTAGCTCATTCAGAAAAATTGAAGTGCTGTATTGTTTCAAAACCAAGGGTCCATTAGACTAATTAAGTTTAAATTAGCTTAATTATGGGTCCTGATTGGTATATACTTAAAAGAATGGTTCTTTTATTCAGGGTCTATAGTTTTTCAAACTTTAGTTTCAGGACCTGAAAAGTATTTAATTACTTTCACTAATGTAATGATTTCATGGATCCTGACTTGCACTATGCATCGAATTACAGCCATCTGCTTAATTTAGCGAGTTGAGTACTTTAACTACTTGAACTACATGATACTACATGAAAAGTTAAATGACCCTCAATGAAACCATTTATTAAACTACCGAAAGCCACAGATTCCGGATTTCCAGACTTGCAAGGGCCAGATTCAGGATTCTAGATTTCCAGATTTGCGGGGCCCAATGTTCAGGGCCAGGGCCAGGGCCAGGGCTAGGGCCAGGGCCAGGGCCAGGGCCAGGGCCAGGGCCAGGGCCAGGGCCAGGGCGCGGCTCTTGCACTTGGCCCGTGCATGGAAATCTAGAATCTGGAACCTGGAGGCCTGGAAAACTTGGCCCTGGCAAATCTGGAATCTGGAAACTGGATAAATTCAAATGCTGAGCTCGAACAGAAATAACGACAAAACCTGTGGTCTTGGAGGGGGGGTGGGGGGGCCGCAGTAACCCTCCGCATCACAACGTATCCCGCCCGTATCCCACAGCATATGTGCTACTGTGTCACAGACCTGCCCCACGGTTGATCATTCCTGCGCAGCCTGGAGTGCCGTGAGGAAGCGCGAGCAGGCAGTGTTTGCTTCCGGTGGAAGCCGGCAGCAGCTCGGCAGGTACATGGTGTTCATTAAACAAACTTCCAAGCTTGCCAGGCCGCTAGGCATACCTTCTGATACAGCAAGGTCAGCCACACCAAAGGACAGCGCTGCCAACTCCTCAGCCCTTGATGCGGTGCGCTTTCGAGCACAGCAAGCATGGTCCGCAGTGGGACTGTAGCGCATATTGCGAGGCGTGCAGTTCTTGCTTTCCTGCCTAGCCAGAGCTTTTTACGCATTTCGTGCGACTGTGGTGGATGGGTGCGTCGGGCTGGTTGTGACGGTTATTGCTTGGTACTTATTTATCCAGTCTTTGCCATGCTGGAAACATGGTCCTGCCCGTGCTTTCCGCATGTGCGAACTAGTCCACTTCGTAGCATGCAAGTATTGGCTGTAAGCGGTATCGTGACACGCCTTTTGTTTTCGGAGGCACATGCCTGATGCACATTGATGCAGCCTGTTACGTGTGTTGCAAACCTGAGCTCGGTATTGCTCGGTATCATTCTGTCCCTTCTTCTGCATTTCCGTTCCATTCGACCTTCCGAAGGTCCAGAGTGCACAGTCTCCTGCGATCAGCTCGGACCACAGCTGGGCCTCCTTCCTGCGACCAGTCTGCATACGGGATCCGGCTATGTCCCATTAAGTCCCATTTGTTGCTTCCTTTCACGTGCCCCATCTGGCCCCGCTGTATCCAAGATCGCAGCCCGCCGTTGAGAAGGATAAAGCCGCCGCAAGATAGTTGGAGTCGAAAAAAAAGTTGGGTTGGCAAATGAACGACGAGAGCTCACAGAGTGAACGTGTGAAGTTCATTGTCAGTGGCAGTCCACACGAGTCAGCAAACGTCAGCAATTCATGGCATAAGTTCAGGATCAAGCCTCACTCAGTAGCTGGCACGAGGTGCCTGGGACGTGAACATGGTCGACCGGAAAGCAAAAAATCTGGCTGATGCCGATTGCTTCAGCTGCCTTCGCTGGGCATGGAAGCCTTTGAAGTTGGCAATGCCAGATGGCTCGCCGCACATTCCCGACACTTCCCCCCAGAGTTGGGGCCTGCCCCCTGATATTGATGAAGTGCCGTCCAAGGAGAGACCACGTGTTGGCAGTTGGGCATCTCCCGTACCATCCTTTGCAGCACCATGGGGCACGTGGCAAATGCCGGATCCTGCCAAGCCTCTGCAGGCACCCCATTCCATTGACATCAAGCTCAACATCGAGACTGAGCATGTGGAGCACCTGGTCAGCAAGACTGTTGCTACCGCCCAGCCTCGCAGGCTGCAGGAGATTGGCTGGCGGCAGGCGCCTGGCGCCCGCTACTCGCCACAGCCTGGCTTCATGCTTGAACAGATCTTGGCTTCACCAGGAAGCCTGCCACCACATGAGGCTCGCAGCGACAGAGCAGTCGCTGATGTTGAAAAGGCTCTGGCCGAGTTGCCGAAGTATGCTTCCACCAACGAGAGAATTGCCAAGTGCCCTCGACGGCTTCTGACAGAACGCGGTCTTCCCGGACAGAAGCTACGGCGTGGAATTCTCAAAGGCAGTACTATTGCCTTCATCACCACAGGCTATGAAGGCAAGCGTTTCATCTACGAGAAAGCTCATGCCCTGGGTGTTCGCTCAGTCCTCTTTGACAGTGCTGACTCCTGGAGCCGCCAGCTTGTTGATGAAGGTATTGCGGTGAAGTTCCTACCAATTGACATGTCCCAGTCCTCTGACCGCGTACTCGACTTTTTGATCGAGGCCATCCGGAACCTTGAGAAAGATCCGAAAATTGGCAAAGTGGATGGCGTGGCGACCTTTGCAGAGCTCTCCGTCCCGCTGACCGCGCGTCTAGCCGAGGCGCTAGGCGTCCCCGGGCCAGCACCAGAATCTACAGACCAGGCACGGGACAAGTTCCTCACACGCAAGGCGCTTGCACAACACGGCCTTCCCACGCCGCCGGTCTACGAGATCATCTCCGAGCAAGACATCGACCAGGCCATCCAGACCGTGGGATTCCCGGCCGTGCTGAAGCCCGTGCCCAACTCTCAGAAGAAGGGAACCACGCTCTTGCATCCTGCGCATCCTGCGCATCCTGTGCATCCTGTGCATCCTGTGCCGTGTCCATCCGCGTCCTAATTGTCCTTTGGAGTCTATGCCTGAGCCTTTCCTTGTAGGTCTGGTGCCGCCTCCGTCGGGGTGAAGAAGGTGCCACTGCAGAAGAGTATCAAGATGTGTCAAGCACAGTCACCAGCCGCAGTCACTTTGCCCCAGGTGGAAAACGAGCTTGAGCTGCGGTCGGCATACAACGTCAGTTGACCAAGAGAGCTGTTCAACAACGCACTCTGCGTTGAAAGACGTGCCAAGGCGAGACATCACGAGTTGGGATCCATGGTCATTTCCAGCGGCGCCATCATCAAGGAGTGGAAGAGGGCATTGAGGGCATTAGCCGTTTCTTTCTGGAATGTACCGCAAGCCGGGCTCAAGCAACATGCTGCAGATTGCTGTGCTGTTGTACGTTGACACGCCTGTCAGTCCTGTAGCGCTTTCAGGCAAGGCTGTGTATTTCACTTAGCAGCTGTGCATTTCACTTAGCGAAGGCCAGATGCTTCTTGTCCATAATTTCGCAGATGACAGTGGAGCTCACCCAGATTCCTGAGCGACACGCAGTGTGACCCGCATGCTGGATGATGCTGTCAAGGACTTTCAGTGTCTTCAATTTGTTTGGGGCTGGGTAGGCTTTGTAGTCTTTATCGCCGCCATATGTCCGAGAGGAGTTCCTGATCCTGCCGACAGAGTCATGCTTGCCAGCATTGCTTGAAACTTACCTTCGACTCAACAGGCTGCAACATCGCTGCTCCAATTGGAGCAGCGATAAACAAACTGTCTTACCTGTCTTAAGGATCGCGCTGAGGACAGCGTACTCAACGTATTCGCGCGGTGCCAGCAGCATCAGCAGCAGCCAGAGAATTTTGTTGCAGAAGCGGCTTCTTCAACTTCTCAGCGCAAAGGACCGCAACTCGCGCGAATCTGCATTGGGAGCCTCACGGTGTTGCTATGTCGTAGGATGTCGTGAGTTGCAAATTCGGATTCGTGGCTCTCTCTGAAGGATGTGGCAGACGAGGTCCAGCAAGAAGCAAGTGAGCTGGTGGATATGCTGGATTGCGGGAAAGAGACCCTGACGGTGGCTTGGCCACGACGGTTCCTGCACCAACACAGCCTTCGTGAGCGATGCCACTGAGGAGACGATGTTGCTCGATGAGGACGTGCTAGAGGTGTCCTTGGCCAGCTGCGAGGAGATGCGAAGATGGTTTGCAGGCGGGGGGCGTGCCAAGTTATGGGTTGGAGCGTGGCGGATACTTTTTTGTCCGTGCCGCGACGCAACATCTGCCGAGTAGATAAGTGAATTCCGCACGTCTCCGTTGCATTTTCTCTTCGTTTGAGGCGAAGCCCCCCCGGATCTAGCGGAAGACTTGTCGAGTCCGTTGCTTTGCTGCTGTGCAGGGTGCGAAGCAAGCACTTGGTGTCATCATCTTACAAACTTACACTCACTTGGCTGCAACGCCTTCCCGAGGTTGTTGTGCCCGAGAACCTTGCAGTGCGCCTTGCACAGATGCAAAAAGCAGGAGAAGATTCGAAGTCCTATTCCTAACACTTTGTTCCTCAGCAGCAAGGTTGTCTTTGCCTTAAACGTAGCGCCGTAGCTCCAGCGTTGCCTTGGCATGTCCTTGCCGTGGCCAAACTCCACTGTGATCCGTTTGTGGAGCCCCTGCGGAGTCCATACGGTCTGGTCTATGAGTCCAAGCGTGAGGGTTCAATACTTCTGGGCTCTTCCGGGTGCAATGACTCGGTCAAGCATGAAAATACCACGGGACGGAAAAGTCACGAAAGCCAGCTCCTTTGGAGCTTGCGGGAGTTTTTGTTTAGGACTTTCTTGTTTTTGGGCAAAGAGGACTTGGTGGCCTTAATCCCTGATATCTCAGGGATTTAAGGTCGGGGGTGGGGGGGGGCCGCCTCCCTCCCCCCACTTTAATATTTGTTGGGAGCCGGACATACAGAGAGCCCATCTAGGGGTGCAGCGAGGACCTAGCTTTCGTCCGCCCTGCTTTCCAGTCTTCTGCTGTCACCGTCGCAAGGTATCCGGGATCACAGCTGTTGGCCAAGCTGGTGTTGAGCTGCCCAGAACTGGTTTCCAGCAAAAGCGTGCTGGAGATTGGAGCAGGGTATCATGGACTCCCATCAATGGCCGCACTGCTGGCAGAAGCTCGAGCAGTCGTTGCGACTGATGTGGATCCAGTGGCTCTTCATCAGCTGCGGAAGAACTTGGCCGAAGTCCTGATTGGGCGAAGCATCGCAAGTGCCGGGGACTTCGACGAGTTGACCCAAATGTCGAATGGCTTGTAGCTTAGAGCAATGGGGCAAGGGTTGGGTTGCTCCGCAAGTGCCTTTGCTTTGAGAACCTCGCTGAACCTGTCCTGCAGGTCTCAACGAAATCTCAGTCCTTCGACTTGACTGGTGTGCTTTGCCCAGCATCGTACCTTCCTTCCAGGCCACACTCGAGCATCCAGTGAATGCATATGAATGTATGAATCGATTGCAAAAGGGACTATTGTCATCTAGTCCTTGGCCCTGCTTGGCGTTGGCTGTACTTTGGTTCAGGTGATCCTCGCTTCTGAGATCATCCACGAACGATGGATGGCGCCAGCCGTCTTGGATGTGGTTTGTCGCTTCTTGCAGCCAGGGGGAGTTGCCATCATTGTGAATGCAGCTTCCTACCACCGTTCTTCGGCTGGAAGCTGCAATGTCCTCCATTTACGGCAAGTGATGCGCAACCGTTCACGTCTGTCGCCAAGGCTTCGGCGCGGAGGAATTCCAGCAATTGATGCTTGCCTGAAGTGGTTGCATGACGGGATGTCATAGGCTTCTCTTGACCCTCTATCCTCTGAACATTCTCACGACACCGATGTTGTGTCGTGTCCTTCTGCTCTCAGGTTGATTTCTGATGAGCAGAACGCGCCTGGCAACAGCACCTGGGCACATCACGGGGGGAAAGGGCTATCACGAGTATGCCCCACCCTTGAAACCCAGGTTTCGTGAGCAAACGGTTCCAGATCGACGGAGCCATGGGTGGCATCGACTGTGAGAATCTCTCTTACGACTGCTATGTTCTACAACGAACGCCTCGCTCGAGTACATGAAGTAACTCATGAAGGCAGCAAGAAGGCAAAGGCTACAGTGCCGGATGCCTTTGGATGCGGAGTTATCTCGCAATCATCTCGGTATGCTTGGAGTGCCCCAGTTAGGTGGTCATGGTGGTCTCAAAGCCATGGACGAACGTCGCGGAACCGACCAGATCCCTATCAGTCTGCTCAGGGATTTCGATCCTCGGCTCCAGTGGAGTTGCCCCCCCTACGGCCCACCGGCCATGGGCCATCGTGGGCCTAGTGTCAGAAGGCGCAACATGACAAGAGCCAAGCCGCTATGCTGGGGCGAAAGCGTGGCACATATCGCACACACACGCACGCACCCCTTCAGTTTTTTGAGTGACAATCGCGTGCCGGGCTGCGAAGCAAAAAGGGGAGGAATTCATCTCAAGTCATGAAGCCGCTGCGCTGGGTATGCCAAGATTGTTCTCATACACTCGCAGGATGATGGACAGCAAGGCCAGTGCCGGGTGGACGATGCACGGTGGAAGAATTTCAGCCCTGAGCTACGCCCGTTTCGTCGCAGGTGCAGCTGTAGGGGCAAGTGCCGTGATTGGCGCCCGCTTTGTGCTGGAAAGCTATCTTGATGGGGAAGAGGCTCTCTTCTTACATATCTTACATGTCTGCATTGACGATTGGACCACGATGAACCCAAGCAGAGACACCTGTGCAGGTTGATGTGGATGTCGTCATGTCGGACGGTGAATGGCAGTATGCTGCTGTGTCAGACAACGGCCCCACGCCTGCGCCTTGTAGAGGGTGCAAGTTGCAAACTGCGTCACCAGTCTGGCAATTTGTAGCGATGCCGCGACCACGTGGGAGGTTAGAGCCATACTTCAACGAGACGTGGGCGGTCTCCCCATCTCTACTGCCGGCTCCTTAGCATGCGTCAGTGTAATGTATTGCGGCATGGGGCAATCGCAAGCGCTTTGTGCACTGTTCTGTCACGCGTGGCGTGTTTGTGCCCAACGCGAGCTGCCGTCGAAACAAGAGAATTCACACCGATCCTGCTTGACACGTGCCCGAAGTGCGAGCACCCTCGCAAAGCAAGCGTACGTCCCGAGTCCTGCTTGACATGTATGCTCTCTGAACCGATGCCTTTTTGGTGCCGAAAGTGTGAGCCCCCACCAACTCGAAGACGTGTGTCCGGGCGAGCTCGCACCTAGAAATTTTCCCTGATCCTGACGGATATGTACGCTCTGCAGCCCGCACAAGGTCAAGATTTAGAAGCATGGGCGTTGAAGGCATCTAAGATGAAGTTCCCCCTTGTGGAATCTCATTGATTGCATGGAGTTGACGACATGTGCGAGGCAATCTTTGATTTTCTCGTGCTTTTCATACACAGCATGGGTACTGAAGGCTTCAGGGGAATTTAATTCGAAGGATGGGTGTTGACGGCATCTAAGGACCGTCATATTGCCTTGATCTTGGTGAAGTTGATTTTTTATCGAGTATCCCTGGAGTCCACCCTCAGAAAATTCCCGCGGAGAATCCTTGGAGAGGCGTGGAGTCCCCCCCAGAGAGATCCGGCAGCCCCGCGGAGTATTCCAATTTCCAGCACCCAAATCCAAAGCATCCAATCCCACAGAGCACAGTTGAAGTTCCCACCAATGCCCACCAGAGTATCCTGCATTCTGATTATCACATGGAGTATATGGAGTGCCCAATCCCAAAAAACTACCGCGGAACATCCTGGCAGTGCCCAATTCAAGATGATCCCTACGAAGCTGCTTTGTGGCGGTATTTGATGTATTGCTTGTTGGTTGCCTTGTTTTTGGACTCGGTTCTTGATGCCATCGTTGCAACACATCCACCCCCCCCCCCCCCCCCCGAAACATCAAAACTCGCCAATGCCCCAAGGCTATAACGGCGGTGTTTGTGTTAAGGGGTGGTGATACCAAACAGTGAATCCCTACTTCGGCGGTAGATCGGCGTCGTCATCCCATGACATTTTCATCCTCTGGCTCTTCTGCGAACCTGTGAAAGTTCAGCGAAACTTTGCAGGGAATCTCCTAAGGAGACGTTCGCAATGGTTCGTATCATTCTTGTTTCCACCATTTGCTACGGCGGCTGACTTTGTTAAGAAACGTACGAGGCCTCGTGACAAGCAGCTTGCGCTGCGGGAGCTGGCCGTGAGCAGTGTCAAGGCAGACATGAGACATTCGGGCAGTGGCAGCAATGCATTCTGTGCTTCTCTGCCGTGTTCCAATGTGTTGCAGGCACTTGGCTTCCAGGAGACTTGCAGCGGAGAGCAAAGAACACAGAATTAAGAATTTCTGGAATTTCTCACAATGCAATGTTTGGAGGATGGCATCTTTCATGTTGAGCTGAAATACACCAGCCAACATGGAGCCCAGCTCATCGAGGTACTGGTGCTACTCATGCTGTTAGCAAATGCAGGTTCCCAATCGCTGTCATCACGTGTCATTCGCTCGCTTGATTGTTTCTGTCTGTCACCGTTCAGGTGAATGCCCGGATGGGTGGCGGGCCTGGGGCAGAACAATTTACTAGTACTGGCCATCGTGCCTTTGTGCCACAAACTACAAAGAGATGCTAAAGACAAAGGATCGTTTCCTTCGGCAAGCGTTTTCGCATACTGGCTTGTCGTACCTTGTGCTATATATCATATAGCGATTGGCGACGGAAGGTATAAGTGACTTGACCTCACACATGTGGCCCCTAGGCCTTGCGGTTCTCTACAGGGTGGCACCTTTGGTCTGGGTACCCAGAAAGCACCTGCTAGGTGAGCACCCTTTTGCCGCTCCCCCTGTTTCAAGGGCGACGGTGTGCCAGTGTGCGTTCCTTCGGGTCTTCTCCAACTGCCTCCCTCTTGGCACTTGGATGCCCGTTGAGAGCATAGTTCACTCCGTTCATTCTGTTCACTGTGTTCTCCGCTATTCTCCGCTCCATGTTGCGCACATCCTGCGCACGTGGACCCACAGCGTGGCTTGCGGTGCTCCCCTTCATTATTCCCTCCTTTTTCCTCACTCCATCTTCTCTTCCTCGAGTTGCATATGACCCATATGCCTGCATCAGGAAACCCACCCCACACTAGGCCTGATCCAGCTAGTATTTCCCGGATCTTTCATACCAAATTGCTCCCACATTGGCGAGCTGCGTTCTTTTTAGGCGCTCGAGCATAGGTACTTTGCAGCGGACACTATTATTGTCCGCGGAAGGGGTGAAGAGGTGAACAAGATTCCGCGGAAGGTCGCGGAAGGGTCCGCGGAAGGCTCGCGGAAGGGCGGTGCTTGAAACTTAGATATAATGGATGCCCAACATGCCGGCAACCGTTTCGGAGAGCGGATCTGCGCGGAAGGCCCGTGGAAGGGTTGCGGAAGCTCCGCGGAAGGCGACGGGCGGTTTGGAGGCCTAGAGTCCATGCCTCATCCTCATATACACAGTATACACTCATTTCTGTTTCGGGCCGGGTGTGAAGGTGGAATCGCGTTTTTCCGCGGAAGGCTCGCGGACGGAATGCGGAACACGCCGCGGAAGGCCGCGGAAGGGTCCGCGGAAGGGTTATAATGTCCATCGGTTCATGCAGAGAAAAAACGGCTCGACATGTCCCGGCGGGCACAGCGCGAAGCCCCTGCTGATGTCAACCCCAGAGACTCCCTGCAGTGCCCTCCCTGGAGTGCCCAACCCAGAGACTCCTGGAGTGCCCAACCCCAGAGTGTCCCTGGAGTGCCCAACCCCAGAGACTCCCTGAAATGCCCAACCCCAATCCAAATCCCTAAGGTGGGGATGTTCGAAGTCAAATAATTTTTTAGTGGGTTTCTGCTGCATTCCAGTTGCTCAGACTTGCACTCCCGGCGACTATTTGGGGGATCATTCGCTCATTGGCCGCGGAGTCCTTGCTCCTGTAAGGACGGGTGCGTCTATACAGCTATACAGCGCGTCTTGGAGGTGTGGTGAGATGTCGAAGCCTTGCCGCCGCGCCATATCACTGCAGCTCGAAATTGACATGTCGTTTGTGCATTGGGCTCAAGTTCTGCCCTCCATTGTCCCATGGTTGTTCTGCTGTGTCCCGTCGTCCCTCCACAGTTGCCCTCTTCTCGCGTCACTTTGACTGCGGCAAGGAGCTGGACCTTTGCTTGTACCTTGTCCTGCCCACTCGATTCTTGTTGCCTCGGGGAGGTCTTCCAGCAGAGCTCGGGGGCTTTTGGTTGTGACCTTTCTTGCTGGACGGCTCGCCAGATTTTGGTTGGCTTTGCTCTTGGCCCTGCATTGAGCTACTTCCCTTACATGAACCCGTCATGGAGGCGTCCCGGTGATGGTTTCGGAGCGCACCTGCGATGGGGATGGATGTGGTTGTCAAGCAACGAGTACTCTCGCCTGACATCCTTCCTTCCTCAAACATATTTGATGGCTGTGTCCGTCAGCAGGATAGAGCTCAGTAGGACACCGTCAAGCCATGAGTTGCAGAGAATATTTGTGAAACAGAGAACCGCAGCTGCAACGAGGAATCTGTGATCGCTTCAGGTGGTGGCCCGGTGTATTCCACGAATCTGAAAACCTGGGGTGTGGGACCTGCATGTTGAGAAAATTAAAACGAGTTTGTCACTACTACTGGCAACAAGTGGCTAGACGGCTGAATGCCTTGCCAGGTTGACCTCGTGGAAGAGCTTCCCCGGCTGGTTTTGTGACGCAGCTCGTGGCATGAGCAAAACCCCTCGTGGCAAAGTGTGTTGCAAAAGAGCCCAAAAGAGCCCTTCAGGACTTTGTTCTGCGCTGCCGGCATCCCCTCGCGGCCGGTGGCGACAAGGAGACACGAGAGAATTAGAGACACCAACTAGAGACTTAGCCGCCGCTCAGCCACCTAGACTCGGACAGTTTGTGCCACCATGCACGATCATGCACTATCATGCACTTAGCATTGAGATTGTTCTTGGGATCTTGGGCACAGTGGCATCAGCTCACTCCGCAATCTGCCACCATCTGCCACCGCACACCTGGTATGCTTTCGCTTTGGATTCCATGCAGGAAGCCGCTGGAGTGCATCGCCAATGCCGACGTGCTCTGCTTGGTATCATTTGGTACCGTTCACCTTCTGTCCTTCCGTTGTTTTCTTGTGCAGTTGTCAGTCCGTGTCAGATAGGTGAATGCGCTGCGCTCTGGAAGGCTCTGATGTTTTTGTGTTTGGTAGAAGATTATGCATCGGCAGCCTGCGAGCAGCCCTGTGGTTGTGCAGGCTAGCAGACCTCAGCTTCATGCAGCCCCTGCTCAATCGTGATGGCGTTGTGTCGTGCAGAGCTTACTGCGACGACACTGTCCATGTCTCAATACATGATAGACCGACCGAACTTCAACCCTGATTCTGTATCTGTATGCCAGAGGGATCAGTTTTTCCTTTGGCGGAGGCGCACAGTGAGTGTTTGCCACTTCTTCTAACACTCACGCTCGATGAAAGATGACACGCACACGTGCATGCAGGACCGCGTGCATGTCAGCGCGTACGCACCAGAAGCCAAAACGCACACGCAAGCATGCACTCGCTGTCGGCAGCAAAGAGTGCTGTGAGCTAGGATCGCTTAACCGGCTTAACCTGAGGAAGAGGAAAGCATTGTGCTTGATGTGGAGGGTCGACATGTGGGCCTTGTGTAAAGTGGTATTCCAGAGACATTCCCGCCATGTCCGCGAGTTTTCGACATGTGCGAAATACGATTCGTGACCCCATTGTCCCAGCGATGGAGAGCACTTCCACTTGGCTGTCTAAGGCACAATTGCCACGTTAGAGAAGGGGAGGAGGTCGTCGGACCACAAGATGGCGTGGCTCTCGAACTCATGAGCCGAGTTGAGCTGACGAGCTGACACCATTCAACGCATGGAGAGCGCATTGAGGTTTACCGACCTGGCTTGTGGAAGTCGTTGTTTCGAGGCCAACGCCCCGCGAGGTCACTTCCCTCGAGTGCAACGAGATAGTTCGTAATGTCTCTGTATGATCTTAATGTGCTTGGTACATGTGGTGCTCAGATTTGGGATCCCAACGTAGCTTCACCGGAGGCACTTGACTTTCTCTTGAAGCTGGAGGTGCTCCCTGATTTCGCATGCCTCGTTGATGTTGGATCGAGTGTTTCCTGAATGCCAAGGCCGAGATCCAAGCCTTGGTCAATCTGTCCTAGTGCAGGCCAGATATTGCCCGCGTATTTCATGGGACGTCGGGCCATATCGTACGTTTTCATGTACGTCCTGGCCTACTGGGCCTACTTCCTCACGTCTTTCACGACTTTGACAGGTGGAGCGGTGGAGCCAGCACCTTGCCAATTTCCCAGCAGTCTTGATGTACAGAGACGAACAGGACCGTCTTGCAACCGCAAACACTGGTGACCGCTGCGAGAGGCTGCGGGCATGCATGTGTTTTGCTTCATTGTCTTTTGCTTCCGAATCAATCGTCTTTGCTGTTGATTCCAGAGCAGCTGCAGCAAGCAACTGCTGCTTCGGCCAGCAAAGAGCGCAACAGATATGTATGGTCGCACAATGTGCAACACCCTGCAAGATCCATTCAAGTTGCTTTCAGCAGTATTTTGTATTGTTGTGATCATGGTTTCGCTTACCTCTCGGATTGCGCGGAGACTAGATATAGCTTCACCCTGAGTCCTGATGGGAGTCAAATTCTCCTGTCCTTTGTCCATAGCCTCCACGCCTCCACAACACAGCTTCTGAGCCACTTTTAAGGCCATGGCGCACCTTGATGTGTCATGGATGCTGCAGACCAGAACTATTGAATAGTTTTAGCTTTTGCAGCTGCAGACGGGTTCGTCTCGTCCGCATGAGCCGTGCAGTCCTTGTACCGCGCGGATAGCATCAGTTGACGTAAAACGTTCCAGGCAGTACATGGCAGTTGCTTATCCATGTTTCTGCTGTCCTGCCGACTACAGTACCGGGTCAAGTCGAGCCGCCAATCTTGGAACCAAGCATAACGACATATAAGGACCATTTTGCATATCGTCTCGCGGCTAGACACTATCAGTAGCTACTTTTTGTGCCTTGGTGGCATACTTATTATGCAGCCACCTGGGAAACAGCTTTAGGGCCTGCGCCTGCAGCGTTGGACCACGGACCTGTCGGCCACGCCCCAGAGCGACAGGAACTAAGGTATGGGCCGCAAGGTGGAGGGTTCGTTTGTTTGTCGAAATTTCTGGCTGGGAGGGGGCGGGGGGGGGGGGCGGGGTTGAGGCAGCAACATCAGCAACAACATCAGCAGCAAGAAGAAGAAGAAGAAGAAGAAGAAGAAGAAGAAGAAGAAGAAGAAGAAGAAAAAGAAGAAGAAGAATAAGAAGAAAAAGAAGGAACAGAAGAAGAATAAGAAGAATAAGCAGAATAAGAAGAAGAAGGAAAAGAAGAAGCATAAGAAGAATAAGAATAAGAAGAATAAGAATAAGAAGAAAAAGAAGAATAATAAGAATAAGAAAATGAAGAAGCATAACAACAACACCAGCATCGACATCGACATCGACATCAGCATCAGCATCAACACCACCACCAACATCAAGAAGCACAACGGCAAAAAACGACAAGAATAACAAGAATTGTAGCAAGAAGAAGAGCAAGAATAATTAATACTGTTAGCAAGAAGAATAGCAGGAACAATAACAAGAACAAGATATTTTGCGGATGTGCTCACGGCACGTGTGCGCCCTCTCCAGCCGGTTGGAGGATGCAGCAAAAGGACACCGCACAAACATGTTTTTTTTTCATGCGTTCGGGATGATGCACTCGTTTGGTCCCAGTGATGCCCTAGAGATGTGCATCATCGATGCTCTTGGCTCGATGGTGCTCACGCCTGCCGGGGGCGTGTCTGGACCCGGCTCCTGGGGGTCGGCGGCGCATTCCGCCACCCGGGTGGGCTCGCGCCGAGCGGCGTCGGAACAGGTTTGAAAACTACCAGAGAAAACCTTCCAGGAGCAGGCAAATCTTTATCTTGGCACATTCTTTTTAACTGAAAGACTTCGGGGACAGCCAAGGATGGGGGTGGGGACAGTGGTGGAGTTTTTACATCATCGCTTGCGGGTCCCCACCCCAGCAATTCGCAGACAACCAGGGGTTTAGGTATCCTCAGAAAGGTCCCCGCAGGGTCAGGGCTAATCCAACCAAATGCCCCCAAAACCCACTGTGCTGCAGGAGAACGACCTGGGACACTTTCCGGTCCGTTCGGGGTGGGGGGCCGAAAAAGGTCTATAACGTCCGATGGTCCGGTTAGTCTGAGCCCAAAAAGAATCGTCCCTGAGTTCAATCAGCGCGGGTTCCAAAAGCTGCCCCCCTTCCCCCTACGTTTTGAGGCTTCTTGGGGCCTAAGGGAGGGACGGCGGGGCCCCAGGGGCCATGCCGCAAAGCAGGGCCCACGCCAGGAAGTGACGGGGTCCGCACTGCCAAGGCATAGAACCCAAGGAGGAGAAAGCGGAAGCGTGCTGATGCGTGCTGCACGATCACTGTGAGGTACCCCTGCTCTTAGCTTCATGATAGATCATGATTGAACATAGGGTGCATGTCGTGCTGGGCATTCCCAAAGAATGCAGACACTTCGAAGTCTACACGAGATATGTCACAACAGCGACTTATGATTTTTGCGGGTGTCTGCGCGGCTTGACATGAGCTTCCTGTAGCTTTACGCGCAGCTTCGCAGAGCCATTCTTGAGCCATGGAACCACGGGAATGCTTCAGCGGCGCTGCAGCCTGGGAAAAACCGGTGGGAACAATCACACTGGATGGCAGCGAAACTCCCCAGCGATCACCATCAAGCATCCTCTGGTCTTCCGCAGGGACTTTCAACATCTGATGCTCCTGACGTCCATTGGGCCCGCAAAGCCCAGCTGTCTTCTTCGCCTTCAGGTTTGTCGTCATCAGTTTCACCAGTAAATACCGACGAGCTCTCAGATCTTGCTGTGGTGCCAGCCTCGGGACAAGCGTGGCCCAACTACGACGTAGGAATGGCGCATGTTGTTTTTGTGCAGTATGTTCCTGCAATTTTTGCTGTGTTGTTGGGGGGCTTAAGCGAGATGCAAGAGCCCCTTCTGTCATGCCGCAAGGTGCTTCAAGTCATGCATTCCACGCCAGATGACGAGCGCCCCTTGGTTGACTCTGAACATAAACTGATTAGCCTGGTTCTTGCGTGTTGGATACAGTCCATGCAGTTTGTATTCGTTTGCCGAGGCATGCAGCGTGCTTGTTTACAGGCTGTCAATCGATTGGCAAAGGCACCAAACAATGTACATCTTCACAAGGGGGTCCGAGCGGTACATGCAGCACGGAAGTGCCACCCAGTGAAGGATGTGTGCAAATTGCGACCACTGTGCTTGGGGGCCGTGTCGGCCATCGCGATTTCAGCTGCGTCGATGTCTGGGACCGAGACCGCTGGCCAAGTTACTTCCACTGTCCAACTGTCTGCGAGATGCAAGGCGTCACAGCCTCAACGTGCAACGAATGGCAATTGCCGCGCTCAGCAGCGCGACTCTCGGTTTCAAAGACAAGGCACGCATGGGCATGCGGTGCACAATCCATGGTGAGGCGTGGCCTATGTACAAGATGTGGCAACCTTGATCGCTCCATTGGCACTTCCTGTGGTGCTCGAGGAGAGCCGTTGCTGTTGCTGGCTGTTGCTGCTTTGACTGCTTTGTCGCAGAGCCTCAGAGCTGTGTCGCTGTGAACATCTGTGAACGCTGTGAGGCTGCCTTGTCCCATCCACGGGACTCCAAGCTGCAGGGCCTGATGTGCGAGGCCAGCTCCACAACATTGCACGACTTGTCAGTTTCAGTGCATTTCCATGGGGCCAGGCCTTTGCGCGACTGGCGCAAGGAGGGCGCGAGGGCGCGATGGCCATGGACCTGGCTGTTTTAAAAGTCAAAACACATCACTGGTTTCGAAGCACGCACTTCAGGTGAAGTGCATTGTGGCTTCCCTCATGATCCCAGATGTCGTGGCTCGGATGTGGTAAGCATCTACAGCGATCATATTTGGTGACCCATTCCAACTAGGTTTGCGGCGTGTATTCGGCCGCGGATTACCGGGCATGTTTGTGGTCCAAAACTCGATTTTTCAGCTCATTGATGTTTTTGAGGCTTCCGGAAACTACTTGTGTGAAGAGAAGTTAGTTTGTTTTGAGTTATTGAGTGTTGAGTTTTTGTTGGAGAAGACTTGTTCAGGGTTTGGGCTTGCACTGTGTTGTGTTGTGGGGGTCTGTTTTCAAGACCCTACAATCGAAACCCTAAAGACGCGACAACCCTTAGTCCCGATTTAGCCTTGCACTGCTGTAGGGTTTTGGGGAAGGTGTTTTGAGGTTTTGGGCTTGCACTGTCTGGGTTTGGGAATTTGGAGAGTTCGGCTTAAGGCGGAACAAGGCTTTGCGCTTGCACGGTCTGGGTCTGGGGTTTGGGAGAGTTCGGCTTAAGGGGGAAACAGGGCTTTGGGCTTGCACTGCTGCAGGATTTGGGGGAAGCTGTTTTGAGGTGTTTTGGAAGATGTTTTGAGGTTTTGGGCTTGCACTGTCTGGGTTTCGGGTTTGGGCTGCTGGAGATTGACGACATGAACGTTATTATCCCCGCCCTCCCCCCTCCCCCCTCCCTTCTCCGCCCACTAAAAGTCACAACAAAAATTGGGCACTTCAAGGCCCGTCCACAAAGCACAAGCCAACCAACCTGAGACACGAAACGCCAAAAGCCTTGCAACAAAGCACAAACCGAAGAAGTAGAGGTCGGGAAAACACAAAGTCGAACGGCAAAACCACGAAAACTGACCAACACCATAAAATGCAAAAACCACACCCGAAAAGGAAAGCAAGTGCGAAACGTGCAAAATCCCAGGGAAACGGACACGTAGAGTCAGAGTCAAGAAATCAGGAGTGTAAAATGCAGGTCAAAATCACGTTCTAGGAAAAGTGAAGGAACTGTCGCAAATACCAAGCTAAATCACACAAAAAAAGGGACGATTGATAGCGGCCAAACACACGCCGCATTCCAACTACTTTGCCAGACTTGGCTCGAGGCCCTGCCCATGCTGTGTGATGCGTTGCAGAGGCGCTCCCGCTCAATGACTCTGCAAACTCCACGCTTCATTAGCACATTACTTAGTTCATTCTGTTCCATCCTGACATCTGAAGTCTGCGCTTAGCCCTGTCTCGTAGGCTGTGTGAGAATTCCATCTGCGTGATGCCCAGATGTTGCTGCTGGATGCTGCTGCTACTAGCAGCAACTAGCTGCTGGCATCTAGAAGCTGTCAAAAGCTGTCAAAAGCTGTCAAAAGCTGTCAAAAGCTGTCAAAAGCTGTCAAGGCCAGCCTTGGCAAGTGGTGGACGAGCTCCTTCATCTTTGTGACAGCGATCCCTCCGATCTGGAGCTGTCGAAGCCTCGATAACGCGGCCATGGCCAACATGAAAAGATGTTGCTCGCGCAGAAGCTCAGGCAGCGGCAGGTGTCCCTGTGCATGCACAGGCCACTTCGTACGGCAAAGATCTGCCCCTGAAAATTTAGGAAGCCGGTTGAAGGTTTGCCTGCAGGGTGTGTGTATGTGTGTGGGGTCGGACTGGAAGAGTTCAGGGCAGGGGGGGTCCTCAGGGTCTTTGGTCTAGGGGTTAGCCATAGGCACCTCGAAAGATCGCCAGGGCGGAGGCGAATTACAAGCTTTCTTTGCATCACTGGCACTCTGCCTCGAATGCCTCGACAAAGTATCCGCTTAAAGGTCGGGCTTCATATTCTGCTTCATCCCCAATGTGGTCTGACCCCTATCCAGAAGGGAAGCACCCCAACAATATTCTTGGCCCATGCATCACAGAAGCCCGTGGCTGGAGCATACTCCACGCATGGTGAGTTGTGAGAAACGAAAGAGATTTAGTCAAAAACTGATGCGGTACATCGAAAAAGAGACGGTTGCTCCGAAACGTGATGTGGCCAATAGGGGGCTCTTTGCGGCTCTGATTTTGGTTTGTCGATGTCGAGCCAAAACATCTCCGAGATGCAGCGCGGCTGTCAGGCTGCTGGCCGCGGGCGTCATCACTCAAGCCGATTGCTCGGCGTAGTGTTTTGCCGATTGCAGGATGGCAGTGAGTTTGGAACCGGATGTTGGTACCGGTTGCCTCGTGACTACACACATGTTCCATGTAGCTTTGGCAAGTCAAGCAGCGCTCGTGGACCATGTGTATGCCACAAAGAAAAATAACAACCATCGAGGTTCCATAAGAAGTCCAGCACATTGCGAGACGGATGTTGTTCAGAACGAAGCACATCTAAGGCGTGTGTGCGAGGTCGGGGCACATTGCTCAATGCTCAGCCACAAGCTAAGTGGTTGGAAGCCTCGCTGGGTGTTGCATCACCTTGCAGTCATGCAGAAACAGATTTTGTGGGGCCGAGGTGGGCTCACCTGCTTGATGCAGCCTCAGCAACCTACAGTTGACAACACTTAATGAAGGCCACTTCCAATAATAGGAGCCCCAGCCCCCAGCCCCGACTCAAGGGATGGATTGCGGTGAAAAGGAAACCTGGCCGACGCAAGGTTTGTCCTGGGTCGGCATGAGCAACAGTGGAAAACAATGGCAGACAGAGTTTATGCAAAGTTCTTAGAACAATCACAAGAAGACGTATAGGTTATTTCCTTCTTTTGAACTGATGAGCTTCGTCGAGCACTGGTCATGACGATCATTGACGATCCATCGAACGAAGCAGAGGAACGCTTCCTTGGCGCAGAAGATGAGGAGGCCAAGCTGGACGGCACTTTTCACAGCAAGGCGCTTTTGAATTTTGACAAAAGACTCCCCAGAAGCGGGTTTTTTTTCGTCGAATTTTGAGGTGCAGGAGCTCTTTCACCAGGAGGTGGCCCTGCATTTCGAATACGAGGCGCTGTTTGCAAAAACCCTGCGCCGTTAAAATGCGTTTCGGTCTTTCGGCCCTGGTGTGTTGAGCTCTAGGCTGCCGAGCGCTGCCTGCACTACCTCCGCAGAAGGACGAAGTTTATCGAAGTTTCAAGGCTCAGCTTGGTCTGGGAGTCTCGCCGTGCTTCAAGCATGTTCCACAGACATCTCCGAAATCAATTGAACTTATCCCGTTATCGGCCAGCATGTCATTGGCAAGGCTGGCATCTAGTGAAAAGAGATGGAGTTTTGATTTTAACAACACGGTGCATGAACCAGGCTTCTTCCGAAAGCAGAGTTTGTGGGAGTTGACTTCGGACTGCTGTGTGATTTTTCGTCAACCTGGTGCTACAGTTCCCGGTCGCCAACTGTAGTTTGTTTAGGATGGCAGAGTGCTCCAGTTCTCAGTTTTTTTTTCCAAGCTTGTGTGCGGACACTCTGGCTTGAAGATTGTGCTAGGAAGCTCCTTGCAGAAAGTTTCAATGTGGAACCCCCAGCGTTAAAAGGCGAAACTTCATCATCGAAGATTCGTTGGAGACTCGCTGTAGGAATGCTCATTGTGTCTGAATTAAAGCGTTGAACATTAACCACCTCTGGGTTGGAGATTGATGATCGCTAGAAAGACTTCCAAGGAGTCATTCTTCAATCTTCAATCTTCATGCCGAAGTTGTTAAGCCACCACTTCATCACTTTTGACGCTCCGAGTTGAAGGTTGGGAGTCTTCATTTACAACCCTCAACCTACACCCCCTACACCCTCTAACACCCTCAGCCCTCAACGCTAAACCCTAAACCCCCGTGTTAACATCGATTCAGCCAACAAGCATATCAGCAGAGTTTCAATGAACATGTCCTGTTTGATCACGTCTGCGCACGTTTTACAACTCCGCAAGTTTGCAGAACTCAGTCGCCATATCCGCAACAGCACCATGCATCTCTTCTAGGGGATTGTGAACTCCACCAAATGGAGAATGCCCGAAGCTGTTTTGAGACAGAGCCCAGAGGCCCAGAGGCAGCCAGTCAGAGCTCGGGCAGATTCGTGATCGGTTGTCAGGTTTTGCAATTTGGCCGGGTCCTCCTTCGTTCAGGGGGTGTTCCTTCGCGCCTCCGGTTCTTTCCTGTCAGCTTCCATGCCTTTTGGGCGGCCCCTCCTTCTCCTTTCTGTTTGAGGTCCTTCAGGCCTCGGGTTCTTTCCTTTCAGTCCCCATTGCCGCCCTGAGCTTGACGCATCTTTGCGCCCTCAGAAGGAATCGGCGTGGCCATCACTGCTTTCAAGAAACTTCAAAAATTCGATCAGAGGTCAACACTGTTACGCCAGGGAGTCTCCATAAAAGAGAGACGGCTGTATCACAGGTCTTCCATATGAAGCTAAGCGAGTTTTGAAGTGCATGTCGTACATTATCGTACGCTTCGGAGAGGATCTGCATTCGGAGAGGATCTGCAGAGTGGTGAGATCAGCGGGTGAATATCTGCTTCCGCAAAAATGTCAGGTGTTGCACGGGGATCGGCAGTTATCCACACAACATGATAGGGCTTAATCTCCTCGCCAGAATTTCTTTATGCACATATGGCCTCCATTGGGCCTACAGTGGCCCACATTGATGGTTCAAAATTGTATGTGCGAGGAGGACTGCTAGTTACCAGTTGCTCTTCGTTAAGCTAGTGGAATGTTGTGTGTGGAGCACTAGATTTGATGAATCTCGGGTTGATGGCCTGAGGGCCCGACATGCTTGAATGCATTGCACTTTGCATGGAATGCTGTTTCACATACTTTCAAATCGTGAAAGGCAGCCAAGAGCATCGGAGGTGCCTCGTGCGCGAATGTCCCAGTAGCTATCTTTCTTTATCCTTCATGACCTTCTTGCATGTATTGCTTTCGGTGCAAGTGACAAGAAACGCCATAGCGCCAGTTTCGGGACATCCTGGGTAGATAGTGTGATATAGTGTGGGTGGGAGGGTGGGTGGTAGCTTTTTGGATGAACCAATGCTGTTGCCTGAACGAGTCCCTCTGGGAGCCCGCTCGAACATGTTCAAAGTCTGCATCGCGTGCATCCGTTTTTTTTGGGGGGCCAGTCTGCGGTGTTCGATTCATTCTTGGCTGTGTTCGGAGAAGGTGTGCTAGGATGTGTGTAGGGTGAGTCTCAGGACGCAGCCATCGCAGGTCTTCTTGGAGGTGATCCGGTGTTTGACAGAGAACTTGGAGGTGCATCATGGCTTTGTCAGCCGCAGTTGTCAGCCGCAGTTGCTTTCAAAGTTGCCCGATCCAGCAGGACTACCAAAGCCGGTCGGAGGTGACACTTTGAAACTTCGGTTCAACTTCCATCTGGCGCTTCAGTGCGCTTCAGGCTCGCGAGCTTGCCTGGGACGCCAGCCGACAGATGCTGGTTCCTTTGGACCCGCACTTGCGTCTACGACTGCAGAACGAGGCCATTGCGCTGCAGCTGCAGTTTTGGCAGTCTTGCTTTCCTCCGTTCAGCATTCGGCTCTTGATGCCTTGAATCGCGTTGAGAAGGTTCTTGAGGCGATGCAGCTCGGGCCCCAATGTGCGACCGGAAAAGACATGGGACAAGACTAGAGTTTGGGCGTAGCGTTACAGCGTTCTATAGCTCTACACAGAAGTTATACAGAAGTCATGCAGAAGTTATACAGAAGTTATACAGAAGTACACGCAGAAGCAGAAGTCATACAGAAGTTATTCAGCATGTTGCAGCGTTCTACTGAGAAGGCTTCGGCTTCCGCAAGCCCTGTGCACTGCGGCGGTGGCAGCTGCGGACTGGCCGAAGAGTGAGGCCACAGCTGGGCCACAGAAGCGCCATGGTGCCACTTGAGCTACTTGAGCTACTTGGCACATGTGAAAGGAAAGCCTGGTGAAAACGACGCAAGGGACTTACACGGGCCAAGGGTGCTAGGAGTGTGCAGTTAAAACTCCATGAAACGAGTACCAATGAAAGAATAGTCACAGGGCGCACCTTCTGAACGAGTGCGGCAAGTTGCTAGCCATGCACTCAGTGCCCACATTCTCAGGCCTGTCGACGTTTCCACTGAACCGCCCATGTTGCATCTACTTAAGGAAAGAAAGACGCAGGCGACTCAGGCCCATGGGCCGGTCTCAAGAGTGTGAGAGAGTTGTTCTCTTCGCTTGCGGTGACCGGCAATGGAGTGAAGATGGGTGAAGGCAGTTGAGCTGCTTGTTCATGCAAGCAGACTTGTCTGGAGCGTCTACGCTGCCCATGCTGCCCTCCACATTTGAGTCGCCATTACACTCATTACACTCGTGAGTTTGCTTAGGCTTAGGCCATTTCCACTTTCTCGCTGCACATTCCCCCTTATGCCCTAGAACAAAGAGAAATGATTTCGTTCTGATTGAAGGAAGGTCTGGCTACATGCTTACGATCTCTTTATACTTGCATGCTTGGCAACACGGTACGTTCACAGAGTAATGTGGCCTGCTTGCACTGTTGAGTGTCTGCAAGGGTCGTGCAATGAGGGCCTGTTGAGCAAGTCGTAGGACCACCATGAACGGGCTGCGGAGCTGCGGCGCGAGGTGATGTTGTTTGAGGCAGGCAGCGTCGGGACGGCAAGTGGCCCGCGTGAAGCACTACCCAACACTATCGGGGTCGTCGAGGATATGTTCCGTAAGACCCGTTCCATGAGGAGGTGGTCACAAGCCTTTCCTATCCAGATATCGCAGATGCCAGGTCGTGAGGTCACTGAGCTTTTGCAAACTTCAACACTTTGAAACTGCCTAATCTCGTTTAAGATCTCCACAGTACGTACTCAGAGCCAGCAAGATCGAGCTGGCTGCAAAATGCGAGGACCGATTTTCGTGACCAATTAAGTTTGCTGGCACGGTCGACAGCATCCCCAGCAGTCTCGCTAATGTGTTTCTCCTTGCTTGAGAGCTTCCCGAATGCTTCTCTCTCTCTCAGAGGCCCCCCCCCCCCCTAGATGCATGCAGTCGCGCTCATGACATTGCATGCCGTTTCCATGATTTTGACAAAGCACATGCCGTGGCAGCTTTGGCAATTTCAAAACATGTCTTGTTCCCTGGCGCCCGGTGAACTGGAAGAGGAGAGCGATAATGAAGAAACGAGTGGGGCCCTGGGGAACTGACGGTATGTCACAGCGGGAAGTGGAGCGTGGGGGGCAACACCAGTGGAGACAATACCTGAGGGATGATAAAATCCCCCGGTATTGAAAAGTAAAGACTTTAAG
This sequence comes from Symbiodinium natans, assembly GCA_905221605.1. Taxonomy (NCBI): domain Eukaryota; class Dinophyceae; order Suessiales; family Symbiodiniaceae; genus Symbiodinium; species Symbiodinium natans. The sequence goes on along the minus strand of CAJNDS010002370.1, from coordinate 146,684 downwards.
AGTAAAAACACGTTCAGAATAAGGCTAAACATCGAGAAAACGAGAAGAGTAAACAAGAGCGATAACGTAATTCAGGGATATCTTCCGGGATAGGGGGTTTTCACGCATCCTCAGGCCTGGACAGCATTCCCAGATTTGGCAGGATTAGTGGTACTTGAAGCAGTGTTGAGCATGCAAAACCCTGTATCCAAAAGGGTATTGCGTGCATTACATGCTGTCGTTCCCGGCTTGACCTTGTTTTGAGATTGATCGATGAAAGTGTCGTTGTTCTGCAACAGCCAACAACGCAACTTGTTGCAAAGACGTGTGATCATGCTTCATGGTGTGATTGAAACATTGACGGCTTTTGTAGCATTGTAGCTGTCGACCCGAAAAAGCGAAAACTGCTTTTTGTAAAGAGTGGAGCAGTTTCTCAGAAAACTACGGTAATTGTAAACGCTTGCCCACGCCGCCTCAACAACCATACTTGTTGATTGTTGATGAGGATTGCACCGGGACGGTAGCCAGGATGCTCACCATGAGGCCAGCAATAGGATTGTCAGAGAAGGTGAACAAATTCCGGCTCCTTTGCTGCCCAGAGCCCTGAAGGAGCCACCCATAAGGTCGAGACCAAAGAGGGAAAAACACAAGGCGATGAGGACTCCAGCCCACGTACCAAGGCCCAAGAAATTCAAAAAAACTTTCGCAGGTCTGGCAGGCTCATGAGGTTTGTTCCCCACCCTCGGTCTCGGTATGGGGGTTAACCTCAACTCTTCTGCTCGCCCGGAACTCTTCTCCTCGCCCGGAACCGCCCGGTCTACTCCTCGCTCATTCCTGGAGTGCCCAACCCCAAAGTGTCCCTGAGTGCTCAACTCTAGAGTGTCCTTGGAGTGCCCGACCCCGAGTCTCCCTGAATTGCCCAACCCTAGAGTGCCCAGCCCCAGAGTCTCCCTGGAGTGCCCAACCTACAGTGCCCAACCAGGTATCTCTACCAAGAGAGGGTGGGGCTGTTCGAAGTAAACTAATTGTAAACGCTTGCGCGCGCCGCCTCGGCAGCCGGGCCGGTCAGGACAGGAAAGGAGGAAAGAGGGTTTCGCAAAAAAAGGGGAGGAAGGGCAGCGAGGTCAAAGCGGGGAGGGGGTGGGGGGGGGGGTGGGGGGGGGGGTGGGGGGGGGGGTGGGGGGGGGCGGGGGGGTGGGGGGGGGGGTGGGGAGCGACAGGCGGGACCCTCCACGGCATCTGTTTGCAGCGATTGGGACCCAGGGCGCGGGGGGGGGGGAGGGTGGCGTCAGAAAATTTTGCATGGGGGGAAGGGTTGGGTTAGGGGGAAGGAGGCCCGATCCGGGTCTGCTTGTTCCAGACGCTTCTCGGCAGGATCCCGAGGCGAATTTCAGGGGGAGGGTCTTGGGTTCAAAGTAAAGGGAGGTTCAAGAGAAAGTGGGGGGGTCTGAGAGCTTTTCTTGCATTTTTGGGTGCTGCCTCTGGGGAAGGGTTGGGAAGGAGGCTTGTTCTAGACGCCTCTCACTCGGCTGGAAGCCGAGGCGAGTTCCAAGTTTCTGTGCTTGGTGGTCCAAGGCTGTAAGTTTCAGTATTTGGAGCTGCCGAGCCGGCACAAACCAACCAACCCTCCACCCCCGCTTTAAAAAGTACTTGGCCCTTGCTTGGGCCCATGCCAAAGTTTGTGCGTCTCGACGCTGCCGCCGAGTAATGCAACGTTAACATGTGTCAACCCGAGTCAGCTTTCCCAAAGGGTCAGAGTTGTCAATCTTAGATCGTCCTGTGCATCGGCATTAGCCGGCAGACTGCCACTCCGATTCTTTCTCCGTCATGTCTTCGCAGGCAGTTGAGTACTTGGAACTGAATGCAGCAGAAGCCACGCCAACACAGGCCGTTGAGCCGCAAAGGGTTGCGGAGACATGTAGGCCAATGTAGGCTTTCAATGGCTGAAAAAGTCAGACATTGCCAGACTCTCGGGGCACCTGCGCCGAGGTATCATCGGCCTTGCATATGCTGGAAGCCGACGCCCCAAGAGAGAGCCAAAAGGCAAAAGAGTTCTCAAACTCGGACTTCGCGTGGAGTTCGCTCGGAGTTCCCGGTCTCCGTTCGAGCACCATGTGGACGGGCTCTGCTAGGGCCATCAGCCATGCCAGCTGCTGTGCTTCTTTTCTGAGCCATGAAATGCCGCGTTCAACGTGTTCATGCCGGCAAAGGTAGCCACTGCTGTGGCTCCTGTGCGGACCCAAAAGTCAGAGCTTGCGACCATCTTGCAGCTTCTGGCACTGCAGTTTTTGCATTTCCCACTTTTTTTGCCCATCTCCAAAGGCCGATGCCTTGGAGCGCTTGAGGCATCGTCTTGCGAGGCCTCTAAGCTGATCCCAGCTGCTGTCGCCCCAACTCCCTTCAGAAGATTCCGTTTTTCAGTTCTTGGGCTTTTTTGCCAGGCTGACAGAGAGGGTTTCGCCGAAGGCGGAGACCTTTGAAACCGCAGCCATGCCGCAAAAAGTCGTGCGGACATGATCGCACATGTGCGGGCATTGGGGGCAGACTTTTCAGGGTTTGAGAGGGATGGATCTTGCTCACGCACGAATCCGAGTAGCAGCGACTCTTCGATCTTGCTCCCGGCACATAAGCACTCAGACCGCACTGGCGACTCCAAGGAATTCAGGCTTCTGCTTCTACTTGAAAGACAGAGGGGAGATCAGGGGAGCGCAGTGAAAGCTCAGCGAAAGCGCAGGAAAGCGCAGTGAAGAGAGCTGTGATTGTTGAAAGATCTTCGTTCTTTGAGGGCTTCCTTTTTGCACACAGGTTCTTCGCCTTTTGGTCAGGAAGTTTGGACGTCGGCTCAAGGATGTGAGCACTTGCAAGTGCAAGCAAGGGAGAGCAAATCATCAAATCAGCGCATCAACCTGCCCAAAACCATAGAGTATCTGAATGTATATGACATATGTCGTATGTTTTCTGATGTAACAGTGGCGATAGCATAGTAGCATGGGGACAGCACACTGAAAGCATGCCAGTCATTATACATTTCGTTCAGCACTGCAGCCCATTCTTGGGACATGTGTTTGACCTATTGCGGTCAACATTGATTTCATCAGAGCAGATGAATCAGGCAGCTATTTCTGTGCCACCAGCCGTCGCAAGCATGTGTATAATGGTATCAAACTTGCTCAAAAAGTGTGTGTGAGAGGCGCCGCCGGACCGATTGAAAGCACTGGCCGAACAGGACTTCCAGAGTCGAAACGGGTATCAGCACTCCTAACATGCCGAGACGAACACCTCATGCTCTGGAGCCTAGGATCCAAGCTACCTGCGGCGAGGGCGCCTGGCGCAAGAGCTGCTGAGGTTCCAAGCTCGGGGTCAAGCTGTAGGCACTGCTAGTAGTAGGCACAACGAAACTTTCGTTTCCATGGGAGCTCATCTATCTCCATTGCGTGCGGCATCCAAGCAACCATTCGTCTGGCACTGTGCATTTATCGGCTGCCAACATTACTGTATAAATGTGAGCAGAAACCACCAGAGTTCGCGGATCGAAAGTGGTGAAAGGGGGGGTCGCTCCTTTGTCACTGTTATTGGTCTGTTTCTGCCCATGCCCCTCTGCTCTCCTCCTGCAGGGATGCGGAGCGTGTTTACGACCCGCAGCAGGAACGGCGCCGCTCCCAAAGTGCAGAATGCCGGATGGGAACTCCAGCGCACAGTGCGCGCGACAGTGCGAGAGACCACTTCAGGGAATGTGTTGCCTTGTGTTGGGCATGCTCGCACGTGCCGGGCAGCATACGGTACCGATCAGCATATGCAGCATTCAAGGTCGTGGGAGAAGAAATACAAGTTCTTCAGCGAAGCCAAGATGAAGGCTTGTTCACAGACGCACCGCATTGTTTCGGGTACCAGTCGGGTAACCACAAAAGGATCGCAATTGCTGTAATTTAGGGAAGTGACCAGTGTATTGACTGTCCGTGCTTGCAGGCAACATACCGCACTTTTGCCCGCGCACGTGCCTTGGTGGTTTGGTGTCGGCGGGTGCGAGCTGCGCTATGTTCGATCAGGTGAGTGAGTGCTTCCTGGGCCCTGCGACCAGCAAAAACAACCGCACGGGGCGTTAACCGTCGTGCGTTTTTCTTTTTTTTAAATAAGCGCTTGGCCTTAGCGGGAGCACGATTTTGAACGTGTTTTAGTCTAAAAGCAAAGTGCAAGTTTCAGAGGTAGTTTTGTGGAAACCATGGCAGGCGTGGTACTTTCGGCGATCGCGCTTGCCTTTTTTACGTGTCTTATTTTGAAGGTGGCTCGCAGGCCGAAAACACTGCGTATCTCGATGTTTCGTGGTTTCACGTTGCAAAAACGTGGTTCTTCAGTTAGCCCCACTGTTTGTGTTTTTTGGTGTGATTCTGTTTGCGTGCGCCACTTCAATGAAAAACACTGTTGCCCGCAAAGCATTATCCGAAAATTTGGGCTAATGGGAATGGGAATAGGGCTTACCCCTGCCATGAATGCTTTGCGGTCCACGGTTCTTCTTGGCCGTATGCAAAGCACCAGGGAAAGGCGGGGGCAGCAGGCTCCAGGGACTTTGGTGAGATGGTAAGGGATCTGTGCTGGTCGGCCAGCCAAGTTTGAGGGGTATCGGGATTCGGCACTCCTTTGGAGTGACTGCGCAAGGCGTTTGGGATACTTTCTTCAAGATACTCCAAAAGGAATCAACCCCGCCATGTACCAGTCTCAAGAGAATGCCCGGTGTTTCGCCCCCCACCCCGACCCCCCACCCCGCCCCCCCACCCCGCCCCCCCACCCCGCCCCCCCACCCCCAACCCCACCCCCAACCCCACCCCCTGTACCCGAAAGGTGTGGCTAAGGCTCAAGGTTTCGGGAAGGGCCCAAAAGGAATGGGGTGAACAGGAGCTATGGCGCCCGAAGTGTTCGTGTGGCCAGAGCGCTCAAGTTAGGAATGGTTGGAAGCTGCAACAACAAAGGCGCAATCAAACCCCCCCAACCCGCCTCCCCACTCCACCCCCCCACACCGGATCCGCAACCAACCGCCGTCAAAACTGTGCAAAACGCACGATGGTAATTGACCGGTCGGCAAAGACACTGTCATATCTGAAGATTGGCAACCGCAACGAAAAGAACAAAACATGCCTCGTGAATGGTCCGCCCAACACTGGAGAAACTTGCGCACCCCCATGCGCCGAGGCCTGCGAATGCACAGCAAAACAGAAGCGCCCTGCACTGGCAATGCCTGGCAGGGCCTCGAAAAATGTCAGCACAGGCCGCTGCGTGGGGTCGGCTCCGCGCCGTCTGAGCAGCTGCAGCTGTCAGGTCAACAAAACCCGCTGCGCAAGAACAGAATTCCATGGGAGAATACACAGAATACTTGTGCCCCGGTCTGCTCGTCTAAAAAAATCTCCGCTTTCTTTGCCTCTCAGCATACCTCGGCATCACAAGTCTTGGGACTCAGCGTCAGCTGCAGAATCAGTGACACTGTGATGATACCGATGTCTCGGGTTCAGGGAACCGCGCAAACAACGGAAATCAATCGAACCTCCCCGCAGTCTGCAGCTGCATTGTGTGAAAGTACTCGCCCCTGGCTTTCGTGGCCTAGTTCTCACGTCAGTTGATGTGTAATCCTGTGTGAAAGTCTGCAGACCGAGGCCAGGCATGATCCATTCAACAAGGATCCGCAAGCGCCCCAACCGTCAGTCCTTTGCTCTCTAAACTTCGTGCTGCATCGTGCCGCCACACGCAGCACGCCTCAGGGCATGGGGAAAATCGGTGCTGTCGCGATTTGCGACATACTGCAGCGACAGAGGCGTGAAGCTGGAGGACATGTAGCGTCATGTACCTATATGTACCTTCATGCTTTTCAAAGTCGAGACCGCGTCCAAGAAACGTGCTCGTTCTTGGCAGACCTTTCAGCGCGTGCACTGCGTTCTTAGATGTCGCTGTTCCATTTCATTCCTAGCATGGGTTATGACAGCCTCAGTGAGCTTGTCGGTGCTTAGTCTTTCTGAGGTGTCGAGCTTGTCTCTGTTCGACAGTTCGTGTTCGTAGAGATTTTTAGATGAATATGGTCAAGGTTAGAAGCACATCCGTTGAGTGGTGGTCCATGGTCAGATCATGCTTGACATATTTGGAAGTGAGTAAAGGCATCTTGGTTGCTTCTCGAAGAGATCGGTAAAGGTTACGTGGGGCCCTGCCGCCTTGATTTTTCTAAGAAATTGATGGGCTCCCTTCACGGCTCCTCGGATGGGTAGGCATGAACTTCGGCTTTTGCTCATCACACCCCTATCGTCTTTTCACAGTCCTCCTTGATTTGGCTTGAAGGCCTTGATTGTCTCCTGCAAAGGACATTTTCCATCACGTGGATGCAAATGGCGCCAGGGCCCAAGTAGGGCATGTGAGCAGCACGCCCACGCATTCACCAAAGTCCCCAAAGCTCGAATGTGCTACCAAGGACTACTCGCTCAGCAGACCTGAGGTCAAGCATGCGTTATGCAGGCTCTTGTTGAATGTTGTGGAAGATTCGCGGGTGGTGGTACATGGCGGTACTCTTGCAGCTCGTGTCAAAGATGCGTTCGTCTTCGCAACTGCAAAGCCTGGCCTATTGAGAGAAATGGTGCTCAACAACTTCAAAACACCTGCTCAAGTGCTCTTTGCCTGCGTCGAAGGTTCAGGGAAGGCTCACTGTGGTCACCCCACAGCTTGTGCAGCGGGACTTTGTCCTGGACGAACGGACGGGCGGAAAGCGCATGAGGAAGAGAAGCACGGCAAGAGAAATGCCTGCCGCCAAAGTCACGTCCGCAGATCGCCGGTGATGAGGAAGTAATGATCTCATTTTCCCATCATGGGAAGGCCGCGGCAGAGCATCATGTTTCCTACGCAACACCTGCAATGCTGAACTGAAACAGCTACCTAAGTAAACAAGGAGCCGCAGCGAGCCGGATCTTCCGAAAAGGCTGAGGTGGCTGAGCCAATGAGGCGCAATGAGAACTTAGAGGCCTTAGTTTGCCGGCATTGCCACAGCATGCCGCATGCCACAGCATGCGAACTTCTTCAGCACAACAATGCATGCAACAAGGAGGACTCCCCATGCCATGACAGACAACATTTGACGTTTCATGCCGCGCGCTGGGAAGACAGTTTTCTGCAGCGCGTTCCGTTGTCGGTTTGCATGACTTTGCCGGGCGCCACGTTGGACTAGTACTGTATAAAGTCCCACCCGGACTGAGTTCTGACGGAGTGGTGTAGCACAAGCTGGGAGGGCGGATGAAGTGGACAGAATCATCAATCCATTGGGACACCAACTGAATCGGTCAAGTTGCTACTGGCCACAGTATCTGTGAAAGGATATCGCTATGGCTGACCCCAAGAGAGACTCCGTCGTGCCTGTAGATGGACATCATTACTCATGGAAGGAGCGTGTACTTGGAAAAGGCGTTCGGCACACGTCGTTCTTTGCCGTATTAAGATGCTTTTGAGGGCAGTGTTTACAGCACGCCCGTGATTCAAAGTTGTTACATGCGCATTAGCCCTGATGCGGGCGGTTGTTGCTTGGCGGAGTCTTTTCACTGGGTTGCATTTGTTTAATGAATGGTCAAAAGCCGGTGTTCGTTGGGGATTCGCCCGGGTGCACGACGGTAGTTAATGCATCAAGCCAAGGCCAAACCCTTGATTGAGACTCGCCTTGCTTCCAGGGTGCTGCCGTCCCTTTCAGAGCAGGAGGTTGTGGCCGTCTTTGATGCCCCGTGCTGAAGCTCATGTGCAAGCAGATGTCGCAGCAATGTGTGTAGCCGTGAATTTGCCAAGGCAATCGATGAGGATCACAGCGGTGCTGCCTCACAGCCATGCTTGAGAAAAGCTGTATTGTGGACACATCGGGCAAATCGGCCCATCTTCAAGCTCTTGTCTGGTCTGTTGGAGTACCTGGCTTCGTCTGTTGTTTGCGTGCTCTTCGTTATGCTTCACTTCGTTGGACAAGTTGCAGAGCTTGCCACCACTAGCACATCCTTTAGCACAGGCCTGCAACAGTTGAAGGCGTGCTCAAGTCAGCCGTGAGCAAGTTGGAGTCAAGGAATCAAACGGTGACAATGCGGTGACATTGCGGATCTTCCATGGTGGCAGGTCAGTGTGCAAGAGTTCAGCCAAGCCTTGGAGTGGGGAAGGCCGAGCGGTGTGAGCTTTTGAGTTTAGCCTCAGACGTGAGATGATGCAATTGCTGGCAAGCTGTGAGGAATGCCAAATTTAGTAAGGAGTCGACGGAAAGGCACCGCAACCCGTGTGGACCTCAGTCTGTCATGCTAGTCGATGGCAAGTCAGTTTAAATGGTCCTAGCCGTGCGGCTCAGTGTGGAGGACGCACCGGATAAAACGATTTCCGCCTGCAAGAGTTGATGGCTGGGAACACCTCAGGGATGCTGACAGCGCTTCGGGCTCAGCGGCTCAGCTTGGGCTCCGATTGCATGTGATGTTTTCTTGACGACAACGACAGCCCTTCGCCCCCCAAGGTTCAGGGAACAAAGTACGAAAAGCTTGGCCAAGCTGGCAGTTTGCTGGAGATGTGCGACAAGGCTTGTGACATCCGACCGAAGCCCTTGTTGGAGTCGGTGGAGATAGTGCAGATTGTGTGCAAAAGCTCAGCAAAGGCATGCCCATTTTTCGTTCCAATAACTTTTGGTTGGTCGACTATCTGGGGGTGGCAGTCCGGGCAGGGATTCTCTGCGAACATTTTCCCATTGGTGACCACTCCACTGGGCGCGGAGTGACCTCAACATACCGCAGCCCTCAATTTCACATAATTTCACCCAAAGCAGACCCCAGACCCCAGCACCTCCGTCAACACTACTTAGATCTCACAAGCCTGCACCCAGATCCTGAAGCCCGATGTGCCATGCGTGGACAGTCCCTGTGCTCACAAGAAAACACAAGAGCCCTTTACCACGCTGTGTCAACACCCTACACTGCCCTACACCTGGACATTGCCTTTGAGTTTGAGTCGTGACTAGCAAAATGAACTGTCATGATTCGACAGCTTCCGGTGCAAGGAAACATCAGAATGTCTAGGGAGACTGGCGAAAACGCGCTTGGCTGAGCGCTGCAGAGCATATGCTAATGTGCTATATAAGGCAGCGTCTTCCGCAGTCGCTTCTGTGAGGTTGGTCCATACACCGCGCGCGCTTCAACACCGAGCCCAGACGCCGAAGTACCTCTACTTCGGGTGTGGCAGTCAAGCTTGCCGCATGCCCACGACGAGATACCATTCTTGTGTTCCGAGTGTATGCCGTCTGGCTTCCATGCTCCTGCACGATATCGCTGGTTTCCAGGGTTTTATACTTTTCGTGCTTTCCATAATTTCCTTGGTTTGTGGGCTGTTGGTGGTTTGCGTAGTGAACCTAGTTGGTGGTCCGGTTCCCACTCGCTACCAAACAGTGGTAAAGCCTCTCTTTTGTCAAGGGCATAGGACCACATGAAAAGGTCGGAGAGGACAATCGTATGACGTGTATATTGCAGCTCCACGTGCAAGTTGCTAGCAAAGTTTTGTAGTGTGATAGCGACGCACATCGGAGTGCTCTTGCAGCGCCAGGGCATGCCACGGTGCTGCTCAAGTTCCGACCCTCTCTGCCCACACCCTGAGGTTTTCACCGAGCACGGTGCCAGAATGCCAAGCATACAGCAGCACCTCACAAAACATGTTTCAGCAACAGAACATGAAGCACATCGTTGTTGAGTGTAGGGGTGCAGGAAGCCAGCGTGCGTGAACGATTCGCACGTGTCCAAGTCGATACGAGTGATTGAAAGTTAAAATGTTCTTCAACTGTGCTTTTGGGTATCTGCATACTCCAAAAGCAGCGAACACGGTGCCATGGCCTTGCCACAGAATTAGTTTGTCGATGTTCTATGGCTGTGTCACAGACGATATTGATGCCAGGGGTGGTGCAGACAGCGCTCGCTTCCACAAGCGCAGGCCGTTTCTGGGATTGACGCGTCTCTGGTTTGTGAGGTGCTTTGTCTTTACAAGAGACAGAGCCTGTCGAGCCGTCGAGCCCGCCCCCCCCTCCCCCCCTCCCCCCAAGACCTCAGCGCCGGCGTTCTCTTGCAACTTAGGTTCCAGAGGCCTCTCGATTACACAGCTTATAGCATATCACATAAAGCCCCAAGGGGCAGGAACGTAGGAACGCAATCCTGCTCTGTCTCTTGTGCTGCCATTTGCATATTAAGTTTTTTGAGAAGTGCCCCGAACGAGGTTTGACAATGCGATGGATGCTGACAGTGATGCTCAGGACCGGCGTGCTGCTTTGATCTGCTTTTGATACTTTTTTCCTGTGGAAGTTGTCGAACAGTCAGAGCTTGAATGACTTGAGGCAGTGCCAGATCCAGGAGGTGGGGCACATCTAGGAAGGGCCTCGGAGTGACGGGCTCGTCATTTCCACACCGCACGCCGCACATGCACAAAAGAGCCGAGAGAGAGATAAAGAGAGAGAGAAAAAAGAGAGAGAGAGAGAGCAACTTGAGAACTTTTGCGGAGTTTTTCGCAGATGTCCGAGAGGCCCGGACCTACGGCCGGGGTTCCTCTGCGGACGGAAGGCCAGCCCTCGGCCTCGGCCGTAGCGCGTAGAGGCGTAGAGTAAATGTCACGAAATATCATGTAAGCATCATGAAACATCTCGAAATGTCTTGAAATATCCTGAGGTACATACTGCGTTCATATTGCTGCCTCAGAACAACAGAATAGCACATGACATAGCATTTCGTTCAAGACTTCTGTACTGACAACTGCCCCGAACATCCCACCATAGCCGTAGACCGTATTGGCCAACAGTTGCGATTGACAAGCGTCGTCTATAACCCCCATCTTTGGATCATGCGAGGGAACTGATTCCCGGAGGGCGGGGGGTCACCCCTTCTGTGGTGTTGGAATATTGGTGGTAGGGTCCGTCTGGTCAAGGGCTTTGGGGTTGTAAGGAGACTCTTTGCACCGTGACTTAACTGTTCTAGAAAGGGAAAGGTAGGACCTGATCACGGGTTCATGTGTCTTCTTTCTCATAATTCTCTGGCTCACCAAGCATGAATCGCACGTGGTCCCTTGAGGGGCTGATTTTCTGGGCGCGCGGTTATCTTGTCACACTGAGGGGACAATGTGTTTATAAGCGACACAATTGTTTATCAACTTAACACATATAGTCTCTGAACCATTATTCGCGTTATCTATGTCGGTTAACCGACAATGTAGTGTTACATCTTAAAGTTAGGACTAACACTACAAAGACAAAGCTGTCCTGCATTCTCTTCCAAAATTATTCCCTGCCTTTTCACTAGTACAGTAGAACTTACTGAATATAGTTTTGTTGACCTTCAGACATGGAACCGACCAAACTCAATGATTTGCATGTTAAACTTAGGGGAACGAAGATCTACCCAGTAAGAGTGTGACCTTAAAGTTTCTATTCGCTTTTGAAATGGGATCAGGTTTAGAGTCAAGAGTCGCTTGCAATTTAGTTCAATGGAGGCCATGCGACGACAAAGGCATGTGTTTATAAGCACAATGCTGTTCATCAACGCGAGTTCCTGAAACATGACGTTGTCAAGTCACAAAACCAAAACCCCGAACAACCCTACCCCTGCTGATATACAAGGGGCCTTGCGGGTGAGGCATCCATCATCCCGTGAACCCGTTGACCCATTGACCCATTGACCCATTGACCCATTGACCCATTGACCCATTGACCCATTGACCCATTAACCCATTAACCCATTAACCCGATATCGATCGTATGAGTGGGTTGACCGATTGACCCATTAACGCATTATAGCCATTAGCCGTTAACAAATTCACACATTCGTTCTGGCCCTATGACTGCGTCAAACCCATTAGCCATTCGTTCTGGCCCTAACCCATTTACCCAGGAAGCCAACATTAACCCCAAGTCCCCGAAAACTTTGCAGGGCTCGGGTGAAGCAGCAATCAGAATAGAGCATGGGCCCAGGGCAAAAGGTCGTGCGCGGCATGCCTCGCTGGTGTCTCCAGAAATTTAAACGTACGGCAGATTCGTCATGGCCCCCAGTGCTCATGTTTGTGTATAGAGGTATGCAGCAGCCTGTCGACAAATGCATGTGTGCGCGTCGCACAGCCGCTGCATTCGCTGAAGTCAGCTGCACGTATGATGCTGTGGCAGGTTTTCCAGGCTACGAGGCCACACACCCGGGGCTGAGCAAAATTGGCTTTTGCCTGATCTTGCCTGAGTCAACGTGCAATATGATGCAAGCAACACGCTTGCACCAAGTTTACTTAGGGTTTTAAATTAAAAAGCTGCTGCAGAGCTCATAGAGCTCGGAGCGACAGAAGCATTCTAGGTTTTTGCAACGGTGCATTGCAGATTCGAAGCGTCCTTCAGAATCTTCGAGTCCTCCTTCTGCAAACTGCTTGATAGCATGGAGCGGGGGGTGGCGACATGTGGCGACATGCCCACGCCTAGACAACTTGCGCACGCTTGCGCACAGAAAACTGTGCGTTGGTGCCTGCATGATCCTGCATTCAAACCTGGAAAGGGAGCTTTGTGAGTCGAACATGTATGGGCAGCTGCGCTCACATGTACTCTAGCGCCACATCATGAGGTAGACTGAATGTTGTTGGCCTTTCGTCTCAAGTCCACTGCCAGCTTGATGTTAGCCATGGGGCTGCTGCTATGGCGTTGGCCTTACTGTGATCAATCACTCTCACTATTCTCGTGCTGTACTGATGATTGATATTGGGTTGATGTGCTCGCATTGCTTAGGTCATTCTTCCTAGGAGCACAGGCAGTCCCTGCGCAGTCGCCTCGTCCTTATGAGCCCGCACCACTCTACAAGGCAAGCCCAATACGTAGAAATGCCGAGGCCTTTCGCTGAAGACTTCAGTGAGGACTCGGCACATGGGCTCTTTCATTATGGGCATTAGCAGCATTAATTGGCATGACTGCTCGTGCAGGATGTGACTGTTCGGGGCCTCGTGCACGTCCAGCATACCTGTTCTGGCTACGATGAGCAGTGGGCGCACAGCTCGGTTTAACGCGTTGCAGCCAGCAGTTGCATTGCTCGCAAAGCAGAAAACCACCCCTGCTTAAAGGTTGCACCAGTCTTGTGGCAAAACATTGCATTCTCATAGTTTCTAGCTTGCACTGATTGCAGCCCCAAGGATTTATGCCCGGACCTGCCGTCGTGTACACTCTGCCAGTCTGGAGCCTTTTCCGGGGAGTTGTAGAATGTTGTAGCTACTGGGGAGTGGTTCATACATGCGCTTCGGCTAGGTTGCCGACATATCCGCAAGGGATTTTGGTGACTTGGGTTGTGTGCCCTTAACGCGTAGGGGATCTCATAGAAAGGTGGATCGGTGGATCATGTTGAATTACGAAATGGATGGTTGAGAGGCAGGTGGTGTTGAAAGGCCGCGGACTAGTTGCATCCACATCACATCCCTGCGATGGTTTGGTCCCTCCCACGGCAGCCCTGGCCCATGGCCTCGAGACGAATCTTGAGAAGCCTACAAAGCATCCCCCATCGCTAAGTTGAAGGAGGAGCATCACCGCTGACTTTAAACTTGATCGCGCCATCAAGAACAACGTCGGCAGCATTATGTTCCATGTGCCGGGAAAATGCTTGTAGTGTTCAAGCGACTACGATATTTGCTCCAATGGGTCCGATAGGTGCGAAGCCTGTGCAAAGCCAATCTGCCTGCACATCGAACAGTATCAAATACATCAACCTGGGTTGGCAATGTCGGCAATGTTGGCATCTTGAGCAAGATCCAAGGTCGATTGACTGCCATTTCGGACAGTGGGGAACGTGGTTCGATGCGGGAGGCCCTGCTTTGAATGACAGGGGCTGTGTTCAGCATTGCCGGATGAGTTTCCGATGTAGGGCGAGGGGCACTGCGCAGCTTTGCGCCAGGCTGTACGCAGATCCAGTTTAGACAGCGTGGCGTCGCCGTTTCATGGCAGCACATCCATGCATATCCACTCTGCAGACTGCGGAGGGCTTGCACGGGCTTGCACGGGCTTCATGTCCAGCTCTCCGTGTGAGGTGTCGAACAACGAATGTGGAAGACCCTGTGCTGGCCCGAAGATAGAGTCACGCGCAAGCCCTGACTCGAGGCAGGGGCCCTTTCTATCTTCTGTCTTTTTTGCCCCTCAGTCTCTCAGTTTCTGAATGTGTTCTCGCTTCGCGATATCCGCCTTGATCCGCCTGCCCGTAGCCTCGAAATCGGGAGAATTTCCGGGAGCCATGGCCGAGCTGTCAGGCTGTTGGCCAGCGGAGTTTGGTACAGAAGCGGCAGCGTGCCGCATGAAGTAGAGCACGGGCTGCAAACTGAAGATCTACATATGCCATAATTCCAAAAACTTCCAGACCCCACAGCTCTGCGGGCTTTTAAGATCAGCCAGAATATTTACAGGTCAAAGGCAAAATGACCTGTTAATGGGCCTGCGCATGGCTGCACGTCTGGAGGATGGGATAGGACTCTACAGGGGCTGCGGCTGTGTCTTCGGACCTGAAATGCATTTACAGGTCCTCGTGCCCATTGACGACATGCCTTCAAGCTAGTGCAGCGAGTGCAATGCGTTGTGTATTTTGTACATACTGGGAGCGTGCGAGTTCCGGGTTAGGTCGCCCTTTTGCATACTATTGAAAATTTCATATGATTCCCATTAGGTTTAATAGGAATATATTAATAGGAGTCCCAGAGGATGCACCTATCAATATTGAATTTGACTCCTATTCATTTTCAGAGGAGTTTCATGAATTAAAATTCTTAGATTCCTGGGAATCATACTAAATCGTATGAAAAGTGATAGGAATCATATTGAAATTACGTAATACGGTCCCAGTGAATAGATACCTCCATGTTAAACCAGCTGGAGGGGGGCTTTGTTGCGGAATGGGGGGGAAGGGGAGGGGAGGGGAAGGGGGAGTGGGAAGGGGCGGGGGGGGAAGGGGGGGGGGGGGGGGGCAGGGATGGGGAGGGGGGGAAGGCGTCGAGTGTGCGCTCCTGGGTCTGTTTCGAAGCATAAATGCTAAGCCGCACAATCCCCCTAGACCCTACAAACCCTAAACCCTGAAAGCCCTAAACCAAAAAATCCTAAACCCTGAAAACCCTAAACCCTACAACTCCTAAATCCTAAAGACCCTAAACCCTACAAACCTTAAATCCTTGAAACCCTAAGCCCTAAAAACCCTAAACCCTACAAACCTTAAATCCTTGAAACCCTAAACCCTAAAACCCTAAAAACCCTAAAAACCCTACAAACCCTAAAAACCCTAAACCCTAAAAACCCGAAGCCCTCAAAACCCTAAACCCTAAAAACCCTCAGCCCTAAAAACCCTAAACCCTAAAATCCCTAAACCCTAAACACCCTAAAACCCCTAAAACCCCTACAAAACCCTAAAAACCCTAAAAGCCCTAAACCCTAAAACCTCTAAACCCTAAAAACCCTAAGCCCCAAAAACCCTAGACACTAAGATGCAGATTCGAGGAGTGCGCACCGGATTCAAAAAGAGTGCGCCCTGGATACTGATGTGGGAGTGCGCATTTGATGCAAATCGGAGTGCGCACTGGAGCGCCCTGCCATCCGGGGGGGGGGGGGCTTTGTTCTGGGGTTGTGGGGGGGGGGGGGGGGCGTGAAACTCTCAGTTCTGAGCAATGAATCTCGCATGAAGCGCATGGCGCATGCTTCGTTTGGTCCAGGTGCACGAAAGATGAGGTTGATTGCCAGTGGGAGGCGCTTTTGATGCCACCGATAAAGCTTTCGGCTCACTCGGGCTTACTCTGGAATCTGCCCGAGGCATGGTCTACTTGGTCACACTGTAGCTCCGCCAATGACCAGTCGACTCGCAGCAGCCTTATCCGCTTTGAGACTGGAAAGATGCAGAAGCTGCGATCTATGTTCCCTTCTGCATTGCAGGCGTGTGACTATGCTCCTCGCCGAAAAACAACTTCTTGTCGATTCTTTTCCCACCCCTGAGCCCCTGAACTGTCTTAAGCATGTGGGGCGTAGTGGGGGCCGGGCCCGGGACTTAAGAGTCCAGAGGGTGGGCACAATGTGGCACAATTACTGCGTTTATCAATGCACCGCCGTCTTTAGACACAGGCGGATGGCGCCAATGCAGTGGCCCGATTTGATGGGTTGAAGCCAGTAATGCAGTAACCCATCAACCATATCATCAGTTTTGGGCATGTTTTGGGCATGTTTTGGCCCAACAACTGTGTTTTTTCCACTAACTGAGACCAAAAGTTGGCCTAAAGAATTGCATAAATGCATGCGATGCTCGATGAAGGGCGACAACGCCACAAGTGTGACAAGAGAAACGCCCTCCGATGTTGTGTGGATCAGGTTCGCGCACCATCAGCCAGAAAAACACTCCCAGAGGCAGGGGCTCCATTGACATCAACTGACATTCGGTCGCTGGTTCTGTCGACTCCGCAGAGATGTTGAGAAATCGAGAGCTTCTTGCAACGTCAATGGGGTGTCTCTATATTGACATTGCGCGGAAGCTTCTGAATGATAAGTGGTGCTTGAGAAGAATGAGAGAATGAGAGAAGAGTTCAGGCTCGCCGTGCGTCGGCGAGATGAAGCAGACCCGGCCTTGCAGTGCAACTCCCAGCAACTATCCAGCCGTGAAAGAGACGACATTTCGCATAGCAGCGATGTGACGCAACTTGTTGCCTTTTGGGGACGGAACTTAGCCAGGCTCGGGCCCTTCGCCGCAAGATTGCCTGCTGAGTGAATGGCGCGAGTGGAGCACCTGCAGCTCTGACTGTGGTGCGCCTGAGTCCAGTTCAAGACGGCTTGAGAATGTAGTTTAGATGGAGTATTCGCAGATGACATACAGTTGCTATGTGGCATGGACCTTAAAGCTCAATGAATGAGCCTTCCCACCCAAAGGTCCAAGCCACCACAGACTGCCCCTCTCAGCCTTTTCCTCTTCTCCCCTTCGGCTCTTTTCCTATTTTCCTCTCTCCTTCTCCCCTTCTGCCTCTCTCCCTCTTGCTCTCCTTTCTTCCCCGGAAGAATGCCATAATTGGCAACACTTTGTCTGTGAATCAGCTCCTTGCGAAATGACGGAGGTTTTCGTTTCTTATTCTGAAAGCGAATCCCCTTCCATGTTCTTCAAAGTGGTCCTTTCGTAGAGATGAACTCGTTCTCTCGTTTTCAGAAGAATCAGAGCACTCTTCGCACTCCCCAGTCGATAGCCAATCTTGCCCAGAAACAAAAGGCTTTTTGTTTCCCCCCCCCCCTCCCCTGCCCCTGCTTCTTTGTGGCCAAGAATGTCCTTCTCTTCTTAAGAGATGTGAGAAGGCCGGTCAAAGAGGAACAGGAGAGTCTTTCATTTCTAAATCAGGTCCACCCCTTGTCCACCCGAACCCACAACGAAAATAGAAGAATCTTAAAGCCAGCAAGGCCAGCAAAAACAAAAACACGGAATAGCTAAGTTTCCCCAAACCACCCTAAAAGCCACGCACCAGATCGGCTCATGCAGCGGGTCGATTTCGCGCCGCCCGGTGTTGCAGTTTTTCTTGTTGTTGCGCCGCATAAGTGTCACGCCCGGACACCGTTTCAAGTGTTTCAAAAGGGGGCCGAAAGATTTGTCTCTATGTGTTTCAAGGGTCCCAACGCTGGGAAGGGTCCCCGGCCTCCCCTCCCCCGAAGAACTGTTGAAGCACTTGTTGTTGATCCGTGTTAAGTCGTTGGTCCTGCAAACCTGACTTTCTTTGATCCTCGGCAGCCTTGGCATGGTTTTCCCTCTTACCTGCCTGGCGTCCATGCAACCTCACATCCTTTTGCCGTTGCCTGCCAACGATCTCTGCCACTGTTGTTGGACATGCTTTGCAGATGCTTGAGTAATCTGAAGTGCGAGGATAATACAAGAATGCCAGGTGAGGGACAATACTCCCGATTTCGCCGAGTTGTTCGTGAGGCTCTACGTAGCTAGCTTGTGGTGTCAGTCTGTATCAACCTTCTACAAACTCTTCCAGCAAAGACTGCAGTGGAGCAGCAAGCTTTTGATTCCAAACGCACTGGCAAGGCTAGCAGAGGAGGAAGGCCGTGTGACGTGAGTACCTCAGTGATTCGTCCCATGTAATACAGTGCAGAGCACATTGTTGACAACATGTAGCCACAAGCTGTGATGCTCAGGGCGTCATCCACCAGACTGAGACATGTCAGTTAAGGCAGGCGAGTGTCGAATTGGTTCTGATTTCTCGTTCATGAACATGTTCATTGGCAGCAGCATGTTTCTGAATTTCTGAGGCCATGTGATTCTCGCGATTGCGAAGTCAGTGAATGGTCGGAGTGGTCAACATCAAATCCTCTTGAGGCGCAGTAGATCCTCTGCATAGTGAGATGGCTGTGAGAGCACACCACCATGTGTTGACGGGCACCCTTCGTTGCGACGGGGCTGCTCGGTGAGCGAGGAAGCAAGCTTCGAGATCCTGAATTTCCCCATTGGTCAGTGAAGCATGCCCACGGCTGTCAAATATGCGGCGGTTGTGGATGCCATGACTCGCATTGCGCCAACATCCTTATGCGCGCCGGGCTTGACGCACTTTGATTTCACACGCAGGAAGCTTTCGAGCGTATCTCCGGCCACGCCCTTCCTCGCAGTACGAGACGGAGATTTTGGACTCCGCTGCCGATGCGGCTTGCATAGCAACACTGGTCGCCACACATGGATGTTTGGGCCCGGGTAACTTCCTCGAGCCTTCCGCCTCTCACTGCAATGCCATGCTCGCATCTGTTGACCTCCCCGACCGGATTGTGACAACCAGGCCCACATGCTGGCCAGATTTTGCAAGTGGTGCCTCCCTCAAGTTTCAAGGCTTGACACTCACCTTTCGGGCATGAATTTGCCACCCCGGTGGCGACTCGCCTCAGCGTCGACGTTGCGCATGGCAATCACCCATGCAACTTCCGTGCCCAGAACGTGGACTTCGAGGGCCGCCGCGCCCTCGGTTGCATGGCTGGTGGCGATTCTGTCGCGCTGTACCACACCCTGTGCGGATTCATAACGATGGTTGCGACCTCGGAGGAAGGACCTCCCCGGTCCTGAAAGGGGGCCGCCGACCGGCAGACGTCTTCGTGTGCCGACCATGCAGGTTTGCTATTGAAGCGGCTGCCCGATGGCACGACAGCATTGTCCCCAACCGTTGCCTTGGACATCGCCGTCATCAATGCTTGTGGCTCTTGTCACTGAGAAGCCACCTCCAGCAACATCGGCAACCCAGCCCCGGCACCTGCCGCGTACTCTGAGGCAAGCGCCCACCTTTGACACAGCCGGAAATGCGCTGATGCTGGCATCCACTTCCAGCCGTCGGCAAGGCCCTGCCATCCTCCATGAGATTTGTCTATCGGAGTCTATCGGCCCCACACTGCTGTTGCTCAACAAGGTCGCTGTGGTGCTTTGCCATGCTGCCGCGCGGTCCATCGAACGCCGCCGAGCCCACATGCGTCTCGTCCCACAGCGGCAGCATGAGCACCACTTCCTTCTTGAGACACCGGGAGAGCCCTGATCCGGCCAGTTCGTTTCGGAAACTGGGGTCTGGAGAGTGGAGTATCGCTAAACTTGATCCCGATAGCAGGAGGGCCAGCCCAGAAGCAAGCCGCGCGCTGTTTCTATCCTTGGTTGATCATCGAATCATCTGTCTCCCCAGCCCGAGCTCATGTCCACGTGACATCTCCTGATTTCAGTTTTGTGCCGCCCTCATAAGTAGTGGTTGGTGCTTTTGAACGATGTGGTGTAGTCTACACCCCACGTGCCATCTTGGCAACGGAACCCTTTGGGAGCATGCTGGTTGAAGATGGCTGAAGCTAATCACGAAAGCTCCCCCTGCAGAGCTTTCATTTAAGACCCCGTCAGGGCTCGGGCGGAGCCATGGGGGGGTGTGGGGGGGGGGGGGCTGGTCAAAAAACCCTGACATTTTCGCGGCGTCCCCGGGCGAATTTGGGGCCCAGGGCGGTTGCCCAAAACGGTTTTTTGGAGCATTTTTCGGGTCCTCGGCGTGGACTCGTTTTTATGCCTCTCCGAGGAGAAGCGGGACCGGGCTGATGCTGCTGATGCTCGCGGGGCGGCGTGCTTTGGCGGGTCGCTGCAGGCCTAAATCTGCCAAAAAAAGGCGCAGCAGGGTCTGCACGACAGTCGCCAAAAACTGCGGTCACTCTCGAAGCACCTCTTCAGTTGGTCCGGGTCCTCCCTGTTTGACCCTGTAGCCCAGATAAACGAAGCGAGTTGAGTTTTCTCCTGTATGTGTCGTCGGTCTGACCTCCGAGCTTTTGGCCGTGTCTGTCTATACACGGTAGGTACACTTGTGTAACTTCCTGTAACTTTGTGCTACTTTTGTGCATTGTAGCTCACTTGAAGCACCGCTTCGCTTTAACCTTTGACTTTGCCACATGAATTGGGTCGGCGCTTTGATCTCTCGGCGCCTGTCTCTTCCTGCTAGCTCCGTGTCCCCAGTCCTGGACCTACTAGAGCTTTCGTCCCAGCCCATGGCTCTCAAGTCTGGCAACTTGGGCTTACCTGGTGCGAAGCTGGTGATGCCGCGTGTCTCCTCGGCCACTTGGATGTCTCAACCGCAGGCCCGCTTCAAAGCTGCACGGCCCACAAAAAGGGGCTTCCTCGTCACCATTCAACTGAGCGCCTTCCGAAGGTCCAAAGCCTTCCAGGTGCTCAGAACGGCTTCCCAACCGCCTTTTCAGTGCTTGCTGCTCATAGAGTCGTCGACTCGTCGTAGAGTTGTTTCAGCACTCTGGAGGGGCGGCGGAGGGGCTGGACATGGCTGGACATCCCCTCCCTCCCTCAGTTTTCATACCTCCATTCCGGGAAAGTTGCATGAGCGACAAGAACGATTGCTGATTTGACAAAGCACCCGTAGGCAACATCACGAATCCAATACCGATCA
The DNA here is from genome assembly GCA_905221605.1 of Symbiodinium natans. Classification (NCBI taxonomy): domain Eukaryota; class Dinophyceae; order Suessiales; family Symbiodiniaceae; genus Symbiodinium; species Symbiodinium natans. The sequence continues at coordinate 125,792 of CAJNDS010002370.1, read as the reverse complement.
ATAATGAGAATAATGTGGTATCAATGTCCTGACGCGCAGGGGCAGCAGCTGCACGCCAGGCAGTGGTGCTACCCTGGGCTGTCACGCCATTTATCCTGCTTGTTTCGGCAAACATCTGAAATTGCTGGTGCACACAAAGCCTATAAGGTTCCGACAGCGGCATGTCATTGTGCCCCCTGGTCCGGGCGGACGCCTGGAGCTCGCAATCATTGCTGCAGTTAAAGACCTTGATGAGATTCGCTGGATTGCTCAGGCCCATGCCCTGCCAGCTTGATTGAGACAATTCCAAGAGACAGGCAGGAGCGTTGATGCAGAAGGTGTTTGAGGCTTAGAGGCATCTTACTGCAATCCGTAATTAGCAGGGAACTGCGAGCCCCTCTGACGTGTAGCCTCAACCTGACTTAGCGCTTGCATTGAATCTTGTACCCCAATAGCATGCGCAGCCCTTTTTGTAAATCAGCGAGGTGCTGCCTTGTACTTGTGTGGTCCCCCCCTTCCCCCATGTATCTACAACATACAGGCAGCCGCAGCAGTGCGTCCTCTCCGCCGCAGTCTCATCAATTTTCTTTTCCTTTGCACACTTTGCAACGTATCTCCAAGTCATGAGCGGAAGGAATGGTCAATGTGGTCGCGTTGTGACCGCACTTGTGGCGGTGGTCAGATGATGCGAGAAAGATCCTTGCAGGACCATTCCTTGAAAGAGATCACAGCTTCTGAAATCTGGCAGCGCTTGCGCACTGACCGCTGACAACTGAGGATCAAGCTCGAATCCAGCAGTGTTTGAGGTAAGACGGTAAGAGTCACATTTACACTGAGGCAGAGTTAAACGATGTTCAACTGTGAACTGTTGGCATTGGAACGCAAAGGGACGCAAAGGGGAAGCAAAGGAGCTTAAGGATGTGATAGTGCCAGGGAAGTGCCAGGGAGCATAAGGTTTCAGAATTTCAGGCCATTGCGTTTGCGGGACAGAAATGCGTCTGGTTGACGCACGCTCGGTGCTTCAAGTTGAAGCTGGAGCATGTCCCCGCACAGTCCGCCGTGCGTACCGCGAACGTCTCCTGAAGGCCTGCACTTGCGCAATCTTTTTCTCGGACATGATTTACCACGCGGCCGTCTGATGCACTTTTCTGCTGGCGAGGTTCATCCCGACAAAGGTGGCGATCCAGAGGCAAACAATTTAGTCACCATCTTGCGTGCGTGCGTGCGTGGGAGGGCGCGGGTGCGGGTGTGTGGGCGGGTGTGTGGGTGGGCACGGGAGCAGGTGTGTGGGCAGTTGTGTGGGCGGGTGTGTGTAAATGTATCGGATGTAGATGAGTCGAATTGGTTGGTGGCTGGTGGCATCGGTGATAGTGTGAGCAAGCTAAGCACTACAGTATAAGTGTGGTGCGGTGCATGCACGCGTGCGTGCAGTTGTCAGGCATTTCGTCAAGTCCGGCTGGCCGGGGTACTGCTGCTGTCGCAGAGCCACAGTAAAGCTGCCTGCCTGCATTGTTGCACATTTTCGGGCAGCGGCGACGTAGAAGGTGAGTCCTCTGTCTGGATCGAACAGTCACCGAACGAGCCCTGAAAACTTGGAGCCAGGAGCAAAACGGGTGGGGACTGGCAAGATGTGACAAGCGTAAACCCCACTGACCCACTGTAGACTTACAAGTGTAGCGCATGGACTGACCGATCTCTCGCCTACTTATCTTATCTTAAAGCCTCAGCGCCCCTTAAGCCTGGACCCACACTTTGCCCTGACCCATTACGATGCTGCAAAGGGAATGGGGAGTGAAGGGCTCGTCTGGACTGGGAGCTTCCAAGGACCGAAAGCCACAGAAGCGGCCGCTTCGCAAGCCGGAGACGAAGGTCTGCCGACCTGCAGCCCGCACTCGCATCACAGCTGCAGTAGTTACTGAACAAAAAGCATACGGAGTTGTGAGCTTTACTTTACTCCGAAGTACGGGAACTACTGGGCCGGAGGGAGGATTTGTGACGGCGCAGAAGGTAGTCCTTGACTCCTTGACCTTGACCGTCGGCGCTGTAGCTCCGCACATCTCCGGACTTTGTCTGCCATACGTAGCAACGCAGCAAACATGTGGTTTTGCCAGCAAGCCCCAGGCTCGAAGGAGTCAAAGTCGGATCAGTCGCGCTTGGCAAGCTTGTTTGAGGACATCCTCGCGCCCTGCAATCGCGAGTGCGTGTGAGCTAGCAGAGTTCTGCTTCGCTGCTGATCGCACACTGCGGCAGCTTAGCAGGATGGCAGTGCAAACAACCTGGATGCGGTCTTTGGCAACTTCGGGAAAAAGCAAGCCCGGCAATCGACACCCAGCATGAACCCGCAGGTGTTGGCAACTTGGCCCATCTCTGCTTCCTGTTCTGTAATCGCGCTGCATTGCAAATCCGGCCCTCTTTAAATTGCCTAGTATGATTGCCTTGGCAGATGTTTGAATGGCGGTTGCTACTGATGAACGAATCAAACCGAGCGCAGTCCATCTGGTTCGATCAAACGTTGTAAGTTGAGTTGTAAGCCACATCGCTTGCGCCCATCTTCGCGACGCCATATGAGCCCCAGGGCATGGTTGGGGAACCTCAATTGTCAAAGGCACATAGTTTGATAGGACCGCTCGCTGTCCGAGTCACTGTCCACATCTGTCCACATCCTTTGGGAGCCGGCAATTATTCAGCATGGGCGTGACAAATTCTTGCTTCTGATTCGACACGGGGGGCTGGAATAAAGCAGACCCCAGGAAGGCATCTTTTCTCCTCTTCTCCTCACTTGCTCTCCTCTCTTCCTGTTGTTGTCTTGTAAGAGCCACCGGCCACACGGTTTTCTCATCCAGCATATAAGGCATGTGGCATAAGGCGTAACCCAGAGTGGACGATGTGTGAAATGTTATTGCAAAACAGGCCGGAACCGTCATCCGAATAGCTCAAATAGGCACCCATTTACTCGCCCCGCCAAAGGACAAGTCTGGCGCCGCGGACGTCTCTGCATCGAAGCTGGCAACCCTCGTCGAGGAATTGAAAACCCTCGCATCCCAGGATCTGCTGGTGCTTTGCATGCGGGTGCGGGAGTGATTCCATGGTTCCCTATACCTATATCCCACGTTTTCGCTGCTGCTGGTTTGGATTTGCGTGGGCAGTGCGTTCGATTGTGTGTGTGTGCGCTTCTGCAGAAGAGCTTTTCGGAAATCATGAAATAGACATACTCAACGCAAGGGTGATGGTGATATATGAATGCAAACATGCACCAGATTTGTTGTGCATCGAGGTTGAGAGTTGTAAAGAAGATTCTGAAGCTCCCTGGAGGAACGGCGTATGCGATTGGCTGCATTGCCTGCAAAAGCGCGGGAGCAACTGCGGGAGCACCTTCTGGGCCATTGCTCAGGCGTTCCTCAGCTTTTACTTTCAGATAGAGCTTAGCGAAAGCGAGTGGCTGAGAGTCTCCTCGATGTCCTTGCGGCGAGGCAACTTCTATTCGGCAAACGGGCTCAAACGACTCGACAACCAAAGAAGCCAACGCAGCTTTGAGCATGCCCGGTTTGCTGCAAAAAAGCTGCTATGCGGTGTTGCTTGCGACCCTGCTTTCGACATTCCTCATCGCGCGCAGTGCTGTGAAGGAGCCAGGTCATCAAGATGGCTTCTGTGGCAGTGGCCCACAGTTATCCGCTGTCTCGTATGTGCTTCTTACTTATTACTTCTTTGATCTTCTTTGTGAACTAGGCCACCATCTGCTGCGGATGGTGTCGGATTGCAACACAGGCCTGGGTTGTCAGATGGGTGAATCTTCGAGTCCATTTGGAACCCAGACGGTCAAAAAGGTGCCTGCAACCCCATGCAGACATCTGACTGCCAGTGGTGCCGGACACAGGAAGAGCAATTGCCGCATATTGCTGTACTTGGAAGCAATGGCATTGTCAGCTCTCGCATGTTCAGCAAGGTCTCAATGGGAGCAATGGCAGGAAGCTCAACAGATCTTAGTGATCTTAGTCGCAGATTTAGGCATCGTGTTTTTTTGTGCAGTTTCGTTTTGTGCCATCTGCTTCAAAGGTCCCAGTGCAGCGCGCGCTGCGGCGAGGGCTCAAAGCAACGGTGCGCTCCAAAGAGTGGCGAAGTCGTGCCTCCTCTCTTGTGTTCTCCTCTCTTGTGTTCTCCTCTCTTGTGTTCTCTGCGATGTCTTTGGGCAACTTTTCACGCTTTGTGCAATTTTGTGCAGTTTTGTGCAGGGAGCGGCGGATCCTCTCCGAGGCGCTGGCGGGGGGCAACGCGTGTGGGGGGCCCGGAAGTTATGGCTCTGGCTACAATGGAGAATAGCCGAGACCCGGCCGCGGAATGTGGGCGAAAACGGGGACTGCGATGCGGGCAAGAGATGACAAGAATTTCCCCCGTATGGACCACCATGGAACGCTCTAGGACTCAAACTATCTGAGACTCTCAGGCGAAGGCCCTTTGAAGGAGCTATCGATTTGTCAGCTCTCTCCTGAGCAACTCAGCGCCAGTTTTGGCGTCAGCCGGCTGTCGCTTAGCTGAGCAGCTTCGCATTCTCTGCAAAATGCAGGGTGAGCCAGTGCTCACTGGTTGACTGTCGCTGGGCAGATTGGTGTCGAGCCAAGCCTCAGCAAGTCCAAGGGTCCTCAAACATTTTGCTCAATCTCCAGCTCCTGAATACTGAGGGGCGCGTGGTCAGATTGTTCTTGCGAATGCGGCGGTGGAACAAAGCGACGGTCGAGGGTGCCTATTCAAGAACAAGCTTTGTTCCTTGAAGCCTGTCTCTGCACTCAAGATCCTTGCAGGCTGTAATGGAAGCTCCCAGGAATGGCGGCAAGGAATGCGAGCCCCAGGCGCGTAAGATGAGTAAGAATTGCGTAAGCTGTCTCATCTTCCTCATGTTGCTGACCTTTCTCATGCTTGCATCGTGCTATCAGTGTGCGTCAATCTGGTATCTTTGGAGACAGGACATGGAGCAAGCATTCCCTTGCAACACGCAGCTGCACGGCCGCAGAGAGTTGGCACCTGTTGGCACGAGTACAGGGCTCTTACTTGAGCATGGCCTACATGGCCTTGAGCATGGCAACCTTCAGACATCGAGAGGCCCTGCGGGAGCGGCTGTGTGGATGGCCGATGGGGAGCACGCAGCCGAGTCATGTAAGGGAAAGATGGCAATGAGTAAAGACGCAGTAAAGAGCTTGCAGCCAGAGATGCTGAGATACTCCTAGTAGTCATGGCAGAGTTCTGCAGGCCTGGAGCTCCTGGACCTCCTGCTCCGCAACATGTTCCAGCAGCTATCAATCTCGCAGTCGCAATCTTGAAATCCAGTAAATGCCTGAGACATCAGCCATCATCAGCCTGGTTCGTGCAAGATTTCGCTGGTTTTCTGTCATTCTGGGAGATGGCAGTAGGACGTGCTGAAAATGCCACATCCGCATGAAATGCTCCCGACTCCCCACCATTGGAGCATTCTTTTTGGAAGCACAACAAGCGACATACTGTGGGACACAACTTTTGAAGGGGCCTCCAGGTCCACTGCGGGCATCATGTGTGGACTGCCCACCTCAAGAATAGTCGTTTCAGGGGAACTGGGGAAATTTAGGGAGCATGTGGGAGTACGTGGGAGTATGTGGGAGTATGTGGGGGAGTATGTGGGCCTCAGGCCAGGATACTCGACAACTCCAGGAGTGGACACATTTTCTAGGGTTTGGCACTCCACTCAAGCGGGATTCCGCGGTGTTGGTGAAGGGTTGTCAAGGAGCAGCGGGGGCCCGAGAACAGCTGAGGCTGCATTTTTACAAAGCTTTGGGCAGCGGAGGAGGATTCCGATATATATATATATATATATAGACTCCTTCTTTGTGAGCATGTTAAGGCTTTTGAATCAAGGCTTCTGAATCAAGTCACAAGTCTATGTCAGGGCCCTCCGGGCATCTGGGGGGGGGGGAGGACACAGCGTGGAAAGGAGCTCTTGCTTTTGACGGTTCTGTACATGTAGGTTCAACTCCTCTCGCCTTCTCACTGGCTAAATTGCAAGACAGGAAAGAACACTCATGAACTCAACGAACTCTTCACTTCACGGCTTTTCCTTGCGATGAGACAGCACGTGAAAGATAGCTCAAGGCTTCGTTGGCACATAACACGGCCAACGCTTGCAGGCCGAGTAGCTGTGGCAAAGCTGCTGCTGGTCCACGCGACGAGCATCTCCCTAAGCAGAAGTCTTTCGACAAGTGGCCACAGCCACTTAGTCAGGTAAAGTCCGCATGTTTGGTCCATCCAAGGTACCAAGTCTGCAGCCACTTGCAGCCACTTGCTCGCATGATGCACCGGGTGCTTTCCTACTCCTGCCGATGGCAGCGTTACCTTCGTGTCTTGAAGTTTGAGACTCCGCGTGAAGAGTCTGTGAGACTTTGTGAGGCCTTGTGTCGAGGATACGGATTGCCAGCTGCACGAATGGGGCCAATGGTCGCGCCCCCTGCTGTGGTCAAGACACAGGCTAGATATGAGCTCGCGTAGCACGTGTGACCGTGTGGGCAATTGGTGAAGACCTGCGTGAAGTGAAGTGTATATGCTCTGGGAGTCTGGGTTCGCGGTTATTATCAGCTCCTCATCCCTAATTAAGTCCCAAAACCCTCATGCAAGCCCCATACCCCAACACACTCAACCCTAGAACCCTAAGACTCTTAATCAGCACTGCAAGCCCGCCGAAGACCCTAAAATCTGCCAGGATTTAGGGTTTTAGGGTCATGGTCTTCCCTCCTGTGGCTGTGGGTCGAAGAAATGGGGTTAAGGATTGGAGCTTCTGGTTTAGGGCGGGCTGATATGGTTTCAGGGTTTCAGGTTCTAGGCCCCGCCGCCGCCTCTTTCACCCAACCACCTCCCCTACCATGTGGGGGGGTCGAGGACGCCAGCATCTGACCATTCTTGTAAGGTCGCATTGCAGCTGCCATTGCTTTGGCATCAGGGAGAGGACAAGAGCAGTGATTTGAACTTGTCTGGGTGCGTTGATGCATTCAGAATTGCCTGTTTTCCGGTTGTGCCTCGCTACGTCGCGCCAATGTGGCCTATTGACAGTCTTGCCAGGAATCGGTTCATATCTCATTTTGCCACCGGAAAGGGCAAGCCGTGTGCCCTCGCAGCCCTCAAGGTGGGCTGTGGGAGCTGTGCGAGAGCAGCGCGGGTGGAACAGAGAAATCGACAGGTCATCGAGCCATGCAATCCTGGCCCGCCGCGTTCTCAGCAAGCCGGCTTCCATCACACGATTACTGCAAGAGATTGCAAGAGACTCCCAGCTTCTGCAAGAGAGCAGTAAGAGAGCCATTGCCGAGCCCAGGGTTCGACCATATGATCCAGATATGCCGGGCAACTTGCCCTTGCAACTGGAGGCCCACACATCATCCCACATCATGCCTTGTCCCACCTCAGTCTCAGTTCCTGCGCAGCCCGACTTGCAGGTGCCGCCAATTGACTGCCAAGAAAAGCCGAACCATCCTTGGTTGCGCGTTGGTTGCACGTGATCTCTTTTTTCCTCAGCCGGCAAATGCTGGACTTGAGGCCAGTGGATTGCGAGCTTCACGACTGGACTGAATGGCCGAACTCTCATCAGGGCCTGGGTTTTACAGCACCATCTTTGGGTACGTTTAGTCCTGCTAAGGACACGCTGCTCCCGAACATGTGGAGGTGGTCAGCGAGAGCGGAGTCGCACTGCCGGCCACCTGGGATGTAGCCGAAGTGTAGCCGCTGTGTGCCGCCCCACACGGGTGAAGCTCGGTGACATCAAGGTCCGCACTGCACCAAAACATGGCGGAGAGCCGTGTCGGGCTTTCAGCATCCTGTGAAGCGTTCACGACGTTGGTTCTTGGAGTGCATGTCAATACATGCATCGATTTGCTTACTGTGTCTCTTGCTCTCGTACCAGGCAAGTCTGATTTAACGACCGTGGAACCGTGCAACTTGGATCCCTGCCACCAAGTTCACTGCGAAGACTGCAGGCGCGGAGTTACGGGATTTCCTTGCTTCAGCCAAGCGCAATCAAAAGTGCAAAGCTGCAAAGCGTGTCTTTGAGGTGGGGTATGTGGAGCGAGTGGGGAGGCTGCAGCAAGCATTGCGCTTACGCATGTTTACGCCACACAAGGTTTGTTTGGTGCAGCGTTTGCTCAAATTAGGTTTTTGTGCCTGAGTGATGCTTAGGGGCGGGATGCTCAGCATGCGCACAGACCAGGTGTGGCGGCCAGAAGTACCGCCATCGTTCCATTGTCCAGATGGCAAACCACTGTGGTGCCACCCTGGGTTGATTGGCACTGTGTACCCAACTTGATCAACAGCCGTCTGTTTCTGCAGCCGCTGCAACCTGAAAGGAAAGCCATGTGACGTCAAAGCTGCGAAAGAGGCCTAGTGGTTCCCAGTTCTAATCGCTTCTCGACATGATGAGGTGATGGATGCAGCATGTCTAATCCGTTTTCTAAGCCACTGGGCCATGTCGTAGGCAGCAATTCCTCGATGCACACGACGGGGTGGGTTAAGTCGCATCTTCCTGTGTGCAGAAGCATCGTGTCGCCAACAGTTGGACAATCACTGCAAACGGGCTTGCCTGCAAGGGTACCTGCACGAGCTGTTTAGTTTCCAGCTACCTTCGCAGAATTTGAATTTCTGGATGACCGACGGACATATTTCGGAGTTAAGCGTTCGTGACGATACGTCGTTTTGCACGATGAGCCAGCGAACAGCTGGGGTTCGCATGGGTTCGCAATAGGTGTTCACCATGTGGTTGACCGCTGGATGCGGTTTGGCGTTTGTGCTTGTGGTGCTTCGCTGCGTGTGATGCTACTGTAGATTTTCGTTGTTTGTCAGATACAGTAGCGCGTGACTGGTGCAAGATCAGTGTTCTTTTCGCGATGCCGCCGGCGCATCGCCCCATATCTGCGATGTGGCTTGATCACTGCGAGCGCTTTTGTGCACAGGGCTTGAAGCCTTTTTTGGCTTTTGGCCTACAATTGACCGTGGGCACGAATCGCCGGGGGTCACACCAGCTTCAATATCGGTGGTGTGGCATCAACCTTGCCAGTCCTTGCAGGGAAGAGCTTCAAGCTGGTGTTTGCTGAACTTGTTAACCGCGGGTGTGTGAGTTCTCGCAACCCGAGTTGGCATGCACATGCATGCACCGTGAGAAGCTGTTTCTAGTCTGTTGCATCTCGCAAGAGTTTTCGCTTGTTGCAAGTGCACACATTGGTAGTGAAACACATCGGCAGTAGTTGCAGTTGTTTCGTCGCCAGTACTATACGTCCTTGCTTTGAATGCGTGGGGTGTTGAGCCTCATGTTTCCAATCAATATTTCAGGCAGTAGTCGATTCGTGTTCGGCTTCCATTCTGCAACGCCCCGGCGCCCTTTGAAGATCCGCTTCCTTGTCCCAGGAAGCCTTTACATCTGAACCGTTCTTTTGGCGAAGTTCGAATAGGATAGGTTCGACCCTGGACGGGCGCCTCGCCAGCAACGATGATCCATCACTCAATGCAAATCATTGGCTGCTGTACTAGATTGGGCGTAGTAGATTGGCATGCCTGCTCACACAGCATATGTGTGCCATCCCGTTCACCGGCCTGCTAGGTCCAGATGTCCAGTGCCTAGTGCATTTCAATGTGTTGTGCCATTCTTTATGTAACCCCATGTAGGCTGACAATGCCTGATACAGAAGACAGAAGCAGACACAAGAAATACGTGTAGGGAGGAATGAAAGGAACACCCACTGCTCAGACCTGAGAGGTCAACATTCGCAAGAAGTTCAGAGAGAGCTATTGCATAATGTCTGTGGCACCTGGGCAGACCACAAGCTGCACAAGCGAATGCAAGAAGCCCTTGTATTGTGCCTGGACAGAGTGGTTCCGGGCTGAGCCAGCGGTGTTTGCACGTTGTAGCAAATTAGCAAATCGTGGAAGTGCAAGGTCAGGGGCAACCTCGTGTGCTCACTGCGGTCGGACTCCTTCTCGCCATATTTTTGAAAGCACTTTGCCAGATGCTGTAACATTGTACGAGGCCCCGCCACAACCATGCGCAACCGAGCCCTTGGAGCTTTTCTCAGACAGACACGATGCTTGTTGACATCGAGCCGCCTTCTTTTCGCTTGGAGGCTTCTCATCCACAAATCCAGGACCTGGTCAATGGTTCTTCCGCGTGCCGGGCGCTTGGTATCGCAACAACTTACCATATGTGTTCGCAAATGCGCGCAAATGTTCGCAACAACTTGATTGCTCCCATGGCCCAGGTTGGCAAGGGAGGGGAGCACACGGTTGTTTTTTTTAAAGCTTGAACTGATTTGAACTGCGAAGATTGATGAAATCATTGAAATCCGAGGACAGGTGAGTCGGAGTGTGCGGGGACGCAGCTCAACGTGAGCTTGTGCCCCGCTGTCGGTGCCTTACTTGTGGCTTTCTTACGGAACGGACTTGCTTGGGGTTGCATTCTGCATTATTATGCAATTTTTGAGCAAGGCATTCGCGCAAGTAAGGGAATCACGAACAGAGCGACGGGGCACATTTTTGGATAGTGTGACTGGGCAAGTCCAGATGCTTGGCCACATGAGAAAGGCGTGGACAAATCCTACAAATGAAACCTTCAACGTGCTTGCTGCAATGCAAAATGACATCCAGTGTCAGCGACGCCATGACACGCTCAGAGAATCCTGCGAAGCTGGCGGGCATGCTGAGTGTAGTTGCTGAGGCTGGAGCAAGCTGCCAAAGCTGTGCCTGTTTCTCAGCAGCTTCTCTGTCCTAATTTGAAACGAACGCCTGAATGCTTGGTCTGTCGGAACATGCAGTTGGAAGTGGATCGAAAGGTGCCGCAGCATTGCCACTTCGGCGAGTGGGGCGAGTGGTTCAGACCTTTGCTGCTGTGCTGTTGCATTTCTGTTGCATTGGAGCTGCGTTTTGGGTGATTTTCTGTTTATACTTGATCTGCAGCAGATCTGCGAGGCGTGAGCCGACTTGTGTCGGTCTTTGTGAGCGTGAGCGAACGATAGCCATGGCCCCCAATCTGTTGTCTTTTCGTTTTTTTCGTGAGGGAGGGCATGTGTGGCATGCGTGATTGAGGCTGTCACGAACAACGAATGCGGTGATCCATGCACGTGACTCAAAGTGTCCGGCATCGCCGCGCTGGGTTTGCTCTCCAAGAGTGAAGGTGATGGACCTATGCTCATGACAAAGCGTTGCCCAGTGGAGCGCGGGACTCAGCATGCAAAGGGCCAAGCACTCTTCATGACCCAGCCTGTCAAACTGCCATGAGCAGAATCACAATGCCAGGTGCACTCAGCCAAAGGATTGTGCATTCTCGACATGGAGTGAGTGGTCGGGGCCTCGTGACATGGTCGTGGCCGCATGTGGCCGCTTCTGCCACTTCCACTGCAGTTTTTGCTATTCCCTCTGCAAATTTCTTCGACTTCGTGGGCTCAGGAGTCAATGCCCGGTCTTCGCATCACAGTCGCAGCGAACACGTTCACGCACAATTGCCACATCACCTAGCCTTCCTGCAGCCTCTGGCCTGCCTTCGGAGTTTTCAGCGTCGGTGTGACCAGCCACGCCCTTGCCAAGCTGAGGCCCAGCAGCCCGAGAACGAGGGTCGACCATGCGTCTGTGCCTGGGTCAACGTGGAAGCAACTGTGGAAGAATGTGGAAGTTGCCAAGCCAAGAAACGATTTCCCGAGGTGGGTGCTTTGGAGGAAACCGCAGCCTGTCCAAGCCCCTATTGACTCTATTGGCGAGAATGGCAGCTTCTGGACATGAAATGAAGAGCTGCAGGTGAATACAATCATCTCAAGGTGGACTGTGCGTTCTCACCATGGGATCAGTGGCCTGCAGCCTGGACAGAGATGGCCAGAGGAGGAGCATGGTCAAATGTGGTCAACGAATTGGTGTCGTTTGCAGGTCCTCCTGCAGTCGAACCTGTGGCAGCGGTGGCTGGAAGGCCGGCAGGGCCTGGCATGACACATCATGATGCGATAGAAAGAACAAAGAGGTACGGTATACAGGAATATTGGATTGGGCACCTCAATGTTACTTGTACCGGTATGTTACCTGGTTGTGCGTTCGGCGTTCGGCGATTCAGACATGGGGTTCCTGAATGAACAGTGCCCTGCAGCTTCGTGCCCCATCAATTGAATCTGACATACCAGTTTCATCAAGTCCTTTTTTCCAGCTTCACGCAACGACTTTTGAATTTGCTGCAGGGTCTGCTGTCAGCCAGCCGAAAAAGGAAACGGCGTATCGCCAACAAGCCATGAAGCCAATTTGTGTAAGAGTCGGAATAGCTGCAGAGACGGTTGCACAAAGCACAACGAAATCCAGTCCAATGGCAGGAACGCACCCGCAACATTGCAGATGCAGCAGCAGGTGGCGGGCTGCAATGCAAAGGAGGCTGCGGGACAAGTCGCCCCAATTGCAAAAAACGGTGTTTTTTGGGTTTGCGAGTGAGCCGTCACTAGCCTCGCGTTGTTGATGGGCCAGGTCTGACAGAACTGGTGGCCTGCGATGGCCCGCAGGCCGATCCAGCGTTGCCCATAAAGATCCCAAACTGCCCAATCAAGTTTCTTCCCTTGTGTGTCTTCTTTACGACGATAGATGCTCGCCGATTGCTGGGCTGCGGCTAGTCAGGTTTGCCAAGGCTCCGAAAAGGTCGACTGCCAGTTGCGCCCTCACACACGAGCACTGGATGTGCTGCGTGTTGCTGTGTTTTGGCCGTGCTGCCCCGCCCCCCCCCTATGAACTTTGGAATTCAGGTTTGCCGCATGGGGCTCTTGGTCTGCACCCGTAGGGACCCCTAGATGCCGACTCGAGTGCCATTAGCCGCAACATGGTATGGTCAAGTTCGACTCAATGACGGTGCAGCAAGCAACTGGCAGAGCTTGTCGGCTTCTGAGGACACGAGGAATCAGAGAAAGCGCGTCAGAAAGATTGTGCAGATGGCCCTGTTCGGCGGCGACTCCTGCTCGAGCCCAAAAGTGTTGCGTTCACTGTGGCCTGGATGCAATGTCAGATGGAATCAAAGGTGAAGGTACCCTGGAGGACTCCGCCTTGAGTATTGACTCTGGGTTCTTTACAAAAAAGACGTAGACTGGCCGAGTGCTACCTTGCTCCCCCTGCCTTGACCCCCTTGCTGGCGTCCCATGCTGGTGCTTCGGCTGGTGCAGGAAGTCGAAAGCATTCCACCAGTGACCAGTGACTGCATTGTGTCGGCCTTGAGCTCAGCAACGTAGCGAACGGATATGAATGAACTATTATATCGTTGCAGTACATGAACAAATATACATCATCTTTGATGTTCAATACCTCGCCAGCCGTTTCAACCCTCAGAGTTTGAGGCCTCCTGTTTGAACCCAAAAACTTGAAGTCGGATTTTAGAGATCGATGGTTCCCAGGAATCTTCAAGTTTCCTTTTTCCCCAAACAGGAACCGTTTGGGGTCCTCTCCTCAGAAAAAAGTGTCACGCGCTTGACCAGATGGGTGTCACGCGCTTCGGGCCTGTGGTCTCCCATGGTCTCCGATCATGAGCACAATTGAGACGTGGGTGTCACGCGCTTCGGGCCTGTGCTCTCCCATGGCATTGGGGTCATTGGGGCCGGGTGGGCGTCACGCGCTTCGGGCCTGTGGTCTCCCATGGTCTCCGATCATGAGCACAATTGGGGCCATTGGGGCCGGTTGGTGTCACGCGCTTCGGGCCTGTGGTCTCCCATAGTCTCCGATCATGAGCACAATTGGGGCCGTTGGGGCCGGGTGGGCGTCACGCGCTTCGGGCCTGTGGTCTCCCATGGTCTCCGATCATGAGCACAATTGGGGCCATTGGGGCCGGTTGGTGTCACGCGCTTCGCCTGTGTGGTCTCGCATGGTCTCCGATCATGAGCACAATTGGGGCCATCGCGGCCGGGTGGGTGTCACGCGGTTGGGGCTGGTCTCCGAGCCATTGGGGCCGGGTGGGTGTCACGCGCTTCTGGCCCGTGGTCTCCCATACTCTCCATGAACGCAATCGGGGCCATTGGGGCCGTGTGGGTGTCACACGCTTCGGGCCTGTGGTCTCGGGATCGGTGGTCACGCGCTTCGGGCCTGTGGTCTGGTCTCCAATCATGAGCACAATTGGGGCCGTTGGGGTGGGGTGGGTGTCACGCGCTGAGCACAATTGGGGCCATTGGGGCCGGGTGGGTGTCACGCGCCTCGGGCCTGTGGTCTCCCATGCTCTCCGATCGGGAGCACAATTAGGGCCATTGGGGCCGGGTGGGTGTCACGCGCTTCAGCGCGCTTCGAGCCTGTGCTCTCCCATGGTCCACAATTGTGAGGCCATTGGAGCGGGTGGATATTGCGCTAATGATAGGAGACCATGTGAGACCACGAATCCAAGCGCGTGACACCCTCTCAACCCCTGTCGCTCATGATCGGAGATCATGGGAGACCACGGAGCCGGATCGCGCGACAAACCCAGCGCGTGACACCCTCCCAAGCTTGTTGCTCATCGGAGTCCATGGGAAACCGCGGACCCGAACCGCGTGACACCCGCCCAGCCCCATTGTGCTCATGACCGGAGACCATGGAAGACCAGGGACTCAACCGTGACACCTTCCCAACCCTTGTCGCTCATGATTGGAGACCCGCTCGGCCCCAGTGCGCTCACAACCCTTATGATCGGAGAACATGCGAGACCGCGGACCCGAGCCGCGTGACACCCACCCAGCCCACTGCACTCATGATCGGAGACCAGACCCGCGTGACACCCTCCCACCCTCGGTCGCTCATGATCGGAGACCGTCATCACGGACCCGGACCATTTCGCTCATGAGCGGAGACCACGGGAGACCACGGACCAAGCGTGTGACACCCTCCCAACCCCTGTCGCTTCGGAGACCATGGAAACTTGGACCGCGTGACACCCAGGCCGCGTGACACCCGCCCGCCAGTTGGCCCCAATTGTGCTCATGATCGGAGACCATGGGAGAGTGACACCCGCCCGGCCCCAATGGCCCCAATTGTGCTCACATGATCGGAGACCGTGGGAGACCACAGGCCCCGAAGCGCGTGACACCCACCCGGCCCCAATGGCCCCAATCGTGCTCATGATCGAAAACCATGGAAGACCGCAGGCCCGAGCGCGTGACACCCACCCGGCGATTGGGCAATTGTGCTCATCATGGAAGAGCGCAGGCCCGAGCGCGTGACACCCACCCGGCCCCATGGCCCCAATTGTGCTCATGATCGGAGACATGATGGGAGACCATGGGAGAACAGAGGCCCCGGCGCGTGTGAAACCCACCCGGCCCCAATGGCCCAATTGTGCTCAATGGGGCCGGACGGGTGTCACGCTGTTCGGGTCCGTGGTGAGTGGCAGGGGTTCGAGGGTGTCACGCGCTTGATGGTCTCCCATAAATCATCTGGGAGGGTGTCGCGCGCTTGTCCGTGGTCTCCCATGGTCTCTGAGCACGATGGGCGGGTGTCACGCTGTCCGGTTTCGTGGTCTGTCACGGCGTCCGATCATGAGAGGCTCTGGTCCGCCTGGTCCGTGACGCGCACAGACACGGTGCCCGCCTTCAGGTTCAGGAATTGATTGGTCGGAAGCAGGGGCTCCACCGTGTCCGCTTGGAAGCTGCCGGCCGTGGCGATGCCCAGGCTGGAGTCCGCGAAGATGCGGCCCATGGTCAGCATGTTGACCCCCGTCTTGAGGCTGAATTGGCTCGAGGACAGTTCGGCCACGGCGGCCCCGTTGGAAGCCTCGAACTCGATGCCCAGGCTGCCGCCCCGCAGCGTCAAGAAATCCGCTCCGTTGGCGCGCACGTCATTGACCAGCAGGGGGTCCGCGGGCGGTGCCCCTGCCAGAGCATAGCGGGCATCAGATTCACTTTTGCTGTAGCAGTCGCAGGTCAGTTGCACCGTTGCGGAGTTGCCGAGGATCAGGTTCGCCCCCAGGGGCGCCTGGGGCATGAAATTGTCGAGCACCATAGGGATGATGCCTCCGCCCCCCGTGTTGCCGTTGACCACATGGTACCGGGAGTCGAGAGGTGCGTAGTCGGTGTTGGAGAAGTACCTCCCGTCGCTCTCGCTCTTCGAATAGCAGTCACACGTCAGTTGCACCGTTGCGGAGTTGCCGAGGGTCAGGTTCGCTCCCAGGGGTGCCTGGGGCAGCAGTGCCCGTATCATTCTTGGCGTGAAATTGTCGAGCACCATAGGGATGATGCCTCCGCCTCCAGCGTTGCCGTTGGCGGGATGATACCGGGCGTCGCCCTGGGCTTCGGTGAGGAGCCCGGAGGAGCTGATCTGGCTGGCGATCTCCGCCGAGGTTTCGCCCTGGTCCCAGTAGTTGGCAAGCTCTGCGCTGAGGGAGCTGTCGATGTCGGCCTGCGTGGCGTACTGCGAAACATTCAGGGCGTCGACGGCGTTCGAGATCTGGGTGTTTACCTCGGCCTGCGTGTATGTCTGGGCGGTGGAGTAGGCCTGGCACTCCAGCTGCAGCGTGTTGCCCGAGTTCTGGAGCGTGGCCACCAGGGGCCCGACAGGGGTTGAGAGGGTGTCACGCGCTTGGGTTCGTGGTCTCCCAACATCTCCGATCATGAGCGCAATGGGGCTGGGCGGGTGTCATGCGGTTCGGGTCCGTGGTGAGCTACAGTTACAGGCATTGGGAGGGTGTTCATGCGCTTGGGTCCGTGGTCTCCCACGGTCTCCGATCATTGACTGGCAGGTGTCACGCGGTCCGGGTCCGTGGTCTATGATCTCCGATCATGAGCGACAGGGGTTGAGAGGGTGTCACACGCTTGGGTTCGTGGTCTCCCAGGGTCTCCGACCATGAGCGCAATGGGGCCGGGCGGGTGTCACGCGGTTCGGGTCCGTGGCGAGCGACAGGGATTGCGGGGGTGTCACGCGCTTGGGTCCGTGGTCTCCGATGGTCTCTGATCACGAGTGAAGGGGGTGTGACGTGGCATGGTCTCCGATCATGAGCGACAGGGCAGGGGGTTGAGAGGGGCGGAGGCAGGGTGGACCCAGAATCAGAAAGAACATGCTCAGACACATTTTTCAAAGCGGGCAAATTGCATTCGCGCAGCTTGCTCCTTCCACAACCCAAGTTAAAAGCTGATCTTTTGTCGTAAAGACAGAGGCTGCGTACAGAAGAAGCCCCTGTCCGAATGCATTTCTCGCCCGCGCTTTAATGCATTCAGCTGTTTTCGCCTTCTAAAAAGTGCACAAAGAGAGCACGGCGTTGCAAATGTGGAAAGCAAGACCAAAAGCTGTTTTTAGGCCTGGCAAAATGCATTCGGGCAGCGCTTGGACAGGCATGTCTATTGGGTTGTCTGGTTCCATTACAGCATCAAGACAAGCAAACACAAAACAAAAAAGTCGGTTGGTGTT
Organism: Symbiodinium natans; assembly: GCA_905221605.1. Taxonomy (NCBI): domain Eukaryota; class Dinophyceae; order Suessiales; family Symbiodiniaceae; genus Symbiodinium; species Symbiodinium natans. The sequence goes on along the minus strand of CAJNDS010002370.1, from coordinate 108,455 downwards.
TTACGACCAACGTTTCCCGAAATGCATCTGAGGGCATTCCACATGCATTTTTCGTCGCCCGAAAAACGCATTTGGCACTGGTTTCCTATCGTGTTGCAATCTTGGGTTCTGCCGGCTCATGACGTCTTCGAAATTTGATGTCTTTCTGTGCATAAGAACATCTATATATAGGATTTGAACGCGTTTAGAACCATAATCACCGTTTTGCAAAATTCCCGAAAAGGGGCCCAAAATCAGAAACAACATGCCCAGATGCATTTTGCAAAGGCAAAATGCATTCGCGCAGCTTGCTCCTTCCAAAACCACAATAAAAAACTCACTTGATAATTGACTTTTGTGTCAAAGACAGAGGCCCCGTACGGAAGAAACCAAAGTCCGAATGCATTTTCGCCCGTGCCCAAATGCATTCAGCTGTATTCGCTTTGAAAAAGTGCGAAAAGAGCATGCGGCGTTGCACATGTGGAAAGCAAGACCAAATGCGTGTTTCAGGCCTGGCAAAATGCATTCGGCAGCGTCTGGTCATCCATGTCTATTGGGTTATCTTTGCTCCATTACAGCATCAAAAGCAAACGAAAACAAAACAAAAAAGTAGGTTGGTGTTTTACGACCAACATCTACCCGACATGCATTTCTGGGGCATTCCAAATGCATTTTTCGTCGCCCGAAGAATGCATTTGGCGCTGGTTTCCTATCATGTTTAGTCTTGGTTTCTGCTGGCTCATGACGTATTCGATTCTTCTGATGTGTTTTCTGTGCATAAAAGTAGCTATAGGAATTGAAAAACGCGTTTAGAACAATGTTCGGCATCTTGCAGGAGTACCGAAACAGACCAGAATCAGGAAGAACATGCTCAGGTGCATTTTTTAAGTGGACAAAATGCATTCGCGCAGCTTGGTCCTTCCGCAACCGCAATAGAATTGAGTTAAAAGCTGATCTTTTGTCGTAAAGACAGAGGCTGCGTACAGAAGAAGCCCCTGTCCGAATGCATTTCTCGCCCGCGCTTTAATGCATTCAGCTGCTTTCGCCTTCTAAAAAGTGCACAAAGAGAGCATGGCGTTGCAAATGTGGAAAGCAAGACCAAAAGCTGTTTTTAGGCCTGGCAAAATGCATTCGGGCAGCGCTTGGACAGGCATGTCTATTGGGTTGTCTGGTTCCATTACAGCATCAAAACAAGCAAACACAAAACAAAAAAGTCGGTTGGTGTTTTACAACCAACATTTCCCCGACATGCATCTGAGGGCATTCCACATGCATTTTTCGTCGCCCGAAAAACGCATTTGGCACTGGTTTCCTATCATGTTGCAATCTTGGGTTCTGCCGGCTCATGACTTCTTCGAAATTTGATGTCTTTCTGCGCATAAGAACATCTATATTCTATATATATAGGATTTGAACGCGTGTAGAACCATAATCACCGTTTCGCAAAACTCCCGAAAAGGGGCCCAAAATCAGAAGCAACATGCCCAGATGCATTTTGCAAAGGCAAAATGCATTCGCGCAGCTTGCTCCTTCCAAAACCACAATAAAAAAATCACTTGATAACTGACTTTTGTGTCAAAGACAGAGGCCCCGTACGGAAGAAACCAAAGTCCGAATGCATTTTTCGCCCGTGCCCAAATGCATTCAGCTGTATTCGCTTTGAAAAAGTGCGAAAAGAGCATGCGGCGTTGCACATGTGGAAAGCAAGACCAAATGCGTGTTTCAGGCCTGGCAAAATGCATTCGGCAGCGTCTGGTCATCCATGTCTATTGGGTTATCTTTGCTCCATTACAGCATCAAAAGCAAACGAAAACAAAACAAAAAAGTAGGTTGGTGTTTTACGACCAACATCTACCCGACATGCATTTCTAGGGCATTCCAAATGCATTTTTCGTCGCCCGAAGAATGCATTTGGCGCTGGTTTCCTATCATGTTTAGTCTTGGTTTCTGCTGGCTCATGACGTATTCGATTCTTCTGATGTGTTTTCTGTGCATAAAAGTAGCTATAGGAATTGAAAAACGCGTTTAGAACAATGTTCGGCATCTTGCAGGAGTACCGAAACAGACCCAGAATCAGGAAGAACATGCTCAGGTGCATTTTTAAGTGGGCAAGATGCATTCGCGTAGCTTGCTCCTTCCACAACCGCAATAGAATTGAGTTAAGAGCTGATCCTTCGTCGTAAAGACAAGCTGCGTGCAGAAGAGACGAATAAGGCGAGTTCTACGCGTCGCGTTATTGTTTCATGCCGCTTTCCCTTCATCTACAATCTTACTGTTTGGGGTCTTCGCCGGCATAATTGAGGTTTTGGAACTCAGTGCACTGAAAAGCATTGCGGTGCCCGATGTCTTCGTTCAACACGGATTCGTTTAAATGCTGCTGTTGGAGCTCTTCCATATTCGCTGAGAGTGACATTCAATACTTGCACTATTTCAGACCCTCGAATAGGAAACTGAAGAGCTTACCAACACGTTTTGATAATCTTCCGTCTTCAACCTTATTGAGGTCTTGAAATCTGAAATTGATTGTGCTTGCGGCGGGAACTCCTTCAAGGGTGTCGCAGTTTGTTAGCCACAGCTTCCGCTGCTCAATCCATGCACCCCCCTTCCCCCTCCCTTTATGCTCTCATGGGATAGGGATTAGGAAAGAGTTTTATTGAGCATGGGGGGCTATCCCTGTAAAGCCGTTCGAAGGTGAATAGTAGTAGCAGCCACTCTGTAACCTGCTGTAATGTGTGGTGATATCAGACTCCGAAGCTACCCGAGAAGCGCCTTGCATAGCGATTCGTTCAAAAGTGATGTGAGGAGTGGAGCGAGTGGGACAGTTGCGACCGGGGCCCCCGCCTCAGAGCTTCGGTCCACGATGGTGCACTAGCTACCAGTCACTAGCTATACGGACTAGCTATTTTTTAAAAAGGGGCTGCGCCCAGGGGCGGGCAACGCCCCGAGAAGGCAGAGGCACGCAGCAGCGCGCGCGCCCCCGCGCGCGCACGCGCGCAAGGCCACCCAAACGGCGCGCGCGCGGGCGCGGGGCGCGCACGAGAGAAGCTGCGCGAGCCTGACAAAAGTCTCACAACCCTCTTCCGACAGAGGCATCACGTGCATCATTGGCTCTGTTCCTCGCCCTGTAAGCCCCCCCCCGGCCCCCCCCCCCCAGCATCATGGGGGGTGAGGGCGGTGAGGGCGGCGGGGGCGGGGGGCGGCGGTGTGTGTTCATCTCAAGCGAAAAATGACAGGTTGTGAACAGGCTTTGGGAGATGCAATGCAGCCCTCAAAAGACTTCATTTCAAGGTAAGCAGCAGGTTGGGAGGGCAGGCCCTATCGATGAAGCACTAAGAGCATGGCAGAAGCACTAAGAGCATGGCAAGGGAGAACGGAGAGAGCGGGGAGGGCGGGGAGGGTGGTGCAGGGAAAATGAGTCTTCACTGATACCGCCCCCGCTTCGGGGGGTCGGCGGATTTGGCGCAATTGTAGCATGTTTGTAGCCTGCATATCGGCGTTTATTTGCTGCATTGCCGCGACAATTGGGTGCTCATTATGCCTTCGTGTTTCGACTTGTTCAGCCCTGTTCCTCGGAACGGTGGGCATTCCCGAGTAAGTGTGCCAATGTGCTCTAGAATGGGCCAGCCCATCATGGCCCGTCCCGTGAGCCCATGGCCTGATGCTCTTCATGACATGTCCGAAGCGAAACGAATTTAGTGGTACTGGGCCTTCAGTCTGTTGAAGTGGTGGGTCGGTAATCCTTGGCCGGTGAATTCGGTGATATACGGTGTGGCAGTCAGTGGCATGACAGAACTGCATAACAGGAAACCGCATGTCGATTGCGCATGTGGCTCGGACTAAGTTTGTGGTGGAGGGCAGTCAACGCGACATCGTGAGGTGCAGATTTGTTAGCATGTTTCCGAATGAGTTTCTCTTTGCTTTGGCATACTGCCGCATGTGCCGCATGCTACTGCGTGCCACTGAAGTGCGGAAGTGGGCAGGTTCGCCGTTTTCCCCAAGCTGGGGGCGCCTCTTGCCCCACAGACCTCAAGGCCTCATCATGGCCTCATGCCTCAACGCGCGCTCTGCAAAGCCAACAAAAACCATGGCAGGTGACACGAAGTTGCAACCCTCAGCGACTGGGCGTGACTATGCCGGGCAGCTTCGATGTGGCGTGATGCTGACCCTCTTTCAATAGGTCCTGCGATGCTCAAGATTGCACCGTCTCGCAGTGGAGTGAGTCCGGTGCTCAGCGTGGGGTGCCGCAATGTGCCGCAATGACAGAAGCAGGCAGAAGCAGGACTCGCGTCGTCATTTGGTGAGGTGGGGTCCCTGCTCCTCCAGCTGCGGAGCTGGGCAGCAGAGCAGAAGTTTGGGGCTCATGGGGTTCAATCTTCTGAAAATCGAATGAATCGAATGCGGCTGGGGATGGAAGCGCCGCCGTGCAATCAAGGCCGACACATCGTGAGCTTGCGAAGCTTGGAAGGAATTGGTGCGGCTCCGATTCTTACTGGTTGAAGACAACCCTTCACATCTCAGTAACGCTTCGCCAGTTTCAGGCTGCGACAAGGGTCTTGGCATGACGCAGCAGTGCGTGCCCATCTTAGAGACTTAAGTAGAGTCAGTAGAGTAGAGTGTATTTCGTAGCTTTCGTAGCGATGACTGTGATCGCATAACCTGCTCAAACTGTCAAATGCACGAGGAAGGCGAGCACTACTGCGGGAGGCTTGACTGCGAGTGGGGTCTGGCCCCCGGCTTTGATGACAATGTTAGTAATGTTAGATGTTCAAAATGGTCAAAATGTTACAAGTGCTGTGGCTGGCACGAAGGCCAATGGAGCGAGTGGAGTGGCTGTACTTGCAGTTGTGACGGGGGACAGCGGGGGACACAGATTCGCAGACGTTGGTGGCTGCAGAGCTGCATGCCCCCATTCAGATCGCTTGATTGTGTGTTTGCAGATGTGATCTGCCGCTCAACGAAGGCAAACCAGAACGCGACACATCGCTCGTGCCCCTCGCAATGGCGGCTCGCCATGTCAGGACTCTTCGCGGGCGCAAAGGCGTTGAGTCAATGACACCACGTGTTAGGACAACCGGTGCAGCACCATGCCATAGTCATGCTTGTGAGGAGGGTGACAAGGAGCAAATAGCGTGTTGCTCTCAAAGATGTCAGTTCTTGCCGTTGTGCATAAGTTGCGGGGGCACCTTGAGGCCTTGCAATACACAACCCTGTGGTGGATCGCAATGCCGAGATGGGCAGCTAGACGCTTACTCCCACTCCCTGACTGTCCAGCTGCTCTAAGCAGCCTCTGCGTGCCGGAAGCGATCACGAGCCACAGCTTTCTTCTAGCTGCGCCATCATCCTGGGAGAGGGAGCTGGTCTCCCTTTGTCAAGTGACTGACACGCGTCTGGGATTGTTGTCTCCCAATCGAGATCACGCACACAGGTCGTTCCTGTTGAATATGGAATTGCCATGAGTCACCGTTGTTTTGAGGTGGGCCGAATGGACATCATGGGCACCCTGTTCTGTCTCTTGTGGCAGCTGAGCTCAGCATGGTTCCGTTACGTTCTAACAGGTGTTGCACGTTGCATGGGAATCGGCTCATCCCGAACATGTCAAGAGGTGGCGGAGTCACATTCCGCCGACGCAGGACATGAAGACTCTTTGTGAAGAAGAGTTGCCTGCCTAAGCGGCGCTTGCGAAGGATTGGCATCATGGCTAACGACTGTGGCCGGGAGCAGCAGCCTGATTGGCTTCGGCAGTACGTGACATAGCCAGGTTGGCATGATGATTTGATATGATTTGCTGCTTAAAGTCCAGGCCGTTGGGCAAGAACAGGGAGATTGCATTCTGCGACGTGGGCGTCTCTTGCTCCAGGTATGCCAGGGATGGGGTTACTACACTTAATATTGAACCTTTTTTGAATTCGGAATTGCGTGCAGGCCTGTGGATTGCGAGCTGTCGGAGTGTGGCTCCAAGCTGCCACAATCTCACGTTTCAGATAACATCAGAGGGAGCTGAACAGCTTTGACTCGACCTCGACCTGCAAATGATGATACCTACAAACACCGCAGCGGATGCCGTAGGTGGAGCTCTTGGAGTGCCTGTTCGTCAAGTTGTGATGGGATCCGACATCGCTCTCGAGTGGCTCCGCTGGCCTGTGAAAGGGTGAAACCCTGGAACTACACAGATTTTTTCACAGCCGCGTGGCTCAGAATTTCCTTTGTTTGAATAAGTTCGTGCTCCAACTGGCTCCAACACTCTTTACATGTCGCTGCTGTAGTAACGTAGTAGCTATAGTACACTTGTGGTGCCAGCTTGTTGATGCTTGTTGCAGAGTATGTGTGCAATGCTACACTTGTTCATTTTGTTTCGTCTAAGCGCGCTTCCTGAGAGGGGGATTAAATTCTTCACAAACCTACAATGACCCGCTACACCCACAAAAGTGTTCAACGTGCAGTTCAACACCGCACGTTTGTCGTTGCAATGCCAGGTCCGAGTTTATGGAAAAGGAGATGGCAGATGGTGCAAGGGTGCATGGCCCCTACACAAGCCTAGTCCTGCTGTTTCTCTTTCTTCATGGGTTGCATTTCTTTCGCACTACCCAGGGATTGCGGGAGACAGCGCCGTGCAATCCGCCTTCAGGCTCCCCATTGCCCCAGGCCAGTGACTCGACAACGCACAGTACTACGTCCGTTCACCTGCCTTGTAGCATCATTTCCACAAGTTTTCCAGACATTTCCCCTCTGCTATGCAATGCTCCCTGCACTGCTGTACACTGCTGTCAGCGGTCTGCACATGGCAGGGCTGCGGTCCAGGCCTTGCTCAAGATTGCTTGTTCGGCCCTTGGGAGGTTCGGGTGCAACAGCTGTGCCACTTGTCAACCAGTTGCTATAAAAAGGTCGGCTTGTGACAGGCCTGGAAAACGTGCAGCGCTACTTGTGGTGGCGGCGAGCATGCGTGCCGTGGATGCAGAATCTGGTTGACTTGTGCTTGACATGAAGTCGCTGCCTCTCAGCAGCTGTAGAAGTCCTGCAGCAAGTAGAGCTCTGCTGCCAACAAGGCAGAATCTCCAAATGCTTCAGATTCATCCGTCAGCAAGTGTTGTTACATGTTGTTACGCGTGCAGTCAACTGACCTGCATGTCTTTAAATCCCTCAGTTCCAACATGTCGATGCAACTTCAGCTCCATCCGTATTATTCAAAATGTCTAAAGATCTTCGCTTTTGCAGCGGTTGGATCTGGACATCCGGAAATGCAGAATGGCTGACCGCTCCCATGCACGCAGAAGGACAGCTATTGGGACACTCTTGTGCGCGTGACACCGTAGATTTTCCGAGCAGCTGCTTGCTCTTTCACGTTTCAAATGTATGCCATGCATGCCATGCATTCACCTTGTGTGCAAGCATCACATCCTGGCCAGCAACGTTTGGAATTGCAAAAGGCAGCTAGTCAAAGAAGCAGGCCGACTAGGACAGGCCCCGTCTCTCCTTCTACCGCCGGTTCGAAAACTGCACCAGGCCATACAAGGAATAGATAAACGACCTGGGTGGAATTGTGGGCGTCTGGAGTATTCTGGAGTTGCCCCGAAGTTTCCTCGCAGTACGGCGAAAGACATGACATGGAGATCGGCAACTAATTCAGGCGGAGTCGCGAGATTGTCCAACACGCGAAGAACGGGGGACTTCCATGCAGGAGCCTTATAGCTTCACTGCGCTTGCTGCGTTGGAACGATACGGGTAACTGCGCGAAACCTAGGTGAAGGCGACCTAAAGCAGATCTCTGAGTGTGTGGTGACCTTAGAGTGCAGCTCTTCGGTCTGGACGTCAATGTAGTCAGCTGTGTCAGTGTATGTCAGTGTGTCGGGCGAGCAGCCAAGAAGCATCAACGAACCTTTTTTTGGCTAGTTCAGAAGCGCCGAAGGCTCCCATCGCCGATTGACTGCCAAGGCCAGACACGAGTGCGGGGGCCCTGAGCCAAAAGATTGCATCTTTGGTGACTGGGAGGACCGTTTGCCCAGTAGTTGCCAGTGCTTCCTTTGTATTTGTGCCATGTTTTTCAAGGGCCAGGACAGGATATAGCAGAAGACCGAAGTGGGGATCATCAGAAAAGCAGCTGGCACTCAGCTGGCAGGAGTGGGGCGCCTGTGGCAAGTGCAGCGGACAGAGAAAAAGGCTGGAACCACCTTGCCGACGCGCATCTTTATGACAGTGGAAGCAGATGCCACGAGGTTTCGCAGCATCATGCAGTACCCGACAGCAGGAGGCTGGAAAGTCAGCGGATCTCTCTCTGACCTCTCTCTGCTATGTAAATGTGGAGAAGGGATCAGCCCGCTCAGGCAAGGAGTGCGAGCTCACGAACACAGAGGAGGCAAAAATCGTAACAGCAGCAGCTGCGTTGCGCTTGTCGTGGTGTCTTGTTACCCTGTCGAGGCAGGAAGGTGCCCACGTAGTTGCCACACACAGCCTCGACCTCAAGGGCACTCTGAGAGCGGCACTCTGAAAGCTTTTTGCCCTCACCCTGAGGCATTTTTGTGGTTGGGCAATCTGGGGCGCATGGGGCTCCTGCTCGGCGTCCTGTGGTCAAGGCTTTCGGCTCTAGGTAAAGGTGGCACCAGCGTGGTTGAAGAATGTGCTTTTCGTGAGGCCACCGACAGCGTCGAAGGCACCTTCAGCTTTCGGCTTAACCAAACGATTGGAGCGTAGAACATCGAACTTCGCTGTGAGCCAATGTGAACTTGAATGTCGGAAGCCGGAAGCTGAGGCTATCGGACAACCCACATGCAATTCTGCCCCTCGGAAGATCTCGGAAGTTAAGCTGACGGCCGGCAGCGCCCGCATCTGCAAATGCTCTTTGTTTTAGCTCGGTCATTGAGGATTGGTCGTGACATGATCCAAGAGTATGACGACCTCGTGCAGAGAACGGAGGATGATGCACATGTTTGAGCATGACTGCTGCTCGACTGCTGCTCATACCACAACGATGCGGTTTGATGTTGCTGTGGTTCAAGTGCCAGGGCTAGATTGTGGCAAATGACCGGACGTGTGGCCATGGCAGTTCACGTTCGTTCGGTATACTTTGGCGGGATCTTCAAAGATAGGCAATGCAACTTCTGTGTCTTCCCTAGTGTCTGGGACTAGTAATTTGTGGGTAAACGGCTGGGTCGCCGTCATGGTGATTTCCAGACCTCGACCCTGGCTACGCAGGCCGCTAGCTCAAGTGCTGCTAGTACCGATCTTGATGAGTTTGTCTGTTGTCGGTGCCAGAAGCGCGTGCCAAGCCTGGAGCACGTTCACCAGAGATGCGCGGCACCATCGGTGCCATCGATGCGGAGTGAGGTGCATGCCGCAGGCGGAGTCTTTGGACATTTCCAAACGCTGCTTCTTGATCAGCACCGCTTGCGCGACTGAACGTCGTAGAGATGCCATCGCTGCCCTGGCATCGGTTTGCAATCCACGGGTTCGTGTTTTTGAACGCGATGCTGAAGATGGCGCCCGCGGTTGCTACTTGTCGCATCTCTCTGTGTATGAGGAGGTGGTGGCCGAAGGAATTCCATGGGCCGTGATATTCGAGGACAACGTGATGGTTCTTTCTGCCGCAGACCTGCAGAGTACGTTGGAAGCCTTTGACGATTGGAGCAGCAAAGCAGACTGGAAGATATTGCACCTAAGCCTGGTGCACTCGGCCGCTTCTCTAAAGCTTCGCAAAGACGAGGCTTTACCCTCATTGTCCACGTCCAACGTCGACGTGCTGAGGGTAGAACGCACGGCGCCTGACTGGTACGGGCCAGTCAAAATTGATCGCGCGCCTGGCCTTGGCACGACTGCATATGCCATCTCCAGAGATGCAGCACTCAGCATTCTGAAACGACATGCAGATAGTGGCTATTCGCGGCCTATTGATGATTTACTGAGCGATCCCTCGGCAGAACTTCAGTACTTTTTACTGCCCATGCATTGGGTTTGCGCGCAAATTGCCCAGTGTTGTTAGCTGGAGCAGCCATTCGGTTTCAAGTTCTCCTAATGTCACAAATACTGAAATATGTACCTAACTTTTGTGTTCACACGGGGCTGCGATTGAGTTGTTGCTGTGTTGCTCGATGCTGCTCTCGATGCTGAGGGAGCACCTCACTAATCACGTTTTGCTTCTACAGTGCCTTGCCGGATCTCATAGGTCAAGTAGGAAACTGGCCAAAACTCGTGAAGATGTCGATGCCGGCATTCCCAGAACAGTGCGATGGCTGGTGCCAAGTGTGCTGTCTTCTGTCCATTTCTGTCCCGTGCGACTCGGTGGACAGTAGACTCCGCCTGCCAACGTTCAGCTACGTCCGATTGTCCTTGCTCCAGATCCATTGGTGTCATGATGAGGTGCAGGAATTGGTCGGGTGCGAATGCAGGCCTGACAGCCCATCTGGCTGCGGAAGTAAGACTGTGATGTGTGAGTTATCTGAGAATGAAGGTCGCTCTTGTTCCTTTAAATGAGTTGAAATGCTTATTGTGGCTGGAGCTCTACATTTGTAGAAGTTCGCTGAAGAATGAGTTGATCGTTCACGATTTGGGCCTCATCTTACAAACCAAACAAATTATCTAACCCTCATATAACTTTTCAGTTTGGCTCCGGATCAGAGTGTAAATCGCCGGGGCTGCGCAAAGCCATGGTCTGGGGCGTCTCCGGAGATTTCTGCTGTAGTGAAAAAAACAGAAGTGTGGGGCAAGGCCATGGATTAATGAATGTTATCTGCGTATTCCCGAATCGATATCGCGTCTGTGCTGTGTCTGTTTCCTAACGTAAGAAAACAAAGCATGAAGCCTTTGACTGGTACTGAAATATAATTAGGCGGAACGCGACCATAGTTAATGAAGTGGGCGGCCTTAAATTACACTGGTTTTGACGCGGTGCTTCGGACACGGCAGCATCATAAACGAAAAACTCAGAATCAAAATGCACAGACGAAAAGAGCTCAGAATTTGAATGCATGAGACAGTCACTTTTAATCCTAAAGAGACAGGCACTCTAAATCTTAAACTTTAAAATAAGTAGCTACTTCTGCATATGTAATCAAGTAGAAACCTGACAGCCGAAAAGATGTAGTAATTAGTATTAATGACACAGGAGATAGTCGCTTTCGACCTTAATCCCGTCTGGGGTACTCCATACTGACACGGGCCCACGTCCGTATATTGGGATATCCACACGAAACATGAAATATCTATATACATATGTATGTATGTATATATATATATATAGATACTACATCATGGGCTAAAAGCTATCAAGAATAGCTTAGAACTGGGGGTTTCTATGTATGTAAGAGCTAAAAGTGCTGTAAATACCATAGTATTCGTGCGAACCGGAGGCAAGTACAGCCATGGCATACAAGACATTTCTGCGGTCATAAGCAAGAATACTTATGACCAATACGAAGATTAACGGTGCTTACGGTGTTTCAATAGGTCTCTAACACAGCAACACACAGCTACAGATGTAAGAAGAGCAGGAAATACAGGAGCAGCTTTTTTTTAAACGCTTCTCGAAAGTTAACTACGTACGGAATTTATTCCGACGCGGAAGGGTTTGCGGAATCACGTCTCCGTGGAAGCTCCTGTGGAAGCGACGACACAAACAATTATGGTTCGCATCTGTTTGAGTATTTGTGCTGAGCTTGGGAAGTCGGTCGTCTGCAAGCCAGGGTTCATGGCCTTCCATCCGCGAAGTTTGACTCGACCTCGGCGGAAGCGCCGCGGAAGCTCCGTGGAAGCTCCGCGGAAGCCTGCGTGCCGATCTCAAGGTCCAGGCCCATCATCATTGAGTCCGTACTCTTGCAAAATCGGCGGCGCAGCAGCTGCTGCAAGCTCAAGAGCCACCCTGCAACATTAATGTTGCACTGTCTTTAGTATGGGCCCCCCCCCCCCTCCCCCCCAACAACTCGGACCCTCTATAAACGCGTGGCCCGGCGATCCCCCCAAACAAATTTGGGGGGAAGGGGGGGGGGAACCGCACTCAGGGCCTCGACCTCAAGGCCTGGCCTGAAGCTTTCCAGCCTTTAAGGTTCCTGGAGCCCAAGGCCCCCAAGGCCTTAAGCCTTACTGCGTAAGCCCTTAACCCTAAACACAAACCTTAAAACAAAAATCCGAAAACAACTTGGTATTATTTAAAGGCTGACGCCACTGCCGCCGAGCCCCAAGATAAGGACGTCCGGGCACCGGGCCCTCTTCCGGACACACCCGCTTAACAACAAACTCGGTTGCTTTTGGTCCTTCTCCTGTGGGGGGGGGCTAGGCAGGGGGGTAGGGGGGGGGGGGGGGGGGGGGGGTACGGGGTGAGGGTAGGGGGCAGTAGGGTGCAGCCAACACAAAATGCGTGGTTTTGACCGCCTTCCAAAACAACAAATTCGGTTGTTTTTGGTCCTTCTCCTATGGGGGGGGCTAGGCAGGGGGGTAGGGGGGGGGGGGGGGGGGGGGGGGGGGGGAGGGGGGGGGGGTACGGGGTGAGGGATAGGGGGTTGCAGCCAACACAAAACGCGTGGTTCCACCCACTTTGGCCGCCTTCCAAAACAACAAATTCGGTTGCTTTTGGTCCTTCTCCTGTGGGGCGGGCTAGGCAGGGGGGTAGGGGGGGGTACGGGGTGAGGGTAGGGGGGAGGTGGGAGGAGGGGGAGGGGGGGGTAGGGGGCGGGGGTACGGGGTGAGGGCAGGGGGGGGGTATGCTTCCTAACACCACAAATATCAAATTGCATTCTTTGGTCCCCAGTCTCTGTGGTCAATACTGGGCTAGGCAGTGGGGAGGGGGGGGGGTACGGGGGTTAGGGCAGGCGGGGTAAGTAGGGGTTCGCAGCCAACAACGCCAAACCAACGCCGACCTTCCAAGGGGTTCCAGCGCGTGTTTCGCAACCCCCACCTCTGGCCGCCTACCAAACAACAAATTCGGTTGCTTTTGGTCCTTCTCCTGTGAGGAGGGGCTAGGCGGGGGGGTAGGGGGGGGAGGGGGGGGGGCGTACGGGGTGAGGGTAGGTAGGGGGGTAGGGTGCAGCCAACACAATAGGGTGCAGCCAACACAAAACGCGTGGTTCCACCCTCTTCTCCGCCCGCCAAAACAACAAATTCGGTTGCTTTTGGGGGGGGGAGGGGGGGGGGCTACGGGGTGGGGGTAGGTAGGGGGGGGGAGGCTGTGCGGGTCCATGGGGAGGGGCACTAGCGGGTCCAGCGGGAAAGGTACGAGTCCAGCTTCTTGACGCCGACAAAGGGGGTCGGCGGATAGGGGGTAGCCAGACAAACTTACTAAAGACAGCCTGACCGGCCCGTGGGCTACTGTACCTATCACAAAATTTGTTTGGGGCCTCGTTTCGTAATGAATTTCCACAAGGCTTTACATGGAACTGGCCGGGCTTAAATTTCTGGATTCTCCGCGCTCTGGCTCTTTAAGGTTCCTGGAGCCCAAGCCCTCAGGGCCTCAAGCCTTACTGCGTAAGCTCTTTACTCATAACACAAACCCTTTAAAAAAAGTCCGGAAAAACTTGTGATAATAGACGGTACCCCGAACAAACTCGGTTCGCTGAATAAATCTTTGAAACTTGTGATTATAGACCCTCCTTATACTAAAATCAGTGCAACATTACTTCTTTCAAGCTCCTCTTCCACCGCACACAACTTCAACTACCCAAGTCCCATGCCTCAGCCATCAACCCTAAACCATACCCGCCCTTCCCAATCCATTTCGCGTTCCAAGCAGTCTTCGTGCGGCGATCCACGCGCGCGAAGTTAGAGCAGTGTTTCGTCGAGCTTTGTTTGGGTTTGCTATGTCAAAGAATTATCTGGTAGGTTAACCCACAGCTCACATGAGAGGTCGGTCTTGAGTCCCCCCCCCTCGTTGATCCACCGTTTTTCCTTGTCTTTCGTCCTGCTCAGGCATGGACCTCAGCAAGCCGCTCAAGTCCAGGGGGGGCAGGGTTTAGGGGTTGAGCATTGGTTTGAAGTACTCAGACTTTCGATTTCAAAAAATAGTTCAGAATGTCCACAAAAATGCAATTTTGAAATCTTCCGGTCCTCAAATCGAAGTTTTTTCTGGAATCTGCAATTTGAGGACCCGGAAAATTTCAACGCTTCAAAATGAGAGAACTGAAGTTGAGAATTTTTCGGTCTTCAAGTAGAAGACTCCAGAAAAAGTGTTGTGTGCATCTTCAATCTTCAATTTTCGATTCCAAAGAAGTATGAAATCTCAACAACGTTTCAAGCTCGAATATTTTTCGGTCCTCGAAGATTGAAGATCCCATAGAACATGATTTTTTGGAACTTCGATTTGAGGACCTAGAGCTCAACGCCTGAACCCTGCGTTTCTGGATGGCAGAATCCGTCAGGACATTATCCGAAACGATGGAAATCACCTAAAACATGAACTGTTATCAGAGGTTCTCGCCGGAATGCTTCCAAAAACGTTGGTGTATTGAGTCCCTTGAGTGGGTGTACTGTTTGGTTTTAGGGTGTTCCGTTGTGGGTGTTTCCAGATCTTTTGAAACTCTTGAGTTTTTTTGGGAGTTGCATTCTAAAGACGTCTAAGAAATGGCTATTTTGGGGTAAACTTCAGGAATAGTGAGGCTGAGATACCCCTTTTGCCTTTGATCCGTATATTATGTGGATAAAGGCCACTGAGTTTTCCGTTGTGAACATTCAGACTTTTTAAGCTCTTCGGTTGTAGGACCAAGGGCATGGCCCGTCCGTTTCGGAGTCCAAAACCGTCCAGGAAGTATCACTGTTCTCGCGTAAAATTAGATCCCCCTATAACCAGTATATTATGTGTTTCCAACCAAGTTAGCGAAGGTACTTACCGCTCGAACTTGGGGGGTTTATAAAGGAAATTCTGGTTGTTCGAGCAAAGAAGATATCATTGACAAGTCAGAGGCCGACGCAAGTGCTAAACATGCGTAGCCGCTGTGTTTCAAGCGCATGGTTTGAATCGTGAAACCATCAACGGATACTCAAAGTTTAACTTAATGAATGTACGCATGGGCGATTCTTTTGCCATAAAAGAGCCGCTACTACTCGTCGCGAAATCAGAACGAATTTTTCGAAGCCAAAACATATTCTCCATTATTTCATGTTCAGAACAACTGGGAGCACAATTTGCGAGTTTATTGCTCATCCTCCCCCATGTTCAAAGATGTAGAATGTAGACAATCTCATTCATGTGATTCGCACATCTGAAGGTCAGCTATACTTAAATAACAATATAGTATTGAAATAGCGGCCGAGGGGATCGAAATACAATGAACGCCAGCAATTGGGACAACCTATGGGCCTACTGAGTCCGGTGCTTCTTAACACATGAAGCGCGTTTGAAAGGCTGTTGGGTTCTGCATTTAGCTCATGTTTTGTTGTGTGGTTTCAAACAAGACGGCAATTCGTGAAGTTATTTGCAGCTTACATTAGGGGAAGGGAGCCAACATAATCATCAAACGTGTTCATCAAAAAAGTCCTAGTCGTTTAGTTGATTTTGTGTGCAACATCACAATACTTTCAGAATCTTTCAGATTATTTAAGCTAGGGCCATTACCAAAGCGTATGTTCCCAGATTAGCGATAGCATGTGGTGCGCAACAACACAGTACTTTCGCATTCTTTAAGCTAGGGCCAAAGCGTATGTTCAGAGGTTTGCAGCCGAAAACGGTGGATCAATGGAGGAGGGGGGAAGCTATGTATAGATTTCTGTAGATATATATTATATATATATATATAGATATGTTTATATTTGCATTTTCTATTTTCTGTTTCCTTTTGGGAAAGCCTCTTTCCCTCCACAAACAGGATCGCCATATCGTGGGGTGCGGGGTCGGACAACAAACGAAGCTGTTAAGCTGTTCGCTCGGCAAGCGCGGGCAAGGTGCCGGCATGCGCCGGCGTCTGCATCAGTAGTGGATCGACACACCATTACACGCATGGTATGGTTGTTTAGGTTTAGATAGGTGTGTAGGGTTTAGGGGCATGTCGCCGGCGTGAGCGTCAGGACGTCGCCGGCACGCCATTTACACAGCTTAGCAGCCCAAAGCCCAAACAGGTGCCGAACCCCCCCCACGTTTTGGGCTGCCAGTTTGTCCAGTCTTCCGTGTTGAATAGATACCAAGGACATGTTTGTGGCCAACACATTTGCAGTATTTGCAGCTCCAGTGCATCGTGGAAGGGCTTTGAGCCTTATCAACGCAGCTTCTTGGAAGACCATAAACGTTCAGTCCGCAACATGCCCACTTCTTGCAGGATCTTTCGTGTGCGTTTTTTTGGTGACAGCATTTGGTTCGGCTGGAGCCCGCCCCCCGCCACCCGCCCACTCTCTGCCCCACGTCAATACACCTTTGCGCACTTTTGTACGTCTGCCTTTTTTCCTTACGACAAGACAGGTTCTGACAAGGCGTGCCGCACTTGATGTGAAAAGCAGCGGGACACAGACCATGAATCGAGTATATCTGGGTGCAACGCCACATCATCTGTATCATTCTGTATCACGCATTCGCAAAGAGCTAAGGATCAAGAGTTTTTCCGTACTGTGATGTATGACCCGCGCGTTTTCAGGAATTTGGATGCTCGGCGGCAGTACTCTTGTCTTCAAGAGGCAGCTTTTTTGACTTCTTGTTGGGGGTGACTCGTTCTAGCCTTCCTCTGATTAAATTGGGTAATAAATACGCGTTGATCGGCGTCCGCAAAGGGTCTGCGTCGCACAAGGATCTGGTTGTGGACTTGTTTGGTTGATGCAGCGTCCAGATTGGGGTGCAATTGGGGGCCATGGCACGTGCATGGCACTACACGAACAGCCATGAACATCGTTTGCTCAAACCTTGTCGAAGCTGGTCTCGGAGCAGTCCATTGGACACACCTCTCGTGTCACAAACGGTCGAGGTCTCCCATGTCTTATGCTCGGCTTATCTCGGCTCGGTACGTATATCCGTGGAGCGGTTTCCAAGATCAACCGCTGGTACTTGTACCATCTCGGGGCGCATCTCGGGAGAAGTTTGCCTGCCGGCACGAGGGCCCAGTGCAACACCGACATCGAGCGTCTCCTGGCTCAACATGCACCCCTCAGAGAACATGTAGCCATGCCTGAAACACAAAGTCTGAGGCTTGGTGGATTTCGAGCTCGTCGTGGTTCGAATGGAAACTTCACATTACTTCCGCACGGGGAGCTGGGAAACCAACCCTCAAGCTCCAGGCTAAGCCGCTGCACAGCTTTGCCGCACTTTGCACATCGTACTGCCCTGTGCGAACGTCCGAACTCCAATCTTAAGAAGAGGACACCTCAAGGGTGTAAGTCCAAGCCCAGGGGCAATGAAGATCAACTAAAGAGTGCGAACAGGCCTTTTGCATCATGTGTCTTGAAAAGGAATGGGCGCTGGTTTGGACGGGTCTGTCGAGCAGCCAACTTGTTTGGGTATTTCTTGCTGCCATGGCGGTGCCTGGTACGGCAAATGCATGAGTTACTCTGTTGTTAAAGTCATCTATTTTCGAGTCATCCTGGTTCTGAAGCTGGGGACACTGTGATTTTGTTTGGCAACTGAGGCGTGGACTTTGGGTGTGACCATCCCAGTTGGAAACGCACTATTGAGATGACCAGGCCCAAGGAGAAGTGGAAGGCCGAAGAAAAAGGTGTGAGTTGCAGCACAGGCCTTCGGAATATCGCAACATCTCAGCCGAACAAGGCAGAAGAATGCAGAAGAACAAAAAAGAATATAGCACAGAAAAGGGGCCCCCCTCAATAGCGCCAGTGACCCTAGTCCTGGGTTGTTGAGGAGCTTGACGCCCGCCACTTCCGGGAGCTCTGGGGCCCAGAGAAGACTTGTGTTTGCAGGACAAGAGTGCTTTCAGAGATTGCGAAAAGGGAAAGTTCAAATTGTCGGAAGTTCAGCTGGCGCTTGAGGCTGGCGATGGCCTTTGCTGCCGGTGGCCCCGAGCTCAGAAGCAGAAGGGACGGCTGTTCTGACATCGAGAGAACTGCAATCACTGATGTGCCGGAATGTACGGACTCCTGGCTCAGTGCTTTCAGAAATTGCCAAGCTGCTCCAAGCCGAGCAACATTCGGTGTTTGCTAGATTTGGGTGGAGCATTGAGTTCAGCGACATGCCCTTTTGTATTGCACGCACGTGCAGATACGACTTAGCGATGTGACGGTCATCTACTGCTGTTGCACGTTGCTGTGGTGCTGTGGTGCTGTGGTGCTGTGGTGCAGCTTAAGTCTTTAAGTGAGTATCTTCGTAACTTGTTCGAGGTTGTCTAGGAGCGGTCACGTGTCGTGGCGGGGTCTGGAGGAGGTTGGCCGGAAATGAGCCTTATTGGTTCATGATCTGAGCACCGGCAAGACCTTCGGCGGCTTCATGAAACAACTCTCGAATACGTACAGACGTACAGTGACGTACAGTGTTGCAGCCTGGGCATCCTAAGCTTCCTTTCAGGCTCGTGCCTCATGCTCGTCTTCGTTGCGCTGCGTGGGATGCCTTGGACACCGGACCGGGCCACAGTGTGCCACAGCGTTCTCAGTTCTCAGGGCTGTTAAGCTGGAGAGCGTGTTGTGTTCTCTTCGTTACAAGATTTTCTCTTTGTCCTCGTTTTTGCTCAGAGAGTATTCAGAGAGAGGGTTCAGAAAGTGTCGTTGCATTATGCATTGCCAGCCCGACCAACCACACACATGCCCTTTGACAATCTACGCCGCTTCTTGGTTTGCTGAATGTTCTGTGTTGTGCGACTATGCAGCCGTGCAGCTCTATCTCCACTACTGAAGACTATTGTTGTGGCTGTTGTAATCTATTGTAGGCTGTTGTCGGCATTTGCAGTTCCAATCTTTGCCAACTCGTGTCGTCTACACCTTGCTGCGTTTTGTGCATCGTTCAGTTCATGCTAGCATGTCCCGTGGCTTATGTGCCTGGCCATAACTTAGAGCTCAATTTTCGGCTGTGCTCATCTGCCCTCCTTCAGTGGAAGGCAGCAATGCAGTATAATTCCGACATATTCCGACACACGCTGCATGTCCATACGCAAGGGCCAGATGCAAGCAGGGTGCAGCGCGCAATGCAACACAAGTTGAAGTCCCCTGCTGTCACCTTCTGCAGGTTCGTTTCGTGGGCAGTTTGCCTCGCGTGCTTGACTAGCGACAACTTTAAGTCGCCGCTAAGGGGATGTAAGTTTCCCAGATTTGCAATGTTGAAGCATTGCACGCATGCTTTGGGGATCTTCGCCCAGCCCAAGAGAAATGAAGCTGCAGGGCCAACTGGAATCGTTTCTTCACTTCGCGTGCTGAGCTCCATGGAAAGTGAGGATGCTTTGGCATTGTGCCGAAAAATGCCTTCGAACTCTTAGGTTGAGGTGAGATGCAGTCGCGTGTACGGTGTAACCATGCCCACACCCTGAACGTAGCAAAGAAACGCTTGGGATATTTGCAGGGCACAGAAGTGGAGCAGAACCCGCATCCAAAATATGTCAGAAGGAACGTCGGCCGTCTTAAACGGTCCCGAGATTTCATATTTTGGAACGGGATGAGTTTATATGAATTAGAAAGGGACAGAGAGGAAGCCCGACAATTGATTCAAAAGGCTCGCCGCACGAAGTATTCGGCTTGACTTATGAGCGGATCCCACCGTGCACCCCAAAACGGTCACACTGTCCTGAATAGCCCGCAAACTTTAACCTATAGAGGAGGCCCCTACTAAGCAGGGTGGGACATGAGAACCCACGGGCCAGTGGCCCGTAGCCCCCGTAGAGCCCACCAGGTCGTAACTCGCGTAGAGGCCCCGCAAAGCATGAACTGTCAGCTTCGGTACGTGTGCATGCTTGGTTGACACAGTTGACGTTGCTTGTGAATCTTGTGAATCCTGTGAATGCGGGAATGCGGTTCCGGTGTCCCACTCTGGCTGGCATGTCAAGGCCCACTGGGTTACGGAGGGCAGCGTGTCCTCCCGCACGTCGGATGCACAGTCGCGTGCTGCTTTGTTGCCAAGGCCATAGTGGCGACCTCATCCAGTCTCATGCTTATTCGAGGTTTTCGAGAGCAACGGACAGCTATCGTCCAAGGGCACGCGAGACTGTTCAGCCCTCAAAAGCAGCAGGTTGTTAGTTACTTCAGCAGCTTCAGCAGTTTACCACCGTTGTGCTCCTTGGCTGCGCAGCATTGCCAAGGCCGAGACCGAAAATGGAGAGTACTGCCTGTGACTCAATTTGCTCTGCTGCATGGTGATCAGAACGAGGACGAGATGACCCTGCAAGCATGTGATGTCCTTGCGTTTCCAAGTCTTGGTGGCAAATGAACATGAAACCGAGCCGGGCACTTATGCAGTACTGGGATGTACTGGGTGTAGTGTCTCTGCATGAGTAAGCCAGCACTCAAGCATCAGATGGCTGCAGGTTGCCATGGGCGCCGCGTGGCCTGGATGAGGAAAGCAGCTGATCCCATTTGAGGCCGCCCCCATGCAGTTCGCACCAGCTTTAAGATCATCAGCTTGCTTGCCAGGTTAGTTTGGTCCACACAGAATGCGTGGTGCTGGGAGCCAAGCTGCGAAAGCACGGCACAGCACGGCTAAAGAAACTTGCAAGAAGACTGCCTACGTCACTGCCCCAAAACCATCGAAACGAGACACCGGGGTTAGCAGACCAAAAGGGCCCGGCTCGCCAATTACAATTGACAATGCACCTTGAAGCTTGATGCATTTCAGCAGCCAAGAAGTGCTGTGTGCTTGCAATTGGCAAACCGTGCACTGTCTGAACATGAATATGATGGCTGCCTCAGGCACCAAAGAAGTGAGCCCGCGTTTGCTTTTCTCCTTATGTTCAACTTGTTAATGTTGCCAGATGTCACCATATAGTGTTGCAGTCCCACGCACTACTTGCACTGCCCACCTGGCCCCGATACTTCTCATTGAGCCAGGCCTACCACTTGAAAGTTTCACGAATTGCTGATTAAACGAATTGGCAATGTGCAGCTCAGCCTGTGTCAGAGACGCGGTGGCTGTTCTGTTGCCCTTAGGCACACTGCACATTTGCACCATCATTGTCGCAGCTCGTGTTGCAGTACATTGCTGTACATACTAGTTACTAATACATTGGAACATCTTGAAGAACGTCAGGAGATGTTATGTATTTTGGCAGATATGGTGGCCATGATGTCGTGTGAGTTGTGCACGATGTGATTCCCTCGTCATCACGGTCTCAACAAAGCCACCTGACTTTAAGCTGCCTTGATTCAAACTTTTGATGGTTTGCGCATCGGTTGTTCATGCAGGTGGCTGCTTCGGCTCCGACACAAATCGCACTGCTACAGTACTGAAGTTACTGAAGTCTTGCTTCACTTTGACAGCAGCTCATGGTCCAGCTGGCGGCTTTAGCCCTGCAGCACTGGCGCTTGCTACTGGCGGGCATATCCCACGAAAGCCGCCAGGGTGCTCAGACCTTGCGGTGTTTGTTGGAGGCCTGGGATGTGTATACGATTGACTTTTCAGCTTCCAGCTGAGACCCAGAGTTTTATCTATGACTCTATGAGTGCAGGCATTCCAGCCGGCGGCTATTTTCCTTGAAATCGACAGACAAGATCTCGCTTCCTTGAAAGCAATGCTCCTCAGCCCGAAGCTGGTTGAATCTGATTTGCATTTTGATTTGCTGTACATTTGGATTTGCATCTACCATGTGCATGTTCGAAAGTTTTGATATCTTGCGGTCACATCACGGTCACAGTCGTGGTATGTCGCGGTCAGCTTGTCTGTCACACACCGACGCTGCAGGCCAGAGCCGTCTCCAAGTATTGCTGCAGAATGTGCTGAAGCATTGAGGTGCCCACCGAGCTGCAGAAAGTATCAGGAAGTCACACATCTTCACACAGTCCGTGTAGTCCTGAAATGTCCCTTTATTCATGTATGTGTGTCACAGAGATGATGTGCTTATGGTGATGGCGAATTGAGGTGGGCAGATGGCCACAACAAGAAGTTAACTCCAATAGATCGCGAACAGCTCACAACACGCCGTCGTTTGGCGCAGAGCCTTTCCCTGCATCCTGGACAGCTGCTACGATCGAGGTGGCATGTTGTTGAAATAGAGTCGCTCCTGTGTAAACCTGTGTAAACCTGTGTAAATCTGCGTAAATCTGTGTAAACCTGTGTAAACCTGTGTAAACCTGTGTAAACTTGTGTAAACGTTCAGAACCAGGCCACATGTTATGCTATTACATACAGGGTCCATCTATTAGTCTAGCTGAATGCCTCATGTCTGCTTCTGTGGTGCTCAGCTCTCTAGGAAGCACTGGGGCGTAGTGGCTCCAACGACATGCGTCACAGCTTGGAGAGAACACCTGCTTACAGATTGCCCCATCTTGCATGAAGTCATGCTCGAAGAAGCCTGGTGAAATTCATGAAATTCACGCGTCAGGAGTTGGGAGGCTAAGGTGGCTCAGGTTGAATTTAGGAATCAGGGCTGGCGCTGTGCCGGTCCGGGCATGTTTGGTGCACTGCAAGCACCGAGACGCAGTATTGCGTCCACACTAGGACAGTGAGATTGTTTGCAGACCACCACACTGAAGCTGTCAGGTCTCTAAATATGGCGATTCTTTGTAAGCCTCTTCTGAAGGCGTTCTTGACCCACGACACGTCCCACAACCCTCCTTCAGCGTTTCTTTTCAGCACGTCCTTTAAACGAGTCTACATCGCTGACAAGGCTAAATTCCAAACCAACCCACTTTGGCAACTTGCATGTCCAAGGAAAGAGATGAGTTTATGGCCTATCAGATTCTGCTAGGCCTGGAACAGCGCCTCGCTGGTCAGCACAAGAATGGCGGAGCTGGAAGAAGTTTCGGTGACGGCGAGGCCTTGCTTGAAGCCTCCCTAACGCAGCAACTGCAGCGCCGAGCTGAGTTGGATGCAGCACGAATTGGTGCGGCTTTGCGCTGGACGCTCGAGCCAAACGAACCAAACACGCTAAAGCCGGTGCAAAGGATCTGCGACCTCGAGGAGTGGCGCTCCTTTTCCAATCCGTTACAGCCAGATCCGGAGCACGTTCTTGTGATCTGCGGCCCAGCACACGTGGAAGCCTTGCGGCATCGCTTGGAGGCCAGCATGGGTGCCTCCCGCCCTGCTCACATGTTCCTGGCCAGAAATGCAGGATTGTTCCCTCGACTGCTGATCAACGCTACAGCTTGGAACTGGGAGCCTGTATCCCCAAAAGCAGTACTAAGCCTCGTAAGCATGGAGGAAGGGAATGCAGAGAGTGCACCAACTGCGACTCCGGGTCCAGACACGCTGGGCCGTCTGAAAACGTACGATGGCCTCGGGCCTCTGGCAACGATGGTGTCGTCTGCTTGGGAAGCATTAGGGCCATCCAGCACCAGGCCCATGCCGACATTGTCAGCATCCGCAGGTCCTGTGTTTGTTCACGAACGCTTGCGGTCACTTTCACAAAAACCGCTTCCAATGTGGCCTGTCTTTCTCGTGATGTATTTCATGGTTCCGGCGCTAGCATTCCTCGTCATTCCTATAGCCATTGACATGCGTTGGCTTCAGGCTTTTGCCTCTGGACCAGAATTTCCGGAAACGCTGCGTGTAGAAAACCTTGTGCTCGTTTCTAAGTTAAGCTGTTCTATTGGTAAGTTCTCGGAGGTTGTTGAAGGTCACCGTTTAGGAGAGTCTCGTGACCTAGAGTCCACTGCCACTAAATATTCCCAAATCAAAGGACCCATGAAAATCGCATCGGCAGTACTCGGCAGGGTGGGTTTGTTCGTGCAAAAGCAAGGAAGGCGTGGCTTAAGAATGGCTTAAGAGTGGCTGAGGCTTTGGTGAAAGCCTTGAGAGGGAGATCTCGAATTTGTGAGTCAGAGGTTGAAGCCCAAGTTCACCCAAGGGAGCTATCCTGTGGTTTGATGGTGATGTCAGCCCGCCCGCATCAGAAATTTACAGTTTCATAAAGGATTCAGGATGGGTCCTCAAGCCTCAAGTTGTCGCCAACCCCCAGCACATCCCGTTTTCACATTAGAAGTAGCATTCAAAACCACGGCAACTCCGATGCAGTTTGACACTAGGTTGGCTGACTCTTAAAAAGACCGTTTTGACCTCGGTTCCCGGGCAGGTGTTTCAAGTGCACATAAGGCTTTGCCATTTGCCAGCCAAATCAAGCAGGTCACTTAACCTATATCTTGATAGCAGTTTGTGATGCTGTATTCTGACGGTCTGGACTGATCTCAACATGACCATGTAGTTGAAGATAGCAGATCTAGAAGCGTGAGACAGATGCCCTTCTTGTCGCCCCCCCGCCTGGGCGGACCTGGCGACTGCTACTGCGAAGGAGGGGCTGAACAGACTGAACACAGATACTTTCTGTCTCAGTACACTCGGCTTTTGAGGCAATGAAGAGAAAAGTGGGAGCCAAGAAAAAGGCAAAAGCAAAGGCAAAGGCCAAAGCAGAAGCAGAGGAGGCTGGCGACTTCTCACACTCACTTGTGACCGGGGGGCCTAGCACAACCAAGTTGGGATTCCAGTGCAGCTCAGCTGAAATTCGAGGACTGGCTGGGAAGCCAGACCGATGGAGAAGAGCTGCTGAGCTGCATCTGGACTCCTGGACAGTATCTGAACAGTGGGCCGTAGCTGGGCCGTGGACAGTAGCCTCGCCGCTTTCAGCCTATAGCCTGAGGCTTGGTATCGGCAGCGAAGATGAAGATGCACCAGATGATGCTTTGGAAGAGGAAGACGACATTGAGGCAACTTCCGAGCGCGACTCGTGCAATCACATCCGGTTCAAGTGCTATGATTGCTTAGCTTGACTGGTGAACTTTATGCGTGAACGGAGCCGCGAAGGGAACGCACATGAACGTACGTTCGAATATTATGGGGTTGTGTGAACTGCGGCGTCTTTCCCCGCTGTGGAATTCAGGCAAAGATGTGCTAGGTGGCCGTTGCCGGAGAGTCACCCCGGTCAAAATCAGGAGAGTCTTGAGCAACGATCGTGACAGTCATCCCGCGAGCGTTGGCCGTGTCGGTACCCAGTCCTCATCTGAGCTGCGCTCGGGAGCAATGAGCACCGGCACGTCCTCTGCAGGAGTGGTGCTTGAACTTAAACTACTCGTAGGCTTGACCAGTGTCATCCCGGGACACCCATACAGCACAGCACGCCCTACCGATCCCTACCGCTACGAGTTGGTCTTAGACTTCCGACCAGTACGAGATTGATTAGTCATTGCTCATGCGGCTTGTTGCCCTCGCCGAGACTGTCATGGCTCTCGTTGATCTGTCAACAAAACCATGATGCTGTGACCATGCTCGCTAGCACATGCTTGCACGTGCTGTAGCAGCTATGCCATTTCCAACAGGTCAGAAAAGGTCAGATGTTTGTCCGAGACCGCCGGTCCGAGACTGTCCGAGACTTGGGAGTCTCTGTGATTCTCCGAAGATCCTATGAACACGTTTTGGAGCAGTCGGCACTATCTCTTTAATTTCTCCTCATGATCGGGCGTCAAAGGCGATTCAAACTGCGGACCTGACGTCAGACATCGTCAGACCATATCAACCTATCAAACTCAGGGGGGGTCCCGACGTTTTTAGCCGTGTTTTGCATGTGACATGTGGTGCGAACATCTGGGTGCGCTTCATTGGATGTATTGTCTGAATAATGATTCAGTAGCAGCGTGGGCATCTGCTCAGGATTCGACCCTTCAGTTCCAGTCCCGAAGCAACACAACACTGCTGTCGAAGGGTTTAAGGAGAGAGGTTTGCCATTGCTTCAAGTCGGAGCAGCAAGGATGCATCGCCTCCTAATATCAAGTACAGGACCTTTTCAGTGTGGCTGCGTGATTACGGGCATGGCCGGGTTATGTTTTGTTGCTTGGACAGGGGGCAGTTGAACATGGTTGAGCAACGGTTCTTTCTCCTTGGCTCCTTGAGCTTGTGGGTGCACATGCAGGAGTCAGCCTGCGCAATTCAGGAGGTTTTAAGGTGCATGCTGAGCAGAGTACTTTCTCATTCGTCACTCAGTTGGCAGGGGGATGACGATGGCGGTGAGCCAATGGAAGAGGCTGACGGGCTAGGTGAGACCAACGAGGCCGAAGCGGAAGGAGAACACAAGGGAAACACTGTGATATGCCTTTCGTGTTGTAACGCGGTGCAAGTCCCACTGCTTTTTCGTCAGAGGCAGACATATGGAGACAATGTTGTCATGCAGACAGGGTGGCGACGCCCAGCTTGGCTCCCGCATCCTGGCGCGAGTGGCTGAAGGCCCGTCGGACACAGTTTGGTTGAGATGGCTACAAGAATGTTCAAGATAGTAAGAACAAAGAGCTCCTTGACACGCCCAGCTGTGTGATTTCGTTTGCAGCTCCAGCGATTTCCGACGCTCCTGTGCTGTACGCCCTTCAATGGCTCATGCTTCGTTGGTGGTGAACTTTACACAGCTAGCGCGCAAAGTCGCTGGCCGTCTGGCCTTTCGGGTCAGGTGAAACCAAAAAGGAGAGGTAACAGGATGACTACCGGGAAGACTGTACAAAAGACCTGAACCTGGGAGAGTCTCAGGGTCCAAGAGACCGGGCCAGCCCACTTATAAGACAACGAAATCCCTCTCAAAAAGCGCGAGGGAAAATGCGGCCCTCAACAAGCGCAGGTGTCGACGCTCCCCTCACTGAGCGCGGAGACCCTGCCGGAAATGTCCGGAAGCCCCTCTTTTAGAGGCAGCACGGGCTGCGGTAGCGCTGCCAGCCGAACAATCGCCATGCAGGCGGGCGAGTGGGGGCCATTGGCGCAGGGACGCAGGTACGTAGTCCGCAGCCAAATGCGGCCTGCATGGCGGCGACGCTGCCAAAACGCAGGGGAGCCAGCGCAGCGGGCAGAGAGCATCTGGAGATGCACAGCCTGCGTGGACGCCGCAGCAAGATCAAGGCCAGGAAGCCCAAGAGGCGGCATACTGCTCAATGCCAGTCACCAACGGCACTGCGTTGCCGGCGACCCTGTTCCACCTTTTGGATGCCACGGTTGGGTTTTCGCCCATCATGCTGGATGCCTCGGGATTTCGGGTGCTTTGTCTCGGCCACTGCTCCCTGTTGTCTCCCTATCTGCCAGTACCTGATGGGATTGCCTGAGGCCTGGGTTGTTTTTTTTTGTCTCTTTGTCTCTTATCACGTATGTTTCGCCTATTTTCGCCTGCATTCAAGTTGTTTGTTGACGATGTTCTTAGCACCTTGTCGTTGTTTGTCTCCTTGGATCCTATCATGCAGGCTGCCTTGATTCATCTCCCTTGTCAGATGGTAAAACCTGCCAAGCAGCAGTTTGGCTTTATAGGTTCTGGTGTTGTGCAAGCTGAATGTTCGGCTTGCTCAGCGTAGTCTGGTCCTTTGGTGTTTCAACCGTGCGCAAGATGACTGCCTGTGAGGCAAACAGACGGATCTTAATGCGCTGAAGCAGGAGATTCAGGATGATGCTGGCCTATTAGGCCAGTGGAGGAAAGCGTGCCTCAATTGCACAGCGTTATCACCGCTCGGTAGAGTGACATAGCCTTAAAGCAAAAGTCGCGTACGCCTGGTCACTGCTCGGAACTGTGCCCAGGCAAGAACTGGGCGAGAAGCGCACACGCGAAGAGGTTGGGAGATGTTGGTGCGCTCAGCAATAATGCACAAGATATATACACAGGTCTTCAAGGGCCTCGTCTCAAACTGCTCGACGTACTTCGGATATTCCGAAGAGCTGGCCGAGTACTTTCTGCAGATGTTTAGCCCGGAGACAGCCATCAAATTCTTTGAGGCAGATGCTCGTCGATGCCAGCCAGCTGTTCAGCAACTAGGAGCTAGGAGGGTGCTCGGCGTGCGTCGTCAGGCCAACGAACAGCAGCGTCCTTTGACGTTGCGAACGAACACGCTCAAGGCCCCGCAAAGTGCTTGAGCACATGTGACAGCTGTTGCAGAGCCGGGCGGGTGTGTCAGTTGCAGGCCTTCGTTGCGGCGTTTACGGACCGTTGCAAGCGTTTCAACTTATGATGTTCCCTCGTGCCTCCTAGCTCGAGGTGCTGTGTGCATCAGTCAAAACTTGGGCCACTTGTAAGTTTATGTAGTTTAGAGCGGGACGCAAAGTACCAAACTGAACAGCTACCCCCAGAATAAGTAAATCTTAACCTTTCATATTTTCTGCCTGAACAAGTGAAGCGACACCCAAGTTTTTCTTGCAACAGGCTTGGCATAGTCTTGGCATAAAAAGCCCCTGTCTACAGAGCCATGGGACCACTTGACAGACCATCCAGTTCAGACGGACTCTTAGGCACAACGCTAACAGGCAGTTTGGCGTTGCCTGCAACCAGGAAATCATGGCTCCAGTGCCGCTGAACCCCCCAAACGACCAATCCACTGCCAACCACACTCATCCACAGCAAGTGCAAGGGAGGCGCGTGTAGGGAGGGCGGTGAGAGCGGACTGATTTGACGGGGTGCAGGGGGGGCAGGGGGGGGGGGGGGGGGGGCCGGGGGGTTGGGGCATGGGAGGCCTTGCACACAGTGTAGGGGGTGGGGGGGGTCGGGGGTGCAGGAGAGGCGGCGGCCCGTGCACGTGCAGGGGGGCACAGGGAGGGTGGTGAGGGCATGCGCTGGAGACCTCACAACCTCACTTTTGAAGAAGGTAGCTTGGGCAGGGGTTGAAAGGGGGGCCCCGCTTGGGGTTCGGCGGATTCAGGGGAGATAGCTTCGTCGACAGTCTGCATGGAAGTGATTGTTTGGCAGGCACGGCGTTCGTCCTTGATGCAAGCGCTCACACAGCGAAAGGCACCAAAGCACCAAGTTGCCGACAACTGCTAGTGACTCATGATGGCCAGGAATGCATGCAACGCTCCCAATGTTCCCTCTGGAGGTTCAAGTGGATCCAGTCGGAAACTGGACCAAGGTTGGATTGAAAGTGTATCAATCCCAAGTTCCCGTTGGAGCGACGCCTGAATATCTGGGTGGCCATTACATGATTCAGAACCTTGCCCGCACACCGGAAAGTCTTTGCTTCTCGTTGTGACGGTCACGGCAGCAGTAGTCTGTCATGCTAAACCATGCTGTCAAAAAACTTGAATGTCGTACGATGCGAACACATGATCAGCCCACGTGGCCTTCAGCAGCTGCTCTGCATGATTTCAATGCAAAGGAGTGCGTCCTCGTTTATCCCCGTGATGGCGCTGGCCCCCCAACAGGATGAGGCGCTTCTGTCAGGGTGCTATCGACTCGGAGCATGCCGCTGGAGTCGACCGGTACGGCTTAATTAAAGATGAAGACAAGAGGAAGCCTTCTTAGCTCTGCACCAGAACAAAATTTGATCATGACTGGGAAAAGTTGCTTTGTCATGGACTTCAACAAAAAGCCGGTGCGTTGTTCTAACGTGCAAAGGTCGAACTGAAAGAAACTCACAAATCTCTGTAAAGCTGCTGTAGAATTAAGCCATGGCTGCGCTTGGTGCTGGCTATGAGTCGCCAGTGTCCCCGAGCACTGCGGACAGCCCTCAGCTGCTGAACCCGCGCGGGATATGCGGTGGCACATGATGTTTTCCGTTTACTCTCTGCTATGCTCTGCTGTGGTGATTTATGTGATTTGTGTCCAACTTGACCCCGGAAGCTCTGAAGCTTGCTTGGCCTTAAGCGGGATCATGCGGGACCTCAACCGAGGAGTTCACTGAGGAAGGTTCTCATATTGCTGCGCAGCTGCATGTTACGGCACAAAACAGCTCAACCCTTCCAGGCCGTGACAAGGACGCGTGTCGTGTGAAAGGTACACTGGTGGTACCATTGGAATGGCCCGTGGTGAAGATGGGAGCTTGGGACCAATTCCTGGCGCGCTGAGGAGGCGGCTGCAGTCCGTGGATGAGCTCAATCAGGATCCCAGAGTTGTGGGTTTAGCCTTACTTCCTTCACATCCCTTTGTTGTGGCATTTCCTGGCACCCACCCTTGCACAGGCTGGGTTTGTAGGGTAGCCCCAAGATCTGCCCGTACTGAAGGAGCTATTTCCCCAGTGCTTCTTTGATGAGTTTGATCCGCTCTTGGACTCCGCCGACATGCGTCCCGGAACGCAGCATGACGAGGCAACATTTCCCATCTTCCGATGCCTCAGCTTGCGATCGACAGTGAGGCTGCCCTTCTGCTGAGGTGCCCAGAAGACTGGTGCACTATGGCTTCATGTATAGAGCGCCATTACTACGACTTTGACGGGTTTGTCGTTGGCCGACCTGTATTAAGGAGCACGACATGTCGCACAGCACAACAGTGGAGCATGGCATTTCATTGGCCTGATCAGACCCAAGGTTTTACATGGTACGGAATCTCAGACTGCAAATGACAATCACCGCAACCGATGAAGCAATGTGGCGAAGTCGGCTGTTGTGGCTTGATGGTCATGCAATGGCATGCAAAAGTGGGTTGTGCCTCTGATGTCTTAGGATACAATGGCCTACACTGCATCAGCGCTCAGCTTCATGCTGGAGCAACTTTCCAAACCAGTTATTCTCACAGGCACCCAGGTTGCAAAAGACTTACTACGCCATTTGCGTGTTCACAAGCATCGTCGGTAGGGGAGGTAGCGGCGAGGATCCGAGACACAACATGCTCCTGGGTGCTGGAACATCTTGGAAGCCCAGGAGCTCATGTAGCTGTGGAAAATACATTTGAACTGGCAGCCCCGAAAGGAGAGCACTTCCTTGTCTGTGCTCTGCCCTTCCCTCCTCCCCCTCCTCCCCCTCCTCCCCCTCCTCCCCCTCCTCCCCCTCCTCCCCCCCTCCTCCCCCTCCTCCCCCTCCTCCCTCCTCCCCCTCCTCCCCCTCCTCCCCCTCCTCCCCCCCTCCTCCTCCCCTCCTCCCCCTCCTCCCCTCCTCCCCCTCCTCCCCCTCCTCCCCCTCCTCCCCCTCCTCCCCCTCCTCCCCCTGGGGTTCGGGCTAAGTGCTTGGGGGACCCGGCATGGAACCCCTGAGCCCAAATCCTTTAAAATCTTAAGACCTGCAGGTTAGGGTTCAGGCTTTGAGGTTTGGGAGGTAGAGGTTTGGTGTTCAGGGTTTAGATTCTATGCGGATATGGGGTTTTACAATCACAAGGGTTGGGGTTCGCATGGTTTTGGCGTCCCACAATGGGCCTACAGGGCTTTTTAAGGGGTATAGGGTTTAGGGTTAAAGTTTAGGGTTTAGGGTTTAGGGTCTAGGGTCTAGGGTCTAGGGTCTCGGGTCGGGGTGCGCACCTGGGTCTTGGTGGGCCTGTAGAGCAAGTGAGTTCAACTCTATTCCCGAAGCTCTCTCCGAGCTTTTGGGGTTCTGGGGTTCTGGGGTTTAGGGTTTAGGATGGGAATCCTTGAGGTTCTGCGAGTTTTACCTCCCCCTCCTCCCCCTCCTCCACCTCCTCCCCCCTCCTCCCCCCTCCTCCCCCTCCTCCCCCTCCTCCCCCTCCCCCCCCTCCTCCCCCTCCTCCCCCCTCCCCCTCCTCCCCCTCCTCCCCCTCCTCCCCCCCCCCTCCCCCTCCTCCCCCTCCTCCCCCCTCCCCCCCCTCCTCCCCCCCTCCTCCCCCTCCCTCCTCCCCCCCTCCTCCTCCCCCCTCCTCCCCTCCTCCTCCCCTCCTCCTCCTCCCTCCCTCCTCCCCCTCCTCCCCCCCCTCCCCCCCCCCCCCCCCTCCCCCCTCCTCCCCCCCCTCCTCCCTCCCCCCTCCCTCCTCCCCCTCCTCCCCCTCCTCCCCCTCCCTCCCCCTCCTCCCCCTCCTCCTCCTCCCCCTCCTCCCCCTCCTCCCCCTCCTCCCCCCCCCTCCCCCTCCTCCCCCTCCTCCCCCTCCTCCCCCTCCTCCCTCCTCCCCCTCCTCCCCCTCCTCCCCTCCTCCCCCCTCCCCCCCTCCTCCCCCCTCCTCCCCCCCTCCTCCCCCTCCTCCCCCTCCTCCCCCTCCTCCCCCTCCTCCCCCTCCTCCCCCTCCTCCCCCTCCTCCCCCTCCTCCCCCTCCTCCCCCTCCTCCCCCTCCTCCCCCCTCCCCCCTCCTCCCCCTCCCCCCCTCCCCCTCCCTCCCCCCTCCCCTCCCCTCCCTCCCCTCCCTCCCCTCCCTCCTCCCCTCCTCCCCCCTCCTCCCCTCCTCCCCCCTCCTCCCCCCTCTCCTCCCCTCCCCCTCTCCTCCCCCTCCTCCCCCTCCTCCCCCTCTCCTCCCCCCCTCCCCCTCTCCCCTCCCCCCTCCTCCCCTCCCCCTCTCCTCCCCCTCATCCTCCCCCTCCCCCTCTCCCCTCTCCCCCTCTCCCCCTCTTCTCCCCCTCTTCTCCCCCTCTCCCCTCCTCCCCCCCTCTCCTCCCCCTCCTCCCCCCCTCCCCCTCCTCCCCCTCCTCCCCCTCCTCCCCCTCCTCCCCCTCCTCCCCCTCCTCCCCCTCCTCCCCCTCCTCCCCTCCTCCCCCTCCTCCCCCCCCTCCCCCCCTCCTCCCCCCTCCTCCCCCTCCTCCCCCTCCTCCCCCTCCTCCCCCTCCTCCCCCTCCTCCCCCTCCTCCCCCTCCTCCCCCTCCTCCCCCTCCTCCTCCTCCCCTCCCCTCCCCCTCCCCCCCCTCCCCCTCCTCCCCCTCCTCCTCCCCCTCCTCCCCCTCCTCCCCCTCCTCCCCCTCCTCCCCCTCCTCCCCCTCCTCCCCCCCCTCCCCCTCCTCCCCCTCCCCCCCCTCCCCCCTCCTCCCCCTCCCCCCCTCCTCCCCCTCCTCCCCCCTCCCCCTCCTCCCCCTCCTCCCCCTCCTCCCCCTCCTCCCCTCCTCCCCTCCTCCCCCTCCTCCCCCTCCTCCCCCTCCTCCCCCCTCCCCCTCCTCCCCCTCCTCCCCCTCCTCCCCCTCCTCCCCCTCCTCCCCCTCCTCCCCCTCCTCCCCCTCCTCCCCCTCCTCCCCCTCCTCCCCCGCCTCCCCCCTCCCCCCCTCCCTCCCCCTCCCCCATCCTCCTCCCCCTCCTCCCCCTCTCCTCCTCCTCCCCCTCCTCCCCCTTCCCTCCCCCACCTCCCTCGCTCCCCCTCCCTCTCTTCTTCTTCAAGGGACAAAGGCACCGGGGCACACGCTGCGAACGCTGCATACAGGAGGTGAAGGAAATTAATCCTCGTCTGACCCGGAAAAGCAAAAGTTGGAAACGGCAATGCAGGAAGATCA
This sequence comes from Symbiodinium natans, assembly GCA_905221605.1. Classification (NCBI taxonomy): domain Eukaryota; class Dinophyceae; order Suessiales; family Symbiodiniaceae; genus Symbiodinium; species Symbiodinium natans. The sequence goes on along the minus strand of CAJNDS010002370.1, from coordinate 75,437 downwards.
CCGAAAAATTTCTTCGTGTACTGCCGAGAGAACGGATCGTCAACAGGCAGCCAAGGAGAACGAGGAGCAGGCGGCGGAACGTGAAGAGGGGAAGACGAAGGCAATCGGAGTGATCCAACACAAGCCGAGCCCAAATCAAGCTGCCCCACCACATCGTCGACACCACGAACTACATCGCCGTCACCACCGCCTTCAACATCAAATAATAGTGGAGAAAGAAAGCTGCACATCGGAGACAGGTGAGACGAAGAGCGAGAGCAAGAGCCCGAAGTGATCGCGAGATGGACGATGGTACAATACGCAGACGCCAAATCTCCGCGCAATGCCAAGTACTACATCAAGGTCTGTGGATCCTGAAGCTCAAAATGCGGGCCGTCAACACAAAGCCAGGCCCAGCATGACAAGGCGGGGGAAAACAGCCACCCTGATTCCAACGCGGTTGAGCCGAAGGAGGGCCAGACACAGCCAGCAGTGGCCGGGAGACAGTTGGGCAACCACAGCATACAACAATATACAACAGCCAGCCAATTTGGAAGCAGCAAGACAGCCACAGGGGCCGACCACACCGCTCGATTGGGGTGGCGAGAGCTCAGAAGCCAACGGGGTGGTGAAGGTATGTGAAGGTATGATGGATGGTTCAGTCGGATGTTCAGTGGGGTATTAGGTTCCCAGGCAGTCCGAGGGGCTCAACAATGGGATTCCCCTTCCATTGATTGACTTCCGAATCAGCTTAAGTCAAAGATCGTGTTCAAATCAACGTTTTCTAACCAGGGCGTGATTTAACCGCAAGCCCAAAACCCCAATCCCTGGAATGAACCTGCCTCGTCATGCCTGACCCCCTACAGAATGCCAACAAGCTGACAAAGCACACGGCCCAAAATCCAAGCTGATGGTGCACATTGGGCACTTGCTGATGGGCCCGCGCTGGGCCTGTGTACGCCGTTTACGCTGCGTTTGGGGGTGCTCCTTTCATCTTAATTACAGCACACCCGGAGGCTCCCAGCTTCCAATGGAGGAGCCGCTGACAGTTGCTTGGCCAGCAGGAAGCAACAGCCAGCATAGAGCAATGTCGAAACCATGACCCGGAGCACGGTGCCCGTTGCAAAGGACGCGCGATCCAACTTGCTGCGCGCCGTCATCATAGCAGGTCGAGCAGACCTCACCGAGGTTTGCATATTCTTTGGAAGTAACATGGCTGCGTGGTGTCGGATCGGGCTCTCGTTACAGTTGCCAGAGACCCGCCAAATGCCACTGTATTCTGCCGTGCTCTGCGGTGCCAGGTAAGCTCTTTCGAGGAAATCGCTGCAAGAAGATGGACCTTCAGCCGCAAAACAGGGTTTGACCCCTTCAGTCGTCGTGGCCTAAATGCGGGTACGACCAGAGTTTAATGGTGACGTGTTGGAATGCCACAAACGTGAGGTTCAAGAGTTGAGAAGGCAGGTTGGGAACGTACGTGTCCAATGAAATAAGCGCTTCGACGCGCGACAAGCGGCTCACCTGTGGGCATTCGACAGCACATGCCTAGCACATGATGGGCGATGGGCACGATGTCATGGTGCCATGACTGCACCATGCGTGCACGTGCCCTGCAGGAAGCCAGCATGGAGCCATGTCGGGGAATGAGAGGCTCAGGTGGGTGGAAGCGGGAAAGTGCGCAGTGTGCTCCACACGCGACTCCGCTCCAAAGGCGCCTCATGCCAAAAACTCTGTTTGAGAGGGAGAAAATCTCACGGAGTAGTGGTGCCCTTCTTAGAGATAATTCTGCCCGTGATCCGCCTGCGACATGCACTGCGGTACAAAATCAGTAGACGGCTATTGGAATCTTCGCCATGTAGTCAAGGACACACCATGTGAAAATTCCTGAAGCGTTGCAGACTTTGACTTGCCGAGGATGCAAATGCTTTGACAGCGTTTGATTCGCCCAATTTTCCGGAATTGGCCGTCGTTGGAACGGAGGCTCAGCCGTTCTTTTGAAGATTTAGAATCATCAAAGTCACTTCGCTCATCAAGCTGCGCTTACGCACAGACGCTAAGCCAAGGAGCTACAATGCAGGTTGGAGTTTATCGGAAGCAGTATATAAACGGCGTAAGCTCCAGTCAACAATGGGCACGTAGCGACATCGCAGTGCGAGTGCCGTTCAGAAATCCTGTGCACTCCGGTGTTGATGCTTGGATGCTTGCCACTATGCCTCCTGTTGCTGGATTCGGGCTTGATCTAAAAATGCCCTGTCAGTTCGTGCTGTCAGGTCAAAATTCACCATCGATTGCTCTGCAATCCGCCGAAGGGCAGATTCCGGGTGCTCCGTGGCGACAGCAGTTTGTGTCCCGGTGCACTGCGATGAACATGCCACAATTGACAGCGAGGTACATCTGATGACTGTGACGGAGGTCATTGTTGTTTGCGTAGTTCCAGGCCGAAGCGCAATATGCCCACAGAATCCCACAGACTTGCGGCTTCAATTATAGCACATCAGCGCACACAGGTTGGGAGCAAGCCAATGAGTCCCGTCGCGCTCTCTCCATTGACGAAGCTAGTCTAAGGGTATACTGGAGATCGGCTGCTGTTTCTATAAACACAAAGTCACTGCCTAAAATAAAGTCGTGCTGGGAAGATTTTTCGGAGCTGCATCAATGAGGCTACAAGCGGCTTAGACATGCTACGACAGTCCTGCGACTCGCACTGGGCACTTGCGGAGTGGCTAGCAAATGTCTGTTGCGGGGCACCCCAGCCATAAGGCCAGGGTTCCCGTATGTTCCCGTAGTGCCGTAGGCTGTTTTGAGGCCTCCCAAAAAAGCCCCTTCAAAATCATGTTTGCGGGATGTGATTGGGCCATTTTGGTGTTCTTTTGCTTCAGCTCCCGAAAAAGCCCCCCAAACCGTTTGCTGCCAACTTACAAAAGCTCAGATGGTCAGACTCAGCTCTGAGGCCGGTTCGACTGTCCACCGAGGGGAGACATAGAAACAACTTTAACAACCATTTAAGACTTCACCCGTACCGCCAAATTCAGATCCTCAGAAGCATGAGAAGCTCTCAGGCTGCAACTTCGGATTCGCATCAAAGACTATATTGTACCGGTTGTTGCTTGGGACATCATACGCTGAGCTGTGCGGGGCAGGACAGAGAAGCATCTTGAATGGCTCTCGGCCCTGCCAGGCTTTTCTGACAGCTTCTTTGCTGCTTGTCTTCAGAAGTGCCTTCACATGCTCTCACATGCTCTCACAGAGTCACCACCTGGCATGGAAGACCACAAGCATCAGTAGGCCGATGCAGTAGGACTCAGTTGGGTCAGGCGTTAGATTGTGTCAAGAAGTGCCCTCTGCCATAGTTTAAGTGATTGTGGCTAGCAGCTGAGGACAGCGTGGCCACTGCTGGGAACGTTAAGGGCGTGATTCTTCTACTATATGGCCTACCAGAAAGCAAAGAGCATTTTCTTTTGATTGTTTAACAAACAGTTGTTTTGAAGAGTCGAGGCTTTTCCAGCTGTTTTTTTTTTGCATTTATTGCATTTAACTGTGGTTCATGGTAGGTTGTGGAAATGCGCCTGCGCGGAAGACCAGCTTTCTGGCAGCTTGCTCGAAGCTGCGTGGAGCTTACTGCCTGAGTCGGAATTCTTATCTGCATAGTCGCTCTGTGCAAAAGCAGTCTGTGTGACAGCTTTGCCGTCAAACCTTGCAGGGTGACTGCCGGAATTGTGGTAGTCGCGTGCTCTCAGTGTATACATGGCAACGTGGAACTTGAGAAGTATGCCGTGGGCCGTGCATTCGCAGAATGTGGCGTGACTTGATCGCAGTCAACTGCTGACAGCATTCCCAACTCACTGTGCTTTGCAATTGAGATGTCCCACCATGCCTTTGTCGTTGCCACCACAGCATCACTCTCCACTCGCCGTTCTCACCAAGGTGATTCCTGGCCATGATATGACAGCTGAGGCCACAGATCGAAGCTCAGGGCATTGGTGATTTTTGCAAATCACGTTGGGTCGCGTACGATGTTGTGGGTGCATGTCAAGGTCACAAAGCTGGCGTACTTGCTGTCCAAGGGTCTTTCGCCCGGCGAGTGCCGCAAGGAGACTTGCAGGTGATGACCGTTTGCCGTGTTTCCGTACGGATGCGGCAGGTGATGCAGGACAACTTGCGTGGGGAAATGTTCTCGCCAGCCAAGACTTTGGAGACTCGATTACTTTTGAGTTGACGCCGGCTTCCACAGTCACCTTCGTCACCTGAATGACATGAAGTTGCGAGAAGTTGCCAAGGATGTTTCTTCCTCGTGGACGGATCTGCAAAGCCCATGCAGCCCATGAAGAAGTTGCGGAGTCGACATCACGCGTACAGCTTCGGTGAGCAAAGCCCTCACCCCGACAGAGTCGGACATTTTGCAGTGTTTCAGCAGTGTCTCAGTGACTCAGCGATGAAAGACGTCCGTTTCTGCATCGTTGATGCGACGCATCAATGCTGCGCCCCAACTTGCCTCACGCAGCACAGACCCACGAGCAAGGAGCTGCAACTGAGTGCAAGAAAGAGTCCGCAAGGTGAACCAACCCATGCAATTGCGTCTTTGCGTCCGTGGTCAGGCTGCTCACTAATGCTCACTATCCTTTGCAGCCCGTCAGGTGGTCTTGGACATGGCTGCAGCTCCTGGTGGCAAGACAACGTGGGGTGTATGGTGTGATCGTTTCCTCAGGTAGAATGAGGCTTGCTTGGTAAGTCAGGTACATCGGTCAACTCATGCGAAACACGGGCACACTGTTTGCCAACGATCTGCGCCGCGACCGATGCAAGGACTGGTCTGCATTTGTCTGCAGTTTCGTTCAGTGCTTGAAGCCGTCGGTGCAACTCTAAGATGCCTTGTGCTACCAGCCTGCCAGGCTCTTGTGGCAAACGTGCACCGCTTGGGCTTGACAAATGTCGTAGTGTCTGGGTCTGAGCAGTTCAAAATGCGTGGCCCCACGCTGCCCGACATATGGTTGTGTGCTGTGCGTTCTCGGCCCCCCCCCCCCCACCCCCCCTAGGTATCCCGCCCCCATGGTCTACGGGGTCTACGGTCTCCCGTAAACCAACCCTAAACCCTAAACACTAAACTAAACCCTAAACCCATCCTAAACCCTAAACCTAAACCCCTAACCCTAAACCCTAAACCCCTAAACCCTAAAACCCTAAAACCTTCAACCCTAAACCCTACCCTAAACCCTAAACCCTAAAACCCTGAAAACCTAAACCCTAAACCCTAAACCCCTAAACCCTAAAACCCTAAACCCTTCAACCCTAAACCCTACCCTACACCCTAAACCCTAAAACCCTGAAAACCTAAACCCTAAACCCTAAAACCAACCCACAACCACCCAGGGGTTGGGGGGGCGGGAGGGGGGGGGGAGCCCGCCGGGGCACAACCATATATATATATATATATATATATATATGGTACCCCCCCCCAAAACCTACCGTTTCATACCCTTTTCTATGTCGAGACGTGTTTACGATATTCGAAGCCGGATATATATATATATATGGATATATATCTATAGATATACATAAAATACGAAATAATAAATACTTAAAGACTCCGACAAAAATCTGCAGGGCCAGGAGTTTTAAAACTCCTCTTGTGGCTAAGCAAGGAGTTTTAAAACTCCTGCCACTGAAGATTGAAGATTGAAGATTCCCCGGAACTCTTTCCAGGAATCTTCAATCTTCAATCTTAGGGGCCGGGAGTTTTAAAACTCCTCTTGTGGCTAAGCAAGGAGTTTTAAAACTCCTGGCCCCGAAGATTGAAGATTGAAGATTCCCCGGAACTCTTTCCAGGAATCTTCAATCCTCAATCTGCGGTGGCAGGAGTTTTAAAACTCCTCTCGTGGCTAAGCAAGGAGTTTTAAAACTCTTGGCCCCGAAGATTGAAGACTGAAGATTCCTGGAAAGAGTTCCGGGGAATCGCAGGAGTTTTAAAACTCCTCTCGTGGCTAAGCAAGGAGGTTTAAAACTCTTGGCCCCGAAGATTGAATACTGAAGATTCCTGGAAAGAGTTGGATAAGGATTGCGTCAGTGCGTCGCAACTGTGGAAGCACTTGTGCTTAGGCAGGTACACTTCTTCGTTTGTCGTGTATACCATGACCATGTATATCTTATGCTTGGGCAATTACACTTATTCGTTCGTCAGGTGTATCGTGACCATATTTATGCAATCACATACGCGATTATGCGAATTGCTGAATGAATTCGCATGATTGTGTATGTGAATACTATTTTAACTACAGTGTAGACGGCTGGCATAGCCATATACACAGCTTACAAATTTTACAGAAGGAGGGGGGGGGGAATATGTGCATATATAATATAATATGCATGTCTATCTATATACCATATATATATATATATATGGCTATGCCCATATCTACATCACCCTGATATTATTTTCAATTTGAAAGCCATTGAATATGCAAATTTGCCATATTCCTTAGTTCATTGTATGTACTCCTTTTATATACCGCATAAAAAAATCCTATATAGATATGTACTCGGCTTATATTTGAGCTTCACAGTGCTTACATGTTTTTATAGGGGTGGATATACATGGGAGTACATACATAAGCACATCAGTCCCATAGCGTAAGCATCTAACCCTATACCCAAAACCCTATACATCCTACTACTTTACGAACAGTCACGCATGGGTGCGTGCTCTAAAGAGGACAATAGCCACGCACTCACACGCTCACACCTTGGAATGAAGGTGCGCGGCCCAGATGCATTGGCAATCAACTCTGCTCGGCTGCACTGGATTGGCCCTGTTTGGCTTAAGCGCCTATCCCTATACATAAGTTTTTGGTAAAAACACAACATCATCATATGGTGTTGTTTTTGTAGGCATTCGGATGCCTAAACATTACATCATGAACCTTGAACCATAAACTGGCATAAACCCTAAACCCTAAATCCTAAACCCCCACAACCCTGAACCCCAACTGACAATAGGACTTGTAGGCGTTAAGGGAAGCTCCGAGACTGCAGAAAGTGTAGGCACTAGGTTTTGATACCAGCGCAATGCAATGGCTTTGCTGCCTGGAAGAGTGAAGAGAGCAGTGCTAAACGCTTCTTCGTCTTCGAGACCCCTGCCGGCCGGACGTTTGTTACAATCACATACTCCCGTGGTTGTGCCGAAAGCTGGTGTGCAAGCAGTGCGGGTCCCTACTGTCGTGCCACCGCCTGCAGTCCGAAGGCCCGTCAGTGTGCGACCAGTAGGGGTTCCTACTGTCGTGCCACCGCCTGCAGTCCGAAGGCCCGTCATCGTGCCACCACCTCCGGTCCGAAGGCTCGTCGTCGTGCCGCCGCCTGGAGCGTCTGCTGGCAGACCAGATCGAAGTCGATCCCCACGGCTACCTGCTACACAATCCAAGTCTGCAGCAACGAGCAAGCCGAAAGCATTGCCGACTACCTCTTCCCCGCGTATGCTACAAGTAAGAGAACCAGAGCATCCACAGCCGACGACTTCTTCATCGCCCTCTCCCTCACTTGTGCTACAAGTTGGAGCGCCAGAGCATCCACGGCCGACGACTTCTTCCTCGCCCTCTTCCTCACCAGTGCTACAAGTCGAAGAACCAGAGCCTCCTCAGCCGACGACTTCTCCTTCGCTGATGTTACGAGGCAAAGAGCCAGACCATCCTCCGCTACGAGACTTGTCGTTGCTATCGGGGGGCAGTCGAAGCCGCGTGCCAAGTTCGAATCGTCCGACCATACAGATCGACCTCAAGGACTTTCCCAATCCAAATCGTGATCGTAAGCTCTCACGACACATCGGCTACAATGTGCAGATCCAGCTTGAGTTGCTTCGCATGAAACGATTTCGTGCTGTGTTGGCGTATGCTGCGACTTGTGCATGGTCACACCGTGAAGTTAGGATGATTGCATTGTGTAGCGCAGGCAAGCACCGTAGCGTCGCCTTTATATGTCTCCTTACCAAGCTGTTCCACGTCATAAACCCGGACATTGTAGTGAATGTTAAGCCATGCTTTCTGAAAGAGTGAATCTGCCGCCCTCAGTTCTTCAGCTCGAAATGTGGCAGGTCCTGTTGAGCAACCTCCTTAACTGGACCCAGTTCTGCCCTCGACCCTTCAACTTAGCCGAAAGCATTCTCCTGGGGAGCGTGTGTTGGGTCTTGGGCTTTGTGAGTGGTTGCATCATCACCCTTCTCCTGACATCCTCTAAGTGCCGTCAGGTGCTGTGTGTTGTTGCCGCTGAGTTCCTTAAGCCCCCTGCCACACCCGTAGTCGAAAGCCGATTGTCTGGATACCGCCGCCCTTAGTGCATGCGGGCTCCGTGACATCTGCTGGATCTTCGATTCGAGTGGAAGTTGCAGTGGGACCTGCGTCCGCTGAGGCGGAGGCTGACAGAACAACGGCGCCGCTGAGTGGACAGTGGTGGAGGCTCCCCGGCACTTGCGGGATTCTGCTGTGCGGAGTCGCTTGGTGGGTCGCCGCTCTTCCAGAAAGGGTACCGGCGCTGCCCGTGCGTGGAGGGAGCGCACCTTTGGAGTGGGCAGCTCAGAACTGGACGTTGGGAAGCAAGATTTGGTGCAGCCCGCAAGCACGGGTATACAGAACACCTGCTGATTTGGCGTCAGTGGAACGCAGTTGCCAGAACCTATCTAAGATGCCTTGGCGATTGTTAGGGGTGCGAAGAGCAGCCTCGCTTGAGCTGGCAGAGGGGGGACATCCAGAATGGCTCCTTTTGCGTGGAGGCAGCAGGGAGGTGGCAGTGATGCCAGTGCTGCGCCGAGAGGGGGGCCTCTTACTGGCTATGGCGGTGGAAGCCCTCACGGAGCAGGAGCGCGCAGACCAGAAGATGGAGGGGCTCACAGACGACCTGGGCCCAACCAAGATTGTTGCAGTGGATGGCTTGCCAGAGGACGAGGAAGAGGAGCCGGGCGATGTGGCAATGGTGTTGGTGGACTGGCCTCAGAGTTTGTACAAGTTTTTGCGAACAGCCGGCGGGGCCGAGCCGGCCTGGCCAGAAGCAACCATTTGGCCTCAGTACGAGGACAACCCTGTTTGCCACATCAACACGGATCAGCTTGGGCTCCTGGCACGCGAGTGGGTACAGACGCAGGAGTCCGCTTTGTCCGAGTCCTATGCCACGGCGGTGGAACCGTCGCCGGCGCCTGTGAGGTCAACAGGACAGAAGGACACGTTGCAGCAATTGCTGCAAACAGTGACTGCGCTGCAAGCCGACTTGGCAGACCTGAAGGCTGGAAGGGATCTGGGGGCAGCGCCAAGCGCAGCATTGTCGAGCGGGCAGCCGTCTGGGGCGCTGGCCAAGGCTCAGGCGCTGGTTGGCCCACCTCCCCGATCTGCAGCGCTCCCCAGACCTGCAGTTGGCGCACCCCTCCTGGACTGTGGCGTCCCCGCGGCCGCAGGAACCGGCCTACGCGTCGAGGACGTCGAGGAGGAGGCCGAAGCCGAACCCACTACGGACAGTTTGCTGCGGACAGCTTTGGTGAGTCTGTTGAGCAGCAGAGCAAGAAGAAGAAGTCCAAAGCTCCGGGCTTGCCTCTGCAGGCCATGTCGGATTCCGAAGGGGAGGAGGAGAGCGACCCACTGAGGAAGTTGACTGGAGCACGTGGCACAATGTTGGCAGAGAAGTTGCGTATGGCTATGGAAGCCGATCCGCGAGCTTACATTGCCAAGCATCGAGACCAATGCCGCCCACCTGCTAGGAGAACAGCAGGCCACGGGCTCCACTATGGAAAGGTATGCCAAGGAACAACTCCCCTTGGGCTCCGAGAGGAGCTTAGGCTACATGACATGGGCCATTGCCAGATGCCTCACGCTGCTCAAGGCCGGGGAGAGCGACAAGTGTCACCTACTGCTACTGCTGCTCATGGCTGCCGTGGAGCAGTACAAGTTGGACAGCAATTGGGTGGCAGCGTGGCGAATAACCCAACTCACTCAGCCTCCGTTTGCCGAGTGGAAGAGCCGCGAGTTTGCCCTGCCGCAGCTGCGACAGGACCAAGGACGAAGAGACACTCCTCAAGAGGCGCAGTGTCGGAGAGGATTGGAATCGAGGATGGCCCAATCGTCCCAATCCACGCGGTCGAGGCCGAGGCAGAGGCGGTCAAGACGCCAACGAGAAAACAAGCTGAAGGACAGCTGCGACCCGGAGGGTTGCTTGGAATGGGGTGATTTGCCTCATGAGTTGTATAGACTTTTGGGTGCTACGCGCACCAACTTCTCGCGTTTTCTTAGGAGCTCTGTCTCGCAGCGGGGTGTTTTGCGCACTCCGCCTGCCGAGCTTTTGCCATGTCCTGTGCCCTATGCTTGGGTGCAAAGGGCTGAGAAGAGGGGATCCAGGCGCCAGAACCAACGGTTTAAACGGCGACGGGCCCTCGAAGTCCTCATTAACATTCAGGTTTGCGCCCTTAACTTCCTGGTCTTAGGCATGCCCCCTAGGTGTCCGCCAACTGGTTGCCGAGGGGAGTTGTCAGCTGAGCAGCGTAAGATGGTAACAAGCTTGTGGCACAGGACTAGCTCGGTGAGCCGCCTGGTGGGCAGTTTGGCTTCTGGTTGCGGTTCAAAGATTTCTTCTGTACAGTCTGAATTAGGTGTGTTAGAATCTGTAGTTGACTCCCTTAGGGACGTAGTTTATGGTTCGTCAAAACAAAATTCCACTAGCCCCTCAACTGGAGCACGAACAGAAGTGGTTCCCACGGTCGCGAGTAGAGTGGCCTTCCCGGACAAGTTGCTAGACTTTGACCCAAGCCCCTTTTTGCCGGAACCCTATTTGACTGCTTTTAGGGATCCCTCAAAAATACTACAAGAGCCACTTACCTCGCCACCAGCCTTGCCGCTAACAACTGCCAGAGCTGAGCTCTGGCACCTCTTCTTCCGCTGGGACCGTGCGAACAGACTTTGTCTTGCTCTGGAAGATGAGGTTGATCCCAGTCACGCGTGTAATCTTTTCTGTTTGGCCAAGTCCGATGGTGAGCTAAGACAAATCATTGATAGGAGGCCCCGAAATCGAGTTGAAGCAGACCCGCCCTCAGAAGGTCCAAAAATGGGGCATGCCAGTAGTTTCGTAGATATCCTGATTCCCCCCAATGGTTGTGTTCGGGGTTCGTTGGATGATCTTAGGAACTTTTACCATGCCTTTAAAGTTACTGAGGGAAGGGCGCTCAGCACGCCGTCGGGCCTAGCTGGAGGGCTGATGATTTCCGTGGCTCACAGGCGCTGACTCGTTTGAAGTGCCGGCGCCCGGAGGTGAATCTAGCTTCGGGTACGCGTGTGTACGCTTGTTTTTCGGGGCTTTCGATGGGAGATAAGTGGGCCCCGGCAATTGCGCAAGTGAGCCACGAACGTTTGCTGCAACAAGCTGGTGCCCTTCAGCCTGATGAGCACATTAAACTTGGCTTCCCTTTGCCGCGGGCCCCTGCGGGCCACTACTCAGGAGTTTGCATTGACGACAAGGTTAGTTTGCAAATCTTCCCGTGCATCGTGCCCATAGGAGCCTCGCCAAAGGATAAGCCGGCGCGTGACGCTGAAGCTTGCTCCCAAGCTGATGCAGCCTATGAGGCAGCAGGCCTCGAAACTCATCCGAAGAAGCGAGTTCGTAGGGCCTCGGAATTTAAGGTTTGGGGTGCGCATTTCTTAGGTGATAGTGGCCTGCTGAGCATGGACTGCACCAAGCTTGCGGCGCTCGTCCTCGTTACTGCTCAGGTAGCGAAACTAGGCATGTGTTCAGAGCGTCTTCTGCAAAAATTGCTAGGGCTATGGGCGTTTGCCTTTCAATTCAGGCGTCCTATGTTTGCGCTTTTCTCTGTAGTGTACCACGTTGGCCATCCTGAGGGTTTACAAGACGCTCCATTTAGAATGCCACGCTTGCTGCAGCAGGAGTTGCTTTTAACTGCCGCTCTTGGGATGTTGGCGTCAACGGCACTTAAGACTCAAGTTTGCAGCCATATCTTTGGAACGGACGCCTCCCCCAATGGAGCTGGCCTGATATCATGCCGAGTGGGGCGTAGAGTAGCCGCGGAGTTGTTTCGAAGGGCAGATAAGAGAGGGTTTCACACCAGGTTGTTGAGTCCAATTGGGGCGTATCTTCATGCTAGTGGCCATTGTGTTGAGGAACCTGAGTTTCTGCTTAAGGAGGCACATCGCCCCAGTAGCCCTCCCCCAACACTCTGTGCACGAGCCCCCTCACTGGCAGTGCGTGCTCCGGAGTCGCTGCGTCTCCGCGCAGAGCTGGCTACGCTTTTTGAACGCTTTGTAGCCGCTTGCCTGAGGAGTTCTTCTTTCTCTATCCAGTCCTTCCGGTTAGACTTTGTGGAGCTTTACTCGGGTTCTGCGAAGTTGTCTAAAACCATGGTTGATCAGGGGTTTCAGGTAGGACCGCCGATTGAGTTTAAGGAGGGTTGGGATTTAAGCAGTTTGGATCTGTTTGAGTTCCTTGTGAGCCTCTGCAAAGCGGGAAGGATTGCTCTTTTGTGGGCCGGTCCTCCGCGCACGACATTTTCGCTGGCTCGCCGTCCGCCTTTAAGATCATCAACAGAGCCTTGGGGTTTCAACATTTTGGACCATCAAACCCTGATAGGTAACTTCCATCTTCACCTTTGCCTCTGTTTGTTTGTGATTCAGGCGATGCAGGGCGGTGAGGCCTTTGTAGAAACGCCTTGGGGAGCATATTCTCGGAAGTTGCCCTGGTGGGTATTATTGGCAAGTCTCTTTTGCGAGATCAGGTTGGACAGGTGTAGGTTCGGTGCACCGTTCCTGAAGCCCACGGGACTTTTGTGCACTTCTCGGCAATATGCTGCTTTAGGGCGGCGTTGTGTGTGCAAGGGCCGACACCAGCGCCTGGAGGGCGCTATGTCCACGAAAGCAGCGGCCTCCCCTCCGCAGCTCTGTGTGGAGTTTGCGCGCATTTCCGTTGAGCTTGCAAACGCCCGAATGCCTTCCGAGACGCCGGGCGACCCCTGCATGGCTGAGCATCCACGGAAGCACGAGCATGGTCTAGGTGACCACCGTATCTCACAGAGGTTTGTAAGTCATCTTTGGTCCACTCATGCTCACAATCTGAATGGTAGGTTATTGGCCGGGGTTGAGATTGCAAATTATTGCTTGTTTGGTGCGGTGTGACATATGTCAAAGACTCCGCAGCCAAAATGCCGGGTCAATGTTCTCAGTTGCATACTGTATGCTCTGAAGCTGTGTCACTGCTGTGAAGTTTCCAACACCATCTGCTCAAAACAAGAGAGGCGCGTGCTGATTCTGCTTTTGTGCTGCCATGTTTAACACAAGCCATCAAGTTGAGCAATAATTTGGCTGAAGCGCTACCTTGGAAGGTCATCCGTGCATACAGGTTCAAGCGTCCAAACCACATTAATGTTCTGGAAAGCCATGCCCACATGACTTCAATGCGAGTTGCACCGATGGATTGTCGACTGGTGGTGTGTCAAGATTCTATGGTCACCTTAGGTGCTAATGCCAAGGGGCGTAGCTCTAGCTTGGCCCTGAATAACATTATGCGTAGATCTTTAGCCTACCAGCTAGCCAAGAACTTGTATCCAGTTGGGGTGCATTGCCCAACTTGGGCCCTGCGAGCTGATGATCCATCACGCTCCCGCGTAATTCGACCACCTCGGTCTCTTGTGCCTGCCTGGTTCTTTGCTCTTAGGCGAGGAAATCTTGCAGAAGCCCAAGATGAGTTGGACAGGGCTTCAGACACCGCCAGGTCGTTGGGACGTTGGCTGCTGTTCGCGAGCGCTGCTCTTTTGGCTAGTAGTGGCAACTACAGGACGGTTGGTGCATGGGCCAAGACCACGGAACCGTCTAGAGCTCGAGAGGGGCGCAGTGACGCAGAAAACAGCTGTCCTCAGACAAGGCCTGCTCCTGCAGTTTCAACAATGGTTGGAGGAACAGAATCCCGAGGGGATGCCTCTTGCAGAGCTGGCTGCTCAGCAGCCCATCCAGCTATCACTCCAGCTGGAGGAATACGGCAAGCACCTCTACGAGTCAGGAGGGACAAAACGGACCTTTGCCGAAACCATCAATTGCGTAGTCCAGAGATACCCCTTCCTGCGCGCCATGATGGCAGGACCGTGGCGACTTTTGACAACTTGGGAGACACTCTGGCCTGGCAAAGTGCATCCGCCGATGCCCCTGCCATTGTTGAAAAGTTTGGTCTCGACCTCCCTGGCTTGGAACTGGCCGCGCTTCGCGGCGCTCCTCTTGATCGGCTTCTACGCCTTGTTGAGGCCCTGCGAGTTCTTGGCCCTCAAGGTGTCCGACTTCCTGACTGCTGCCGACACAGGATGCTCCGAGGCATTCTTCATAAAGCTCATGCTGGTCAAGTCGCGAACACGAGGAGCCCGCATGCAGAGTGTGCGGTTGGATGTTCCGTTTGTGGTGCAGTATCTACAAAGACTTTTTGCAGTAATGGAGCCATCAGAAAAGATTTGGTGCTTCTCCACTTCCCTTTTCCGCACCAGTTTGCAGAAGATTCTCCGCGAAGTCGTAAGGCAAGACTCTCTAGTCGTTCCAAGCTCTCTTAGGCCGGGGGGGGGCAACGTTTTGGTTTAGGATGTGGAATGAGGATGTACCTAGACTTCAATGGAGAGGACGCTGGCTACATTTTAAAACGCTGGTGCACTACATTCAGGAATTGGGATGCATCAATGTGATGGAAGCTGTAGCACCGGCATGTCGTACAAAAGTATATGCCTTGGCGAACCTATGCGAGGCGGCTTGCACGGAGTACAGGATGGAGGCAGACCTGTCTTCTCAGGTCCATAGGCTGCTTTGCGCCTGTTCTGCGCCTTAAACTTTTCCGCAGTTGCACGGTTGTATACCCTTTCCTTGAATCTACTCAGCGGGCCCGCCCGCCCTCCCGAAGTGTGTGTTTGGGTACAGGGCATAGCGCAAAGCTTTGCGTTGTGTCTTGCTAAAGCTGTGTGTGACTGTGGAATTCACTTTGTGCAGAGCACGCGAGAAAAGAGAGGGCCGCAGATGGTACGATGAGGCAAGCATGTTAAGCCATGCTTTCTGAAAGAGTGAATCTGCCGCCCTCAGTTCTTCAGCTCGACCTCCTCCGCCCCTCCTCCGCAGGGCATAGCGCAAAGCTTTGCGTTGTGTCTTGCTAAAGCTGTGTGTGACTGTGGAATTCACTTTGTGCAGAGCACGCGAGAAAAGAGAGGGCCGCAGATGGTACGATGAGGCAAGCATGTCAAGCACCTCGCGGCCCCCAACTGGGCCCCTTGGACTTGCGAGGGCAAATGCCCTGTTTGTCTTGCTAACCGGACTCCAGTAGAAATGCAGACTTGTTGAACCGTGTCAAAAACAGCATGCCTTGCCAAGCAGCTGCGCCAGAGGTGACGCAGTATTGAGAACACTAGAGCAGAAGACGAAAAAAACACTCTGGGCTTGAGAGTGTTTCTTAGTGTCTCAGGAGCTTGTAGTGCATGCTGCTTGTGGAGTTTGGGCATCGGGTTTCGGTTTGAGAGTTTCAGGTTTTTTTGTTTAAAGCTTTAGGGTATAAGGCTTGGGGTTTCGCGTTTGGAGTCTACAGCCTGCAGTACGCCCGGGGCCTCAGCAGTTACTGGTTCGACAGGGTTTTTCTGTGTCAATACATATAAATGGTAGGTTTTAGGGGGGGGGGGTAGCATATATATATATGTAAGAGGGACCTTTAGGTACTATGTGATTACTTTCCTTTCTTGGAGAATGAGGTTAAATAGTTTAGATAGTTTAGATAGTTTAGATAGTTCAGGAAGCCCCTGAACTATCTAAACTATCTAACCTCGATTTTGGGAGAAAAGGAGGTTAGATAGTTTAGATAGTTTAGGTAGTTTAGGTAGTTTAGAAAGTTTCAAACCTCCTGGGGGCCTCCCCGGAAAGAGGTTAGATAGTTTAGATAGTTTAGATAGTTCAGGAAGCCCCTGAACTATCTAAACTATCTAAACTGTCTAACCTCTTTCCGGGGAAGCCCCCAGGAGGTTTGAAACTTTCTAAACTACCTAAACTACCTAAACTATCTAAACTATCTAACCTCGATTTTGGGAGAAAAGGAGGTTAGATAGTTTAGATAGTTTAGATAGTTCAGGAAGCCCCTGAACTATCTAAAACTAAACTATCTAACCTCGATTTTGGGAGAAAAGGAGGTTAGATAGTTTAGATAGTTTAGGTAGTTTAGGTAGTTTAGAAAGTTTCAAACCTCCTGGGGGCCTCCCCGGAAAGAGGATAGTTTAGATAGTTCAGGAAGCCCCTGAACTATCTAAACTATCTAAACTATCTAACCTCTTTCCGGGGAAGCCCCCAAGGTTTGAAACTTTCTAAACTACCTAAACTACCTAAACTATCTAAACTATAACCTCGATTTTGGGAGAAAAGGAGGTTAGATAGTTTAGATAGTTTAGGTAGTTTAGGTAGTTTAGAAAGTTTCAAACCTCCTGGGGGCCTCCCCGGAAAGAGGTTAGATAGTTTAGATAGTTTAGATAGTTCAGGAAGCCCCTGAACTATCTAAACTATCTAAACTAATCTAACCTCTTTCCGGGGAAGCCCCCAGGAGGTTTGAAACTTTCTAAACTACCTAAACTACCTAAACTATCTAAACTATCTAACCTCGATTTTGGGAGAAAAGGAGGTTAGATAGTTTAGATAGTTTAGATAGTTCAGGAAGCCCCTAAACTATCTAAACTATCTAACCTCGATTTTGGGAGAAAAGGAGGTTAGATAGTTTAGATAGTTTAGGTAGTTTAGGTAGTTTAGAAAGTTTCAAACCTCCTGGGGGCCTCCCCGGAAAGAGGTTAGATAGTTTAGATAGTTTAGATAGTTCAGGAAGCCCCTGAACTATCTAAACTATCTAAACTATCTAACCTCTTTCCGGGGAAGCCCCCAGGAGGTTTGAAACTTTCTAAACTACCTAAACTACCTAAACTATCTAAACTATCTAACCTCGATTTTGGGAGAAAAGGAGGTTAGATAGTTTAGATAGTTTAGATAGTTCAGGAAGCCCCTGAACTATCTAAACTATCTAAACTATCTAACCTCGATTTTGGGAGGAAAGGAGGTTAGATAGTTTAGATAGTTTAGGTAGTTTAGGTAGTTTAGAAAGTTTCAAACCTCCTGGGGGCTTCCCCGGAAAGAGGTTAGATAGTTTAGATAGTTTAGATAGTTCAGGAAGCCCCTGAACTATCTAAACTATCTAAACTATCTAACCTCTTTCCGGGGAGGCCCCCAGGAGGTTTGAAACTTTCTAAACTATCTAAACTACCTAAACTATCTAAACTATCTAACCTCGATTTTGGGAGAAAAGGAGGTTAGATAGTTTAGAGAGCCCGATGCCTGGACTTGGGCCAGAAGAGGGAGTGGGGGAGTGGGGGAGTGGGGGAGTGGGCCATTTTGTTACGGACATTTCCGTGTCCATCCAGCCTATGTCTACAAAAAAAGCGCCATTTTGTTACGGACAATTCCGTCTCCATCAAGTCGATGTTCAGATAACAAGCGTCATTTTGTTACGGACATTTCCGTGTCCATCCAGCCTATGTCTACAAAAAAAGCGCCATTTTGTTACGGACAATTCCGTCTCCATCAAGTCGATGTTCAGAAAAAAAGCGCCATGTTGTTACGGACAATTCCGTGTCCATCCAGCCTATGTCTACAAAAACAGCGCCATTTTGTTACGGACAATTTCGTCTCTGTCGTGTCGATGTTCAAAAAAAAAAACGCCGTTTTGTTACGGACAATTCCGTGTCCATCCAGCCTATGTCTACAAAAAAACACCGTTTTGTGTTGGACGGGGAGTGGGGGCGTGGGGGAGTGGGGGAGGTGGGGGTTGGGATGGGGGGTGGGGAGGTGGGGGAGTGGGGGGATGAGGGATTAAAAGGGCAACAAAAAAGTGGAACCAAAAAATTAGCAAAAATATAAAATAAAAAAGCAAAAAAAAAACAACAAACAAAAAAAAAAAACAAAAAAACAAACCAAACCACTTTAGATAGTTTAGATCGTTTAGACGAGCCCCTAAACTATCTAAACTATCTAACCTCGATTTTGGGAGAAACAGAGGTTAGATAGTTTAGATAGTTTAGATAGTTTAGAAAGTTTCAAACCTCCTGGGGGCCTCCCCGGAAAGAGGTTAGATAGTTTAGATAGTTTAGATAGTTCAGGAAGCCCCTGAACTATCTAAACTATCTAAACTATCGAACCTCGATTTTGGGAGAAAAGGAGGTTAGATAGTTTAGATAGTTTAGATAGTTTAGATAGTTTAGACGAGCCCCTAAACTATCTAAACTATCTAACCTCGATTTTGGCAGAAACAGAGGTTAGATAGTTTAGACAGTTTAGATAGTTTAGATAGTTTAGAAAGTTTCAAACCTCCTGGGGGCCTCCCCGGAAAGAGGTTAGATAGTTTAGATAGTTTAGATAGTTCAGGAAGCCCCTGAACTATCTAAACTATCTAAACTATCTAACCTCTTTCTGGGGAGGCCCCCAGAAGGTTTGAAACTTTCTAAACTATCTAAACTATCTAAACTATCTAAACTATCTAAACTATCTAACCTCGATTTTGGGAGAAAAGGAGATTAGATAGTTTAGATAGTTTAGATAGTTTAGATAGTTTAGATAGTTTAGATAGTTTAGACGAGCCCCTAAACTATCTAAACTATCTAACCTCGATTTTGGGAGAAACAGAGGTTAGATAGTTTAGACAGTTTAAATAGTTTAGAAAGTTTCAAACCTTCCCGGGGAGGGCTGCCCAGCTGGAGGTTAAACAGTTTAGATAGTTTAGATAGTTCAGGAAGGCCCTGAACTATCTAAACTATCTAACCTATTTGGATGTTAAATAGTTTAAGTATTTTTAAGTTTTAAACTTGACGGGAATGCATTTTTGTTTAATCCACAAACAAGATATATTTTTCATGTTAAAGCAACACACATTTACATAAAACCTATAGTATTATGGTTAGATTAAGAGAAGCTGGCCGCTCTCCTGCGGCCGCGTTTAGCAACATGCAAGTTGGTCGCGGCCGCCCTTAGGCGTGCCGCGACAACCCGGCCGCCCTTAGGCGAGCCGGGTTTTGAGATTTGGAACTTAGTCGCGGCCGCCCTTAGGCGTGCCGCGACAACCCGGCCGCCCTTAGGCGTGCCGGGTTTTGAGATTGGGAACTTAGTCGCGGCCGCCCTTAGGCGTGCCGCGACAACCCGGCCGCCCTTAGGCGTGCCGGGTTCAGGCGAGCCGGCCGCCCTTTGGCGAGCCGGCCGCCCTGAGGATGCGATTTTTTTTCCCTTTTAAATTCTGGGTCTCCGCCCAGGGGAAACTCTCGCCAATTTTTTTTCAGGCAGTCCGGTGGATTGCTTGAGACCTCAAGCGCCTCAAACCCTAAATCTCCGCACCGGCTGCCGTCAATATGAAAAAGAATTTTTTTATACCTTTTACGCTGTCAAGACTCACGCGATATTTCTTCTCAGATAACTTTAAGTAGTAGCGGGCAGCGGCATGCAGTCATGCAGGAACAGGTGCTGGTGTGGAGCAGTAGGGAGTGGAGCTGGCGTAGGGGCATGCAGGCGTATAGGCTTCCAGGCATGGCATGTAGGCATGCAGGGTGCGGCGTGCAGCGACTGTGCAGGTGGCAGGTGAGGAGTTCAATGAATCCGCTGCTGATGGATGGCGCGCAGGGGCATGCAAGCATGCAGGCACGCAGGCATATGCTGAGGTGGACCTATTTTTTTTAAGCACGCTATCAGACTTTTTATGACTTATAAGCCGTTTTTGAACTTAAAGAAAATAAGTAAACTTAACTTTAAGTCGTTGCACGTATTTACTAACTTGGAGTATCTTTCCAGTTAACTTACTCTTAATTGCGCGCTTGTGCTACATCGCTAAGTGATAGCTCAAACACTACTAGCTCGAGCTCAAGTAGCTCCAGTTGTTCCGAAGACAATGCTTGAGTCTTAAAATAAAGGCGCTAGTATGTTTTGCGAGGCTTCTTGCAGGGTTACAAGAATTAGCATTATACTTCTGTACTTGCCAAAGCCATCGTTCCAGACTTTCGTTTTCCTTCTCGGCATCAGGCGGCACCATGAGTTTTTCAGCATCCGCCGTTCCTGGCATAAGGAATATTGACAGCCACCCATGTCCGTGTATTTTCACGCGGTTTGGGAGTTACATCGCTCCGGTTGGGCTTAAGGACCAGCTTTAATACTAATCTGCATGAGTGCGCCAGTTCTTTGTCATAAGTGGTATATAGGATTAAGGCCTGACATTTATTGCCCCTGCAGGGATTTCAGACCGATCGAGCATTTAATAGACCGTGAAGAGAACAGGCAAGTACTCTGTAATAATCATCATGAATCTCGGAGAGCGCAGTCTCATGCGCAGTGATGAGAAAGCATACGCAGTGGAGCGGGATGAAAAGAGCCAACCAACCTTTGATGTTTATTTTGTCAGACGAATACAGGTACACAGAAAGTAATGAGGAAGAGTCGCAGGCTGCAGACTTTCAAGTTTAGGAGGTCACTTTTCCTGGATGAAGCTCGAAAGGCGCAGCAAAGGGACCTTCGCCCCCGCCAATCCCAGTGAAGGAGCGTTGTCAGCGTGCCAACAACATTTTTTTTGTAGTTCTCGCTCTGGCGAGATGTTTGCGGTGTATTTAGCAAGTCTGTTCGAATGCTTGAAATCCTAAAGCTAAAAATCTTAGCACTAGCAAGTAATAGCATGTGAGAATTTATGAAATCTCGAAGACACCAACAAGCTCCAGAGTTTCTGACAAGGTCAAATTTTCGGGCATTCCATAAGTTTACTAGTCACGAGAGTGTTTTGCTTGCGCAAGCGGACATGTAGATACTGGCTGCACGGCACAGCGTAAGATTTACGAAGAAGGTCGCCTCAGCCGTTACCTGCCAAGCAGCCGCACGGCAAGCTTTTGCTTTGTCTTCAGTTGGCCGAGCATGCCTACGCGCGTAGCCTGGACCGGCAAGAGGCCTGAGCTTCTGCTGATATGGGCATAGACAAAACCAGTGAAACCTCCATGACAGGCGAGCAGGCAGAAGTGGTCGAGCTCGACAGATGTCGTCCTCTTCGAGCACTGTGCATGTCTCAGATTAGACATGAATCTCCTGTTGCAAATATTTGTGAAGTATCAAATAACAACATTCCACATTGTATTTTAACAGGCTGAGGTGCCTCAGGTGGACGTCACCTGGCTTCCGAAAGCGGAAGAGCTGTGGTCCACCTTCCGTGTCGCTCTTTTGGCGCTTCTACAAGCGTGGCACAGCCGACTCAACAAGTGGGCCAAGCTGCTTAGCAGCACACACAGATATTGTTATGCTTATCAAAACAACATATATTTGAGAATAAATGCAAAGACAGGACTCCGCAAACCCACCAGACCACCATGGAGCAGCAACAGTTCCTGCTGAATATGATCAAGGCAACTCCTGCAATCCATCAAATATAGTTTGCGTAAGCACGAAATGCGCTAGGCCAAATGGACGGAATCTATTGCTGCCCTCAGTGCTCCAGTGGCCATTCCAGCCGACTGGTTTGGTCGGCAGTTGGTGCAGTACATGCCAGAAATTTTCGACAAGGCCTTGCTCATATAGATTTCGTGTCTCTTTAAATCTGTTCATGGTGTCTTTTCGCTGCAGGCTCTGAGTCTCTGCGCCAACACGGAAACAACATTGCACCGCCACATTGGCTTAGCCATCGAGCGGCTGCAAGGCGATAGCGTGCGCTGTCAACATGTCATTCTAAAATTTCTGTATGCGTGTTTGATTGGCTTGAGGTCTTGACGAGCCCACGGAGCGAGACCTGAATTCTCTGGACTCGCATGAGCGTCTCACCGGTGTTGTCGTTAGGGTGGACTCCCTAACAAACGGTAAGCTCGTGCGTTTGGAGTATTCCCTGGGTGGCCCTGTGCGTCTTATCACCGGTTGGGTGAAAGCAGACGAGAACCACCCTGTAGGGGCTCGCCGTAATTTTTGCGTTGGGTGGCGCTGGGACTACGAAGTAGCGTCCTGGGCTCCCACAGCAAGGTATCTTAGCGAATGCTAAGATGCGCGTTTTTTCTTGTGACAGATTTTCAATCTGCAAGTCCAAAATGCAAACCTTTGCTAGTGCGTGAGTTTCAGAAGTTCTTCATCGGAAATATTGCATAGCAGCATGAGACTAATAAATTTACTGCCAACCGCACAAGCGTGTTTTTTTGAGTTTAAGAACAGGGCAGCGCGCATCAGGTGACGTGAGTGTCAGGATAGAAGAGAGCGCAGAATTAAAGAACCACAAGGCAGACAGCAAAGAGTGCGAGATTCAGAACACTAAGCAGGCCAGAGAGACTCAAGGAATTATCCGAGTGATGCACTATAAAGCAGCACTCCCGTGGAGTTAATTTAATGCTTTTATTTGTCAGTTGCATAGCTGAGTGGAGGTGGCGCAGCAAAGTGGCAGACATGTGGACGAGATTTCACAAATTATATTTTTCAGGTTTCAAAATTAAAGTTTTAGTTAACAAGCCTCCGCCTCCAAAGAAACGCAGATCTTTGTTTTCATGTTTTAAGTACAGTTTCCAAAGCTAAATTTTATAGAAATTCTGTCTGATCAAAAGGCACAAACGGAACTACTAAACAAGAATCATTTTTCAGGTTGAAGACACAGTAGGGTTCACAAGTAAACCATCTATGTTCATCTAAAACAATGCAGCTCAACAGTACAAGTTTTTTTTAGATAATGTATCTGAATATTTGGTACTGTTGTACCGCGCTGTGTCCTTTAAAACAGGCGGTTCAACAATATCAGATTTTTCTAGACATTGTATCTGAAAATCTGGTACTGTTGCTCCGCTCTATGTCCATTAAAATAAGGCGGTTCAACAGTACCAGATTTTCCTAGAGATTATGTCTGAAAATTTTGCACTGTTGCACCGCACTGTTTCCTTTAAAACAACACGGTTCAATAGTACCAGACTTTCCTAGAGGTTGTCTCTGAGAAATTTTGTTACTCTGTTTTCTTTGAAACAAGGCGGTTCAACAGTGCCACATTTTCAGATAAGCTATATTTGATTATTTAGTACCTGTAACCGCTCTATGTTATTTTGTGTTAAAAGGGTTCAACAGAAACAAATTTTCTTATCGGCTGCGCTGTTGGCCTTGAGTCTCACAAGACAGGCCCGCCGCTCTCAGGCGAGCCGGTTTCTGAGATCGAACACACAGTCGCGGCCGCCCTTGGGCGTGCCGCGACAACACGGCCGCCCTCAGGCGAGCCGGTGTCTAACACCGAAAATTTAGTTGCGGCCGCCCTGAGGCGTGCCGCGACAAACCGGCCGCCCTGAGGCGAGCCGGTGTCTAACACTGAAAATTTAGTTGCGGCCGCCCTGAGGCGTGCCGCGACAACGCCATGTTTTTAAAGAGCCTAGCCATTTGCCTTTAATCTTCACAGGCTTTTGTGAGAATGCGAATAAAATCAAAATGTTTATTGGGTCTCAGGCAGGGGCTATGCGCGGGAGTGGGTGGCAGGGGTGGTGAGCTCGGGTCCAGAAAAGGATGCAGGTAGCGCAGAGAGGGCTGAGGAAGGCGGGACGACAACCTGGCCGCCCTGAGGCGAGCCGGTGTCTAACACCGAAAATTTAGTTTCGGCCGCCCTGAGGCGTGCCGCGACAACGCTATGTTTTTAAAGAGCCTAGCCATTTGCCTTTAATCTTCGCAAACTGCTGTGAGAATGCGAAAATATAAAAAAAAATTGGGTCTCAGGCAAGGGCTGTGCGCGGGAGGGGGTGGCGGTGGTGGTGAGCTCGGGTCCAGAAAAGGGTGCGGGTGGCGGAGACGGCTGGGGAGGGCGGGACTCTTGACGGCAGTGCAGGGGCCTCCCAGGCAGGGGCCTCAGTAGGGGAATGCAGGCAGGGGCCTCCCAGGCACGGGCCTCCCAGACAGGGGTCGCAGGGAGGGGCCTGCCGGAAGGGCCTCCCAGCAGGAGGTTGCGATGTTTTACCCGAAGGTTTGGGGTATCTTATTCTTGGGCGACCTGACGGGTTTCTCGCCAGCGACCTGCCGGGTCCACCGCGCAGCCCGCAGCTGCCTGCGGGACTGTAGCTCCGTCGCCCGCCGGAGGGCTCTGGCTCCGGAGCTGCCGGCTTCGGCGCGTTCGCCCTGCTCGACGGCCCCGGGCTCACTCAGTTTAGGGCTTGGGTTTAGGACTTGGGGGTTGTATTTCGGGTTCAGGGCGTAGAGGTAAAGGGTCTGGAGCTTGAGTTTAGGGTCTAGGGTGGTGTAGGGTGTATGGTAGAGATCAGCGGAGTCTCCTCGGTCGCTTTCTTTCGCGCTGGCTCGGCATGCATTGGCATAAAAAAAGAGGCCCGAACCCGCACACCTTAACCTCTTAAACCCGAAGCCCTAAGCCAAGACCATCCCAATCCCGCCTAGAATCCCCCTAAACCCTGAACCCTGAACCCTGACCCGAACCCTGAACCTTTGGGGGATTCTCAAGTGGGCGTCGCGGCACGTTGCGAAGCCTGAAGAGAATAGTCCACGTGTGAGGGCAGCTGTTGTAGCTCGACAGCTCAGCGTGTGGCAGCAGCAGGTGGCAGCAGCGTGTGGCAGCAGCATGTGGCAGCAGCATGTGGCAGCAGCATATGGCAGCAGCAGGTGGCAGCAGCATGTGGCAGCAGCATGCGGCAGCAGCATGCGGCAGCACGTTAAGAATACTAAAAGACATTTTTCATACAAGGCTGACTGGACAAGAACACGTTGGGAAGCCTGGAAGAGAATAGCTTAACATTAACTGTACAGATTTCCGATTGGTAGCGGAGCTTCAGCTCTTCCGATTGGTAGCGGAGCTTCAGCTCATTGGTTTGGAGTTAAATCCTGCGGACCTTTTCGGTAAAGCGATGTTCGTCCAGCGGCCATCCTGACAAGGGAAGCCAGCCTTTTATCGACAAAACTCCACGTGTGACGGCGCCATGATGTAGAGTCGATTAGAAGCTCGAAAGGATCCTTCTTGTGAGTCCTTGTGAGTCACTTAGGAAGCCTTTTGAGTCCTTATGAGGGAGGTGCATGATCAGTCGACGCGATGAGCACAGTTTTTCTGTTGGGTTTATCTCAAGAAGCTAGCAGCTATTGATAAAAGAGCGACATCATGTGTAAAGATGTTGCAGATGATCTGCAGCACCATTCACAGGACAGATCCGATGACAGCGACACATTACCAGCATTGATGTACAATGTACTCTGCTCACACGAGACCAGAGTTCAGGACGCCAGTATAAACGTAAAGAGCCAATAGCATGTTGTTCTAAACTGAAAAAGAACACATGGCCATACATGCAATTCCTAAATGCAAAGGTTTTCTGATGATATATCATCAGATACCAAGCAGAGAAGGCTAGATGGAGCTTCGGTGAGTGGACAATCAGCTCGTGCACGCATGCCAAGCATCTCTGCAGGCGAATTCTTCAGTCTTGCAGACATCATGGGCAACAAAATGAATGTTCGCCTTGGTCCAGTTGAGTCAGTATTTACAATTTCTTTACGCGTATGACCACCACAAGGCCAATTAATTGATAGTGAAGAATGACGCGCGGAGATTCCTTTTATTCTTGCAAGACCATCTAATCTTCTGAAATCGATTGCTGCACGCGTAGTTTCGGCTTGAGCGGAAATTCTTAGCTTTCAACGCTTTCGCAATTCGCGCTCGATTTCACTGTGAGGAGCTAAGATGAATGCCGCAGTTAGAAAAACATCAAAGCAATGAGCCAATGTGCGGCATGCGTTTCAGGTCGAGATGAACCGCTTCTCGCAGTACGCGTGGTTCAACGACGATGACGTCGAGCTTTTCATCATATATCATTATTACATGATTTTTTCGTAGACTATCGTGGTATATGTTTCCACATGGCGCATGACGACAAACGATCATGGTCTTGCTTCAGGTTGACGCTGAGCCCTTCGATTGCCCGTGCAGCCGAAAGACACTAGTCAGCAGATGTAGAATGTTGCATGACCTAGATTTTCCAATATTTTTCTCAAAACCATCCACGCAGGGTTCGGTGGACTTCGCGATGGAGAACGCAATCAGCCGCAAGCTTGCGTTTGAGTGCGATTCATTATGGTAATCATCGGAGACGCAACTCAGGTGCGAGGCCGCAAGCACGGCCGAGCCTGATGAGTTCCCCTCGTCGAAGAAGAAGCTTCCACAATGACCGTCTTGCCTGCTTAGGTATATTTTTATGTGTAGACTGCATGATCTCCTGCGCTCTGCCAGGGTTTTTAAGCGAAGATGGCCGCTGGCGGAAGAGCAAGTCAGATGCCTATAGGGGCTTGAATATTATAAGACTACGATCAATGCTTGTTGCGTATCAAATCCAAGGCCACGCACGGAAGCGGACACTGAGGACGGAATTGTTCAGTGATCCGGCCAACTGCCTGAACCCTTTGCACCTGTGGGTGCGCTTGCTGGCATTGATTTACTCATGGTTACTTGCTCAGAATTGAACGTGAAGTTCAGGAGAAGAAGACCCACGTCCATGAAATCCACACGACTTCTCTCCAGCCTCGATCCTGGCTGAGTCGATGTTGATCTTTGTTTTGATGCACCGGAGAAGTTGTTGTTGGCAGAGCACAGACCTTGGCTTATATTGTAGTGATACTCTGACTTGCAAGCAAGACAGTTCGAAGCAGGCCAACGAAGAGCTATCTGGATACATTGATCTTGGCAGAGTACGGACCTTGGTTGATGGTGCATGGATTTTTTTCACCTGCGTGATTGCGACACGAAGATGCGCAATTAGGCAGAAGAACAGCAAGAATGACTTCGTTGTGAAGCCTCAGCCTTAAGCACGCGAGAAGATTAAGCCGCGTGTTTTTTTTTTATATCAGGCACTCGCCCGCGGGCTCGCAAGACTTTGCATTCAACGTGCACTTCCGTGCCAGGCGCAGCGTGGAATGTGTTGATTGATACATCCAGAAGTCAGCGTCGTAGCAAGCATCACTACAATCCGTTGTCAGGGTGAAGAAGTATCTCGCAGGAATTTACGTGAAGACGATCGAGGCTGTGAACGTGCGTGGAAAAAAAAGGTCAAATGTACCAGTGTTTTGAAGCAGGCCCACGACAGCGAGCAGAAGAAGATGATGGCCGTGCTGAACGCCAACTTGCCTGGTGACGTCCGATGTAGCGTGGCAGAAATGGTTCCTAAGTGCATCTTGCGGTTCAAGCTTTATGAGCTCAGGGAACTACATCGGCTTCGCGAAGAAGCAGACAACAGATATAGTGGAGACAATCTTCATGGAGCCCTCTGGATGGTGTACTTTGTCTTGACTCAAACAAAATAAGAATATAGAATTTCCTGTAGCATGTCCATTGAGCCGACATGGTTGGATTATCACTTCCTGGTCAGGTGATCCGTTGTTGCATTCGATTTGGAAGCGCAGCAGGGCTACCACGATCAAGATTGGGGTGTCCAAGGCAGCCTGATGATCACAAAGAACGTTGAGCTGCAATTTGATGTGGTGTGAATAGACTGTGCGGCGGAGTTGCTTAGTGACGCAGGACTTGCGTTCCTGGAAGCGGATCCACCGAGCCGCGTGGTACAAGGGCCATCGATCCGGCAGAGGTTCCGTGAGTCTAAGTTTCTGTTCTGCCTCTTTCAAGTCCTCTTCGCAGGTCCCAGGCTTTTCGGCTGCTGCAGCAGCCTTCGTTTGCAGGATGTGCGATCAGGCTCTAACAGCATTAGCAAAGCCACCAGTAAATGTTGCGCGTAGCCCAAGTCTGCTCGAAAGGCATGATGCCACTGCACAGTGAAAAGCGTGGAGAAGGCACGGAGACAGATTTTTCGCGATTATAATAAATATGTGTTTTTTTTTAAACACCTACATTCCGCAGGACAAGGCGATGTGTTCGAGGAAGTGTGTCTGATCGACAGTCTGAGATGCTTCGGTTTCAAGATCCCATACGTGGGCCACGGTCCCTACTGGGCCCTCGCCGATGGCAACCGCTTTTTGGCTCCCTTCAAGCCGCTACGCTGCATGTAATCATCACGAGTCATGGCAAAATGGAACGCAGCAGCGCCTGAGGCATTGCCTCACATCTGTGCCTGTCCATTGCATGAGCCTTCGTGGGAACTTCGTGGCCAATTTCAACAACCACTTCGTTGCCCTGCGAAGAAACTCAGACGGCTTATGCATCAATCTGGGTCACAGAAAGCACGAATGGCATCCTCTTGGTCTGAGCTACCGAAATGAAGAAGTTCTTCAGTGGTCACGTGACTTTGTGCATCTGGAGCTCAACCCCAACAAGATTGAAGCTCTTTTCAGAGTGCAGGCGGATGCTACATTCTTGTCAGATGCTATTCGGAGCGTGCTATGTTGTTACTTGGTGTGAGGCGTGCGGTGGAGAAACTGTGGCGGACGGTGATGATCTTTGCGGCGGTAGCGGAGAGCTCCTCGCACGCGTGGAATTTTTTTCGTTCGGGAGCTGAGTTTTTTTTTTTTTAACATGAAAGGAAGACACCGGCGACGACGACATTCCCAGAACATCCAGTCGATGCTGAAATTACTGCGACCGTGCTAAGTCAGTTGAACCGAAAAACAATCGTTGTCATGCATTGTTAGGCTGCAAATGTATAGCTCTTGCAATGAAGGCTGGGAGGGCTTCAGTGCACAATCGGTGGCAGAGGAGAAACCGGCGTGCGGCTGAAAGCAGGCGGGTAAAACGATCAAGCAAAAGCAGTACTACGCTTTCACGAAAGCTGTGCCAGCAGGACAGGATCCGAATATGAAGCAAGCAGATGGGCGCGCCGTTTGGGAGTCGTGGAAGACGCACCGTGGAAGACAAGTTTGTTGAGGCAGTTTTTGGCAGACCTAGAACAGCATGGTGGCGAAATCCCCGAACCGCACACGTTGCCGCCTTTGTTTTCCAGCCAGCAGAAGGACATTTGTTTATTTTTTGTTCACATACAAATGTGAAGTTTATGCAATTTTAAGACAGCCAGTTTGTGTTGATCATAACGATATTTCTTTCGCAGGAATGGCTTCTTCTCCGCAACGAAGAGGCGCAACGAAAGACTCAGGCGAAACGGCTTTGCCTTTTCCGGCAAGCTGCTTTGTCTTGATACTCTGCAGTATTCTGTCATAGATGTTGCGTTTCTAGTGAAGTGCAAGCATGAAGGAGGAAATCGAGAGGCAAGAGCGTCGCAGAGAGAAGCAGGTGCGGTTGGCCTTGCATGCATGTGCTTGCGCTGAGACTTTAGTTGAAACGTGATTGTGTAGCGAGCGTGCGCGGGTTGTTTGCGCTGCTGAAGTGTTTGAATTCTTTCTTAAGCATGATCAGGAGGCCAGGACGAGAGTAACAAACGAGAAGGACAACAAGGTGGACCCCAGTGACAAATAAATCATCTTAACAAGACACGTTTGTTTGTCGAGTTATTCATACATGTTCGAGCGCCGTGTCTGCGTGCATCGTTTCTTTATGTCATTCTACAAGATGTGGCCGTTTCTGTGTCAGGTGGCCAGGCTTCAGTGGCCTTCGAGCCACCTATTTGAGTCAGTTCCGCTTCCAAATGCCACGCATCTGGAGCAATACACTCGGGATGGCGACTACGTGCTCATCCGGCGCAGGAACGTTGCTTTGCCGGAAGCTTACGCAGCAACTCCGCCAGAAGACGGCTACACCATGCACCCTTTCTCTCCTTTACTCCGAAAATTTGGTTTCAAGGGAGGATTCGAAGGTGCAGACTGCCTGGTGTACCTGCCAGCTTACAAGGTCGCCTGCTGGGGGACTTCCACGCACGACGCGAATGCCTTGGCACATGATTTCGAGAATTTGCTGACGGATGCGGCCTTGGCGCATGATTTTGAGAAATCGCTGACAGATGCGGTTGGTGGGGCGTGGGACCAGTTCCCGGAAGAACTCCTTAGGGAAATCCCACTTTTCCTTTGGATATACACAGACATACAATGTCTGGCGGCTTGCTCCACTCTCTTGCGAGATCTTGTCTACCAAAAGAATTACTGGTCCGACAAGCACATCAGGCTGGATGTCCCTGAGCTTTGCCGCGACGGAGCACGCGCGCGCCGGGCGCTGCACCGTTTTCGTCAAGCCAGAACTATCACTCTGGACATTCCGCAGCTTGCTTGGGCGGAGCGTGTGCCTCATCATTGCCTTGCCACATGGAAAGCACATCAACTCAGGCTGCCTGGCGATGAGGTCCAGGGGTGGGAGTCCTCGCATCCTCTTTTTGGAGCAGCTAGACACTCTTTGACTTTACCTTCAAACACCAGAACTGTGTACTTCGGCGTGAAGAGTGTTGCATCCGATCAGAGAGCCTACGTGATGGTGGAAAACCCACACGACACGGACTCCGAGATTTACGTTGGCCTGACAGGCAGTTCGCCTGTACGTCTTCCTGATTCCAAAGCCCACAAACTGCTCATGCCGCCAGGAACACCCAATGTAGTTCTTCTACGATGGAATGAACGCAGCATGCAGCTGGATTTGAACGGCAAGATCCTTTGTCGGGCATGGCTGCATGCCGAAGCAGAGAACGCGCCGGCGCCGTTCTCATTCATTTTTGTATGGATTTTCTTGCGGCAAGAAAGAACACAGCAGGCGCCTGTCTTGCTGCCCATGCTGACTCCAGTGGCGTTTGACGTGCAGCCAAGGCCAGGTGTAGTGATTGGCTAAACAAATAACATATGCCATGCTAAATAAACTTCGTGAAAAATGTCTGAGCACATAGCAACTTACTACATGACGCTTTAATGCATAGTTGCCTGCTGAAGTAAGCCTCGCTCTTGCAGGTGCTTTACCTGCGGTCAGACAGGCGCCGTGCAATTGTGCAGGTGGGCGATTTGTCCTATGTGCAGGAATTGGATGTGCGCCTCGCACAGAAATGAACAACCAGACAACGCAACTTGTCCTGTGTGTCGAAGAGTGCCACTGCGTTATTTCACCGGAGACGATGCCGTCGGTGGCAAGCACGTCGAAGATGCATCTGCAGAGGAGTTTCTACAATGGATGTGGCAGCAAGCATGGTGGCAGCAGGAACCTCCGCAGCCGGTGCTGCTCAGCCTACTCGTCCCAATACTGCACTTCTGCAAGAGCTGCTATTGATTCACCAGGCAGAGGAAGAACAGTCCGATCATGACAGCAATATTTCGGAAGACATTCAGACTGTTAGGGCTAACCTTGCCTCGCGATTTCTTGCAGTGTCCTCCGACACTGAGAGCGCAGATAGCGTTGGAGGTGCGAATGTGCTTAGTCAAGCACAACGCAAACGTCTGTCGGAATCTAGGCTGGAAGCTCTGCGAAAGAAAGGCAGAAAAATCGCCCGCATGGAAGGCCAGCTGCCCGCGCTGCTGCGTGCCAGTGAAGTTGAGGTGCCAGCGACCCCTGCTGCGCTGCACCTCACGCAGGTGCCCAACGTGGATGTGCTTAAGTTTTTGCATCCTCATCCACGAGACTCGCGCGTGCATTTTCGCGCTGAGGACCATGTCTACTTCGTGGATGACAAAAGAACCAACGGCTCCGTCACCAGCATGATTCATTCTTTTTGCGCTGGATTCGACGAAGCCAAGGTGATCGATGCCATGATGAGCGGCCCTCGCTGGCCGAGGGCAGGCTATTTGAAGCAGAACCCTTCTATTTTGTCATTTGCTCGCGTAGCTATGGCCTGTCCGGAGCTGGTGGAACTTTACGCTGGCTCTCCTCGAGACGAAGCACAGATCAGCCAGGCGCTGCGCAGGATCTATGGACTGACAGACCACACCTCGATGCTGTGCCTGTCTGCAGAAGAGATTCGCCTTAAATGGCAAGTCCACGGTGAAGAAGCCTCGCTGTACGGCACCTGGATGCATTTTCTATTTGAGGCACACTTGAATGGTCACAAGGTTCCGACCGCATCCCCAGAATTTCGTCTTTTACGATGCTTTCTGCAATGTGAGCCAAAATGCACTGCTTGGCGAACAGAATGGACTATTTTTGCAGAGGAGGAAAATTTGGCGGGATCCATTGACTTCTGCGCCAGACTTCCTGACGGCACATTTCTTCTTGCCGACTGGAAAAGGAGTGCCGAGCTGCGACAGAAGTTTAGCTCCTCTACGAAGATGCGGCGCCCTTTGCAGCATCTAGACGACTGCGCCGGCATGCAATACAGACTGCAGCTCAATGCCTACAGGTACATGTTAGAGAAATACTACGACATGTCCGTATCGCGCATGCTCATTGTATGTTGTCATCCCGACAACGGCAGCAATCCTTTTGTAGACGAAGTTCCACGCATGGAAGCGGCCACCGAAGCCATGATGCAGACTCGGAGAGATCAGGCGGGCGGTGCGCTTCCGGTGGAGGTCTTGCAGGCTTTGCCGACCTTTTTTTTCTCTCGGTTCTACCTGAAGAATTTGGCATCTGTGTCCATGCAAATGAAGGCGATTGTTTGTGATTGCAAGCAGTGGCGCGAACTGGATCTGTCCATCAACACTCCAGAATTTGATGACCAGAGCCGACTTCGGCGAGTGTTTCATATTTTGGAGCATTGCCGAAGCCTTTGCATTAACATGCCACAGATGGCTATGCTCGGCCAGATCCCATCGCAAGCTAAGCTTGTGTGGGAAGTGGCCCCTGTTCCTATCGGCCGCACTCCGTTCCGGGGAGTGGAGTCTTTGCAGCCACTTATGGGCATGGCGTTTTTCAAACTTCGAATTTCATCCATCGTCCGAGGTCTATATATTGGAGTGAAAGAACCAGGGAGCGCTGCTAGATCATACGTTCGGGTGGACAATCTGCGCGCAGAACAGCAGACCTGGTCTTTTGGCTACAACAGCTTCGATCTGCGTACTCATGTAGCTGCTGCCAGAGTCAAGTCTGATGTTCCAAACACTTTTCATTTGCGGTGGAGCCAACGTTTCTTTTCGGTGGAACTCAACGGCGTCTCTGTGGCTTCCATGAGATGCCAACAACACGCGCCGGACATGGCGGCGCCGCTGGCTAGGCTGTACGTTTGGGCATACTGCAGTCAAGGAGGAGGCACGAATCAAGATTTGCAGTTGCAGCCTGTGCCGTCTAATATTCTCTTCAACGCCCATATCAAGTGTGCCCTGTGCAACGAGACTCACAGTCTTCTGTTTCCAAGATGGTCCGTGTGCCCTGCTTGTTGCACCTGGGTCTGTGCGCAGCATGTCGGTGACACTCCTTGGAGGTCGTGTCCGACATGTCGCTTGAATCTTTCCGACTACGTGGGAGGAGCATCTGTGCTCGCCCAGGAGCATCGAGCCAGGGTCGTGGGTGGCACCTTCCGTCAAAACGCGTCTTTCTTCGAAACCTATCCAGATGCTCTTCATCTTTTGCCGGATCCTAGGAATGCCGCTTACCGAAGCAAAAGACAATGGGAAAAAGCTATGTTCCAGACCAGGAACCTGATCGCAATGCTGAGAGATGACTATCCACACAAGATGACACTTCTCTACATGTACGTGCACACACTCTTGCGAGGAAACTCTGCAACACAAGCGTTGTTTGTTGCTCGCATTGAGCATCCACTTTCAGCAGAGCAGACTTATGAGGATTGGATGCGAAGCCTGATCGCTTTCCTTGTCCAGCAAGTTTTTCCTATCGGACGACATGGCAGACAAGATATGACAGAGTATTTCGGCCCAGACGTCCGTGGAGGAGCCACTTCGCAAGACACTTTCAGGTCAGGCCGTGAAATTAATCCTGAGGAAGAAGCAGCAACACAAGAAAGCTTTCCTTTCCTGGATAGAGATCGCGAAGACATGATGGAGGCAAGTCCGGAGCTGCGAATCGAGCAAGAGCTTGACATGATTTTGCAGCAGAAAAGCGATGAAGATCAAGCGCAACAGGCTCTTCTATCTAAAGCGAGAACCAGACGCACGATTCCAGGAGCGGAAATCACATTGTCCAAGTTCAAGAGCGATTTCGAAAAGCTGCGGATTCAAGCCAACATGCACTTGCAAGGAGCAATGCCTCGACCATCGTCATCCGAGTCCAGCATTCCTGAGTACGTTCGTCGTATCAGGGCTTCAGTTCAAACACGTTTTCCCGACATGGAGGAGAGGCTGCTGCGCGCTGTTACTGGTGCCTTGGCAGCCTATCGACTGCGCTTGACAGATTTGCATGTGCGAGAACTCGTTATGTTTCTATGGATCGTGGAGGGAGATGCACACATGCGTTGCCACGACGGTAATATTTTTTTCTTTCGCGACGGAGCTTTTCGTCTTCATCGTGGCGTGCCACCTCAGAGTACTCTCGCAAGATGCAAGATTTTTTTTTGCATTTGGAAGGCATTTTCAGGCTAATGGGATCTGCGCGACTTGCCACGGACGAGAATGTCCTGGAGGAGGTCGACAAGCTCTTGAGGGAAAACAATGGCCCTAATTCTCTACTGAACAGCTGCGAGGATGCTGCGAGAGGTCATATTCCCGCAAGAGCTCGCAGAGGGAGATCAGTGGTCGGCGAGGAGCTGGATGCGCAAGCCGACGCCGTGGAAGGAGAAAGATGCAGTAGCCGCTGCCAAGGCACTGCAGATTCTCTAACAAAAGCTTCTGGTGTGCTGCAAGGCAAGCTTCTAGAAGACAAAATTTTCCATTTGGTGGTGGAGTGGTGCGACAGTCCGCAGGAACGAACATCCGGCATCGCGTATGCGGACTGTGCCGTGGTCTACGACAAATATAGCCAAAACTGCAGCTTTGTTCAGGGACAGGCAAGTGATAACTTGTACCTGCACATCCCGCATCGCCTTCTGCGTGACATGGGCGATCCAGCGTTGCAGGCTGCTCAGGAAAGACTGGAAAGATTTTACGCTGAAACTTTCTGGCTGAACAACGAAGCAGCTTGGGCTGCAGCCGGCATTTGTGTCTAGCTTATTTTGTATATTAAATCGTGCAAGTGCTAACATATTTATACAAGCTACTTCATAGTGATCGCCTTTCAGGTGTTTGCCTGCAATCAAGCGGCTATCGCTTTGGCCAAGCGCGGTGAGAACATCGTGCGCTGCTTCATTGGCGTCAGCCCTGGAGGCACCAGATGGAATTCTGACTATTGACTATAGCGAAGACAATACAAGATGATCAGTGTAAAAAATATATGACTATAGATGTGTATCGATCTTGAGAGGGCGCATGGACACATGCTAAGCTAACGATATTACTTTTTTTGTTCTGCAATCACGCGTGCGAGGAGTTGGCCAATCCCTGTACAGCTCGCATCTGGACGCTGTCTACAAGCCCAACCACAAATTCATCGATCCAAATAGTTGGTACGATGAAACAGAGATGCGCAAACAGGTCGAACAGGCCGCAGGATGCTTTATCTTGACGGCGCAGGAAAAACCCGAAAACTGCCGAAAAATGCGGGAGGACCTGTTCAAGAAAACCATGTCAGCAGATGGCATCGCGGGACGTAAACCCTATGGCTACGAGACCAGGATGATTGAGCTGGTGGGGTGGAAGAGGTACGAAGTGAACAGCATGATCAGGTTCACTGGAGTCAGCGAGAAAAACTTCTACTCTGTTTTCAGACGTGGCTTCGTATGGGAACCGAAAGCGCGCTTCATTGAAGGCGCCATCATTGATGTCCACTACCCAGATGCTCATGAAGATGGCTATTTCCGAAAAGATGATGGGCTGAAATCTTTTTTGAAAAGCGAACCTTGTATCGCAGCGGCTCTGCGCCTACAGCATGCGTTCGAGATTTCCGAAAGCTCTGAGGCGTGTCGCAGGATGATCGAGACCTACGCTGCCCAACCTTTAACGGAAGATCGCATGAGAGAAGCCTGCGGACTCAAGCCTCGCAAACGTTCCGAAGATCCACACCCCAACCTGCACGTTCCGGTTGACCCGGAGAGTCAAGACGAGCGAGATGTCTTCCTGGACAAGCTCCAGAATGTTCTGTTATCTGTGCAGGAATACTGCTTGGACAACAAGAAGTTTGTGATAACCAAAGGTATGTGGAAGTACTTCAAGCTGCCAGCCAATCATCCTACCGAGCTGGACAAGGACAAGATTTGGGATGCTCTTTTGCAGCATAAACTCATGATTCAATTGGACGTCAAAACTGAGAAGTACAAAGATGCTGCTATGCCTTGCGTTTTAGTTAACAAGCGTCTCGATGAGCTCATCGCAATGTCTGCTGAATGCAAGGTCCCCCTTCATCAAGAAATTCATGACTTGGAGGCCGTCAGGAAGTATGCTTTCGGGAACGCCGACAGAGAGACGAACGTCTGCACGCTGCTTGAGCACTGCGATCTTTGTGTCAAAGCTATCAAGCATACTGGAAAAACCGGCAAACCGGACGCAGCCCGGTTAGAGAAGAAGGCTCAATACGAAAGGTTGATCAAGAAGATCCACGAAAGCGAGAAAACTTTAAATAGGCTTCTGCCCCAAGCAGAGACATCAACTTCCTCCCAGCCGGCGAAGAGACGAAGATTGCGCAAGTCAGCTCCGGCGCCATCTATTCAGGAGTCAGAACAGACCCTGTCGACTTCTCCCACAGCTGCGCGCATTCGCTACGAACGATCTTTTCATGATCTGGTGCGCACGAGAGCATATGCTCGTGACGCAGGAGCTCAATGTGCTTCGCGGAGGTTGCAACGGATTCTATGTCCAAACACACATGATCTGGACATTCAGAATTCAATATTTTGTTTACTTCTTCAGCTGTTGCAGAAGCTCAACACTAACAACTGCATTCGCCAAGACGTCCTAGATGTTTTCCAGCGTTGCGCGCAGGATCGTGCTGGCGTTTGCAGCCAAGAGTTGAAAACAAGTCTACCAGAGGGCAAGCGCTTGTTGCAGCAATGTCTATTCGGTGGCTCCTTGCCAAACTCATTGGTCAACAACAGTTTCATGCACAATTTCCAGCGAGCGGCACTATATCTCCGGTGGCTGGCGTGTTCTCTCTTACCTGAAGTTCACGCAAGAGTTCAGAGTCTTCCTGACAAACAAAACCCTGCAGCTTCGACGTTGTTTTACTTGTACGCAGCGTTGGAAGACTACGTTCTGGAAGCCTGGGAAAAGATGCTTCAACAGCATTGCTTACAACACGTCTCTTTACATTTCGACGGCATTCGGGTGGGAGGCCTGCCTGAAACGGTGACCTCGACTAGCCTATGCGAGCAAGCCGCCGCTGCGATTTCAGAGAAAACTGGTTTCCAGGTTGTTGTGGTCGAGAAGCAGCACCTTTTTTTCAGAGAACATTGTCGAGCAACTCATGAGGGTTCCGAGAGGGACATCAACGACGTTTTGCTGCAGCGTGGGAATTGCATTCCTATAGCTTTGGCACGCCTGATGCCGAATAGGCTGGACGACATTCTGCAGTGTATCTCGAAAGAGAATCACAAAAATGCCGAAGCACAAATCGCTGGCTCCCGATGCTATGGATATTTGTTTAATGAGCTCCGCATCAACGCTGCGCCTGAGTATGGCATGACAGTGGACGAACCAGGGCAATACATTGTGCATATGGAACACGATGGCAATCCACACTGCATCGCCTGTCATGTGCGCGACGACTTGTCAGTGGATGTGTGGGACCAAAGATGGAAAGCGGTTTTAACTACCTTGGAATTACAGGAGTATGCGCACAAGGCTCTTGATTCTGCTACATTAGTTACTTTCAGAATTTACCCTGGTCCTCCTGTTGAAGAAGCAGACAGCAAAGTAGTTCAAGCGAATGCTGTCCTGTTCGGCCTTCACGCTGGAGCCGGTGAGGTAAACTCAGAGTGGCAGAAGCTTTTACACGGACACGTGGAATGCCAAGCGCCGGAAACGGTCTCTGATGACGAAGGCGCTTTGCCAGATGACGCAGATCAGGACGATTCAAGCGTGCGTGCTGGAGATCTTCTACTTGCGCACATGCAACAAGAAGTAGATGATTTTCTGAAGAAGATCTCTGCCAAGCAGCATCGATGCCTCTTGTGCCCATTTCGTCGTTTTCAAGGCCCTGGACGACTCCATCGGCATGTTCAGAATTATCACACGTCAGCGCGACAGTACGTCTGCAGCGGCACTAAACAGCTCAAAGTTTGCTGTGCCCTGTTCGACAGCGATCAAATTAGACAAAACGCTGCAGGCAATTACCTGCAGCGAAGCGCTGAGATACTGGGCAAGACGGTTATTCCGAAGATCGCCGGCACCTGCAATTACATCGACAAAAAGATCCGGTTAGTCTTCACAGGTCAGGGCCCTGAATTCTGGAACTTGGAAACTCTGATCCAATCTGAAGTAGTTCGTCGAGTCCGCAATCTTCACTACACGTTGGATTTCGCAAATTTGGTGTACCGGGAACTACTTCTTTGTTATGCCAAATGCAACGAGGCTCTTGGATCTACATATGGAAGTTTTTGTTGATAATATTAACGAAAGGACATGCTTAATACGGAATGCGCATGATCGCATGTGCACATGTACGTAACTACTCGAAATTTATTTTTCAGATAAGGCTAAGATCCGAATGGCCAGCTCGATCCTTCGAACTGGCTCCGAGCTCGTCTCTTTGCTGCCGACTCATACGCGGCACTGGTGGCCGATCATCGAGGACATATTCACCTCCACTGACGTGAAGCGGATCGATGCGGACATCATGAACGACTTCTGCCGTTCAAAAGAGTTCGAGTATGTGTCTATCGATGCGACTATTAAGTGTTGCATGAGCGTCATGGGGCAAGAATCTTACAGAGCCAGCAGAGAGAAGCGCACCAGGCGCCGTTTGATGACGAAACCGCATTGCGAAGAGTTCTTTCTGTCAGAGGACGCACGGGCGCTGTCCTGGCGATGATCCCTGTTTCGTCTGAACGAGCAGAGGAGGTTTGCCTTGCTTTAGCCACGCACATTCCGGCAGAAGGCATTAAGCAAGTCCAGTGCGTGGCGTCGGACAATGCCACCCACAAATTATATGCCGAACTTCGACGCATCATGCCGAACTTGCAATGCTTGGCACTGGATCCTATTCACTTGTGCATTGTGTACGAGAATCTTATTTGGAGCGAAGCATTTTTTTTTAAATAAGTCCATGGTTCCTTTGATAATGACCGCAAGCAGGACTCAATAATTCAAAAACAACGTTCTGCTCATCAGGTATGCCACCTGGCGAAAGAAGACACCAGGAGCAGTATTCTTGCGAAAGATCATGCGCAAGTTTGACATGGTGGACAATGCAACTGCTGCGAGTCATTGGGATGTATTTTACTTAGGGTACGATGTGCGCGGTCTCGGCCAGGCGGAGAGGAGCCGCAGGAACCACATCGAGAAGAGCTCCTTTAACAAAGCCAAATCCAAGCAGATCGTGGCGACGCTGGACGGTTCAACACCCTTTCGATCTAGGCTCGAATTTATTGAAGCGCTGGCGGCGCTGTCTTCGATGTTTCCGGAAGACATGGATCGAAAGGTAACCGGCGCCAATCAACGTGTAGGACATGTCCTCTGGTGCGCGGCCGATCCAGACAGAACGGAATGGCTTTTCAACAACTTGCGGTGGAGACATTCCTTACGTTTTTTCCTCAGATCTATGTGCGTGTTTTTTTCAATTTTTTTGGTTTCATGAGACGCGAAGAACGCACGCATATACATGGAACCAAGGCCCTGGAGTTCTTGCACTATTGCCATCAGGAACTTCTTCTAATGAGGCGCTGCACAGTGAGATCAAATCATGGTTTTTGCAAACGCAACAAATTCATCAGAGCACTTTGCTCCTGAAATTAAAGATTTTACGCATGTGCAAGATCCTGCCTCATCATATGGCGAACTGCAGCCCAACTCTTCGTCAGATCAGCAGCCGCATGCTGCTGGCGAGGCTGACAGGAACATCGCCGTGGTCGCAGGACACGTGGCAGTCTTGGTGTCGCGAGTGCTGGTCACAAGAAGGACCGCTCCTTAAGGCCACACTTTCTCTTGCCTCTGAACGCTTGCATGAAGTTCACAGGGTGCGAGAGTGGAAAATGCGCAGACCAGCCGCGTGTGTCTCCAAGAGACATCAAAAACGCACGGTCTTCACTAAAGCACGTGTATCAAAGCTGCGCACACAGGGAGCACGGAAGAGTGCTAGCTGAGTGTGTTGATTCTCACAGTTGCGAAGGCAAGGAGCAAAGAAGACTGCCAGCTTAACAGTGTGTCGACGTCAGGTTGCTTGAACTTACCGAGTAACGGCAATTAGATCGGTAAAATCGCGTTATCGTCGGTGGCCCGCCTGAACTCAGGTTTGGTTGTTTCTGAAGTTTTAACGTTTGCTCGCGCCAGAAGACCTAGTGAAACCATACATAAATTGATGGAACCGATGCCCAGGAGCTCTGTCGCTGCTGCCCTCAGGACCTAATTCTAATGAGGCGCTCCATCGCGAGGTCAAGTCTTGGTTTTTGCAGACGCAAAAAATAACATCAACACACTCTGCTGCTTAAGTTGAACATTTTGCACATTTGCAAGATTTTGCTCATAATCTGGCCAGCCGCCACTCAACGATTAGTCAAGCCAGCAGCACCGCGAATAGCAGACTATTAGATGGCAGATAGTCTGCAATTCGCAGGGGAAGCCGCCGTTGCGCACTTTGAGTTTATCGGCAAATAGTAAAAGGCCTTTCGTGCGCTGTCCGGTTGGCCCTCTAGCCAGATATGCGTACTCCCAAATATATTTCAATTTCTCAAGGCGTGTCACAGTCATGCTGACGCTCGGATCTTGACGCTTGGCTCAAGCTCAAGTCCCCGTGAACGAAGTTGTGGAACTTCAGATCTAAGGTTAATGCCTTAGAGATTGCAGTCAAGGATTCAAGGTTTAGGAACAGGGTTTTAGGGTTTAGGGACGAAGTTGTGGATAAACCCTAAGCCCTAAACCTCAAATCGAGGAGGATCACTTGTGGCAAGCCACTACGCCCCGCAGCAAAAACGCGTCGGCGTGTTCGCGGGTGTAAGTCTTCCAATCAAGCCTATCCCCATTTGGTGTCGAGGGCCCCCAACTCCCAGTACGCCATTTTCAAGTCTGGGGCTCCCCGCTCAGAGTGGCCCTTTTGGGTTTTGGGGTTAGACGTTTAGGGTTTAGGGTTTGGGGTTTAGGGTTTAGGGTTTAGAGCTTAGGGTTCATCCCTCTTATTCAATCAGGGCGAACCGACATCCCTTCAAACGTCTCAGCACTCGCATCTTACAGCGTCGGATTGAAACTTGTTGCTCAGCCCCCCAAACCCCCTAAGCCCTCGTCCCTGAAACCTAAACCCTAAACCCTAGATCCTAAACCTTAGGCCCTAAACCCTACAGCCTGGCAAATGAAAGCCTAGCAAGTAGAGGGAGATAAGACCCTAAACCCTACACCCTAGACCCTAAACTCTGAACCTTAAACTCCCTAAACTCTAAACCATAATGCCGTGCTGGTCGATGGGTCTGTCGTGACCTAGGGCAAAGCCTTTGCTCGCGGCGACAGCAGTGAGGTGCAAAATGAGCTGATAGACATGAATCAAATCCAAGCTATTAGGTGTGCTTTTGCTGCTATTCTAGTCGGTTGAATTGTTGTGACCTGAACTGACGCCAAAAGTCTCGAATGGTTCATGGTTTAGGGTTAAGGGTTTAGGATGTAGGGTTCTGGTCTTAGGGTTTAAGGGTTCAGCTTGAATGATTGGGAACTCTGAACATCTCTCTCACATACCTCTAGTTGCAATATGTAGAATATGAAACGCAAGTACTCATTTGATAACTGTTAGTACTGTTGAAGTAAAACCCAAAGCAAGTGATCACATTATACCTAAAGGTCCATGGCTCATATATATATATATATATATTCCTTCCTTTGCATGTATGGGGTTCCAATGATGTCCTTTTCAGGCTGGCCTTCCTCCATCTTTCCTACCAGCTGCTGTTAATGTGTTTGGGTATGACTATATGTGCATATGTACAGATATAGTACCCGTCCATTGACCTACCTTTTTCTCGCGTAATGTTTTCCATCTCTGTGCTTTCTGGAAATACACGCATGAGGGGCTGAGCTCAAGCAACACAGTGGGTTTACCGACGTTTTTCTCGGGCTCATAGTTCCAAGAAACGTGGACGGTTTGGAAGCATGGTTTTGCCAACGTTTTGTCGTGAATTGGGAGACCGATTTCGTGGAAAGCAATGGTTGTACCAACGGCTTCCGAAATTCCATGATATTTCCGAGGGCCTCCGTTCCAAACCATAGATGTTGTTTTAGGTGAGACATTGGTTTTGTTAACGTTTTTCATGAAATCAAAGACCGTTTCATGCGAAACATTGGTTTGGCTTTGCCAGTGCTTCCCAAATGTCCATCCAAAAGCATTGAACTTTTGGGAGGTTTAGTCAGAGCACAATCCTGTAAGCTAGAGACACGTAACAAGTGAGAGCATATTTGCAATCCCAGCGGCTTGAGATTAGCTGCTGCATTCTCTCGCAATGTTCCCGGCAGTTCAAGCAGTACAACTCGAATTGCACTTGTATGTGCCTCCGATTCTGCTAATCGAATTGGCTGAAAATTTGGCATTCAGCATCTAATTTCAAATTTAGAGTTAGGACTACACATATGAACAGCAATGCTGTCCTACGTTCTGGCCTCTACATAGCGGAGCTTGTTTGTTGACCTCCAAATATGTGAAACGACCCAATTCGATTATGTACCTTTCAATCTTGGGGGAACTAGCAGTCTAACTAGCACGAGCAGAGTCGAAAAAGTGAAGTGGTCTTTCATGGTCTTTAATTTCAATGAGAATGGTTGTGTCAACGTAGCCAAATATTGACATGTTTATCGTTGAGTGGGGGAACTAATCTGAGCACGCGTGCCCAGCGATTAGCAGAATTGGAGCTCAGTTCTGTGCATGAGAGTACGTGTACGATTACAGATAAAAAGAGGCAACGCTGTCCTGCATTCTCTTCCAAATACAGAATTTGATACGCGTAATCAACACAGTTCAATTTTATTACACTTCGGGAGGAATAAGTATCCAATTAGCAAGAGGATAACTTAACCCTATATGTTCTGGTCGCTTAAAACTGGGATCATCTCGCATGATACAAGCGATTTATTAAGCCAACTCTTGCCCTTCATTACAAAAAAGCATCCAGCCACAGATTGTAATCATCCTTTGGTGCGTCGTTTGTCCCAGTGGCTGGCCTTCATTCTCGTTCACTATTCCTGGCCATTCTAACAGTATAGCTTCGAAATTGTAATTGGCCTCCAAGTTATGTCAAACCTGGTTAGCAGAGTTTTTCCATTGTTAGCTTCGGATGGGGAACAAATATGACTGCGAGCATTTATCTATAAGCAGTCCCACCCAGAGAAGCCCAGAAAGCGTCCCGCCGAGTATTCCTGGACTGCCCACCCACAGAGAAGCCCGCCAAAGAATCCCGATCAATCCCGCAAAGAATCCCGCCGCAGAGAATCCCTG
This sequence comes from Symbiodinium natans, assembly GCA_905221605.1. Classification (NCBI taxonomy): domain Eukaryota; class Dinophyceae; order Suessiales; family Symbiodiniaceae; genus Symbiodinium; species Symbiodinium natans. Next base: position 32,102 of record CAJNDS010002370.1, on the reverse strand, counting down.
CAGCGTCCAATCCGCAAAGTATCCTTGGAGGGAATTTCCTGTCCGAAAAGAGAGATGGCTCTGATATTTGTTGGCTTTGGGATGGGGATGATCGAAATAAATTTGAACGCTACGCGACCCGCCTCGGCCAGGGTGCGTGGACACGGCACCGGCGAGGCAAGGTCGCCATTCTGGGAAAGCTAGCCACCGGCCCGGCCTGGAGTAAAGCGATTTCGGGACACCCACCATCTGGCTCACTGGCACGCTCCTGATGAGTGCGACGATCCACACAAGGTCCAGGCATCGGAGGAATGACTCAATATTCAAGATTTGGCTGTGTGTGCTAAGCTGTGAGACATGCAACATCATGCAACGGAAGACAAAACCAAAGCTTCGTGATGATGTGAAGAAAAACGGACAAGGGAGCAGATTCTGCCCGCTGCTGCACACATGTAAGGCGATAATTTTAACGCTACGCGACCCGCCTCGGCCCGGCCCAGCGCATCCGCGTGAGCATGGTGATTCCGCAGCGCCCAAGTCGCTGGACCCCAAGCAATAAGGGTTGGGTTGAGGGTTGAGGGTTGAGGGTTCCGGGTTTATGGTTTATGGTTTGAGGGTTAGTTTAGGGCTCAAGGTTCACGCTTTGGGGTTGAGGCAGGCCCCTTAAGGTTTAAGGCGACTCTTCAGCAGGGTGGGGGGGAGGGGGGGAGGGGGAGGGGGGGGAGGTGGGGGGAGGGTAGGGGGGGGGGGAGGGGGGGGGGTAGGGGGGGGGGGGGGGAGGGGGGGGGGGGGGAAGGGGGGGAGGGGGGGAACGGGCGGGGGGCCCTGCTGGGAGGGGCTTCAACTGCCTCTGGTCCTGGCGAACCGTCCGCTTGCGGACCCCGGTTTCCCAGGGGGGGTACCCATTTGAGGCCAAAAAAGGGGTCCGAAAAAGGGCTTTGGGTGTGGGGGGAGGATTTGGAGGGGGGTGCCTGTTTTGACAACCTATACACCTCCGGCCCGAGGCCTCGGCGGATATGAGCGATAAAGATCCCCACAAGTAGTACGCCTGACATTGGGTAACAAGTTAGTGATGAAAACGAGTCTAGGGTTTCAGGGAGCCCGTGTGAGTTTGTTGCCGACCTACATCCAAGAAGCAAACGATCAAAGGGGCGGGGCAACGCTCCACACGTGAGGCTGACTTCGCATTTCGGCCACTCCAGAGCAACCGCACTATCATGCAATGTCTGTCGTCCCAGCACTCAGTCTCCAGAACAGGCTAAAATGACAAACCCGAACCTTAAAGCCTTTGCCGCGCAAGAGCTTTGTATCAGAATCCACTCGCCTTCACGAGGGCCGGGCTGTTCGTATGAGTAGGATGGAAGGATGGAAGGGGGGCTGCATGTAGGTTGAACAGAACGACAATGACAGTGAGCATTATCGAGACTACAGGCAGGACCAAGACTAAAGGAGTCTTCCGCAGCATTTCGATCATGTCTGTTGCCTGGCCAAAGACGCCGAGGACCAACTTGGATGGCAAGAAACTATCGAAGATGTTGCCGCGTTTGGACCGTGTTGGGCACTTAGTCAGAGAGGCGGCATTGTGGAATCATGACGCCTGTCATTGCATACGTCTGATTACTTTCATCATGATGATGGCTTCAGAGCTCGGCGGCGACAGTTGCCGCATCTTGAACTATCATTTTTTTGGTGCCACTTTGTGTCCGTGCCATCGTGCATCGCGATGTTTGCCGATTTTCTCTTTTCTCTGCTTTTCACATAATCACGTGTTTGCGTAGGTTCTTCATTTATCAATGCTATCGGAGCATCTCGGAACTCTGCATCATGAGCATCTCCCCTGCCATGAAGCCACGTGCAAGCCGAGCATGACACGTTGAAATGCCACGAGCAGGTACAGCCCGGGATTCGCACAGCCGTTTTGTTGAACCCCCCAGTTTGGAAGAGACTTTTGTCTCCATGACCGTCAATGACCCCTGGGCCCTTCTTCGGGTGATCTTGAGATGCCTTGCGTTCAAACTCAAACTAAATGATTTCCTGGGTGCAGCCCATCCCTCCCGAGCGCATTCCTCGTGCCACTGCAGCAACTGCAGCAATTCACTGGTGACATGTGGTGACCTCTGAGGTTCTTCTCGACGCGCCGTGCACAGGCCGGAATCTGGTTTTGGAAGTTTGCGTACGCGCCCGGAGAGGGCTCCGGGTCTTTGCCTCTCGATCTCAAGCGCCTGAAGGTTCGGGAATCATTGCCCGAGATCCGTCCGTGAAGGTGAAGCGAGGCCAGAAGGAGCGCCTTGAATAACAAGGCAAACAACACATGCTCACACTGCTGAAAGCAGATAACATCAAGCAGGCAGGTCTGCTTGAGTAGTCAGCAGTCAGCTGTGCTCAGCAGTTCTGTTGTAAACAGCGAGCTACGCGCAGCTTAATGTGGGACCCTCTTTAATGTGTAGGCCCCCCCCCCCCCCTTGAACAGTCGAGGCGTGGATGGGATCCTGATTACACGGCCCCGGGGGCTTGTGTGATTTTAATAGGGAGGAGTTTAAAAGGGGCAGCGATGCCCAGCATCTTTTTTAAAGGCGCGCCGCGTGGATTTTTCTTACGGCGCCCGGACGATTTGACTTTAAAGAGGATCCCCCAAACAGTCAAGGGATCCTGAATAATTCGGCCAATTTGACTTTAAAGAGGCCCCCCCACTAAACAGGGTCCAACATTATTTCTTACACGATCGGCTCGTGCGAGAAGGTTGGTTCAGATGAGCGTTGTGCCATCATCTGCCATCATAATCCAAAATACCATGTGCAGGACTTCGAGAACCACAGTCGCTTGCAAAAGGAGCTGCTTGCGGCGGCCATTGACATGGTCGATGCAGGTCGGGGGAAACACTGTAGGGTTTTTTTGGTTGCACCCCGGATCGACGTCCGGCTTTTGCTCATTTTTGCTGTGTAGGCTCCAAGACCGGCGGGTACGTCGTCTACTCAACCTGCTCAGTATCTGTGGAGGAGAACGAGGCACAACAGCTTGTGGCATGTGTCGACACGGTGCATTGTCGCAGAATGCATCTCTTTGATGTCTTTGGTGTGGTTGACCAGGACCCATCCAAAAGGGAAACGCTAGGAATCACTCCGGTCGACCCTTCGTGTATACTTCGCAATGACGCATGCCATCATCTGCTAGCTTCATCCAGCTTCCCTAACCTCAACTTTACGCTTGACATTGTCAGGGCCGGTCCGTGATTCTGACCAAACCAGGGAGTGAACATTGCTTCCCGCACCCCACCACTGCAACAACCTCAGCGAACGTTCCGCTGCTTCGCCTTTCCGCAGGCTGTCGTGGACCACGCCCTGAAAACGCGAAATGTCGAGTTGGTGTCCTTCACGAGCTCGGTCAGTGGCAACCTTAGCAATTGGACAGGTCCGAAATCCACTTTGCCGGATTCAACATCTGCATGTTGCTCTTAATTCCTCGACCCCGAGGTTTCATTGGCAACCATCTTGTTGAACTTGCTTTATGGAAACTACGTGCTTTTGCAAAGTATATGCCAGAATCCTTCTGGAATGTTGCAGGTCTTGTGTTGAATTGGGTTCCTACCCTGATAGCATTTCACGGGAAGCGCGCGCATGTGTCTGGACCTCGCCCCTGCATGCCACGGGCGGCAACGTGCCCCTCACCATATAGTTGCGAATTGTCCACCTTCATGCCATGGCCGGCTCCAGTCAACATCGCCCGGGTGGATATGCCAGGGTTTGGAGGATTCGGTGTCGACTTCTGTCCACTTGCAGACTTCGACTTGCAGCTCAGGCTTTGGTGTGGAAGGATTGACGAAGTATCGGGAGCGACGCTTTCATCCATCGTTGAACCTGACACGCCGCTACTACCCCCACGTGCACAACATGGACGCATCCTGAGTCGGGCAACAGATTTCATCGCAACCTGCACTGTGCTGCGCTGCAGTTGCAGGCTGGTGTACGTAATGTTCATGTAAGAAGAGAGCCCTATTCCACTGAAATTTGTGCTTAGGGCTTAGGGCTCAGTCAGGGTCCATCATTTCAAGGATGGCTTCTTCGTGGCGAAGCTGAAGAAAACCTCCAACAAAGTGTCCGACCCCCGAAGACGAAGTGCCACGTGCTGCTGAGAGTTGTTACTATGCCGTCGCTGTCGAACAAGGCCGGAGCGTGCAAAGAAGGATCGCGCAAAGGTCGATGACAAAGAATGGGGTGAGGAGATGCTTGAGTCGCCACAACGTGGCCATGATGTTGCGATTGATTGAGGGGCGTGCTGTAAGATTCATCATGTTGGGGCTCTTGAACTCTTGTTGGGGGTACACTGCTGCAACCGTCGCATCATGTTGCATCGTGGAGACTGCGCGGAGCGACGTTTCAGGAACACTGGACACCAGCCTTCATGGAGTCCGTGGTAGATTTCGAGGCAACCAGCTGTCCCATTCATTGAACGTTCGTGTTCTGCTAACATCTGCAAACACACAAACCACCGCAGACCATGGCGGCAGCAGACAGGAAAACGAAAGCGGCGCAAGATATTTGAACGGCATCGATGGTAGGAAGGGCCTCATGGGCGAATCGGCGTGTGGTGAATGTATGTGACTGTGGTGACTGCAAGGAAGTCCGGGCTCCGGGATTGGGATGTTGGGAGGAGGAGGGACCAGACATGGGGACATGAGATCAGAAGAGTACAAACAAAAAGGTGAGTGTGAGGGCTCGGGGAAACATGCTCATGTACTTGTCAGATCAGTCAGGGCAAAGCGGACAGAGGGAGGTAGCAGTGAGTAGCAAGCTCTGTTCATGTCCATTCTGTGTACGCAGTGAGGGCTGAGGGATGGAGGATTAGAGTATGTTTGAATGACCTGGAAAAATCATTGGCTTTCACATACTCTTGTGGCACTGCTCTTTCCTTAATGCATGTTCCTGTCAGGTGCCCTCGTGGTTCCTGTCTTCTGTCGTGTTACTAGGTCCAACGGTTCCCGAATTGCTGAAAAGAAGCGAAGAAACTGCCGTTGAACTGTAGCTATTTTGGGTAAAGAAGCCCAAACGTATAGGCTACCCGTAGCCCTAGCTGTAGGGCCTACGGCTGGCTACGCGTAGGCCTGTCGGTAGAGTCTGCGGCAGCCTACGCGTAGGCCTATCCGTAGGGCTATAGGTAGGCTACCGGCAGGCCTACCCGTAGGCCTATGGGTAGGCTACCGGTAGGCCTACCCGTAGGCCTGCGGGTAGGCTGCCGGTAGGCCTATCCGTAGGCCTACGGGTAGGCTGCCAACAGGCCTACCCGTAGGCCTGCGGGTAGGCTACCGGCAGGCCTACCCGCAGCCCTACGGGTAGGCGACAGGCAGGCCTACCCGTAGGCCTACGGGTAGGCTACCAGTAGGCCTACCCGCAGGCCTACGGGTAGGCGACCGGCAGCCCTACCCGCAGGCTTATTCGTAGTCGAGGCATAGTAGTAGTGATGATCTCGGGGCTGGGGCTAGGGCACAAAAAGGAGGGCCTAAGAGTCCATGCTTGCGTGATTTCTTTTACGGATGCACATGATGTCTCGGGTCGAGAATTTAAGGAGCAGTTTGACGGGTGCTTTCATCGTTTCTCGAGTCCTGGGGCTCGGTCCAGGGCCTCGGGCGTAGGCCCTGGACCGAGCCCCAGGACTCGAGAAACGACGAAAGCACCCGTCAAACTACTCCCTAAATTCTCGACCCGAGACATCATGTGCATCCGTAAAAGAAATCACGCAGGCATGGACTCTTAGGCCCTCCTTTTTGTGCCCGAGCCCCAGCCCCGAGATCATCACTACTACTATGCCTCGACTACGTATAAGCCTGCGGGTAGGGCTGCCGGTCGCCTACCCGTAGGCCTGTGGGTAGGCCTACCGGTAGCCTACCCGTAGGCCTACGGGTAGGCCTGCCGGTAGCCTACCCGTAGGCCTACGGATAGGCCTACCGGCAGCCTGCCCGCAGGCCTACGGGTAGGCCTACCGGTAGCCTACCCATAGGCCTACGGGTAGGCCTGCCGGTAGCCTACCTATAGCCCTACGGATAGGCCTGCTTGTAGCCTATCCGTAGGCCTACGGGTAGGCCTACCGGTAGGCTATCCACAGCCCTACTGGTAGGCCTGTCAACAGGCGACTGGTAGGCCTACAGGGAGGCCTACCAGTAGCCCACTCGTAGGCCTACGGATAGGCCTATAGGCAGCCTCGCAAAGCCTCGACGTAGGCCTGTACATAGGCTACCCGTAGGCCTAGGGTAGACCTACCCATAGGTCCGACGTAGCCTTAGTTTCGGGCTTCTGTATGCTGTTTTGTTGACTGCCAGACGTTCCTTGGCCCTTGGCTTTCTTTGCAGCTCTCGGCACCGAAAGTATTCAGGCGACGAGCGGGCAAGCTGTCAGGTGCTGAATGCCAGTTTCTTTGTATTGTTGTTGTCAATCTACACTCATGGCGCCAGTTGTGCCTGTACTTGAGGCTGGAACCAAGAAGACCGCGCGTGAAAAGAAGAGGCAACATCGTCGAAGGCTCAGACTTCACGGGAGTTACAGCGCAGGTTTCTTTAGTCTCACTGCCCCACATAAATCCTGGGATATCCTGGGGTACCGTGTTTTTTTTGTGTTTTTTTCTGTTTTTGTTTTTTTTTTTCTGTTTTTTGGTCAAATTTAAGGCACGAAAGAAAGGAAGGAAGGCAGGAAGACAGGAAAAAAGAAAGAAAGACAGAAAGGAAGGAAGCAAGAGGAAGAAAAACACCAGGAAAGAAAGAAAGAAAGGCAGGAATAGAAAGAAAGACAGCAAGAAAGAAAGAAATAAAGGCAGGAATAGAAAGAAAGATAGAAAGTAATACAGAAATAAAGAAAGGCAGGAATAGAAAGAAAGACAGAAAAAATCGAGAAAGAAAGAAAGAAAGGCAGGACTAGAAAGAAAGACAGAAAGAAAGACAACAAATAAAGAAAGAGAGAAAGCAAAAAGGAAAGGCAGGAATGGAGGAAGAAAGAAAGGAATAAAGAAAAGCACAAGAAAGAAAGAGAGAAACAACGACAGCAAGACAGCAATAAAGAAATAAATAAAAGAAGGAAAGAGGAATAAAGGAAGAAAGAAAATGCAGCAAGAAAGAAAGAATACCATAAATAAAGAAATAAAGGAAGGAAGTGAGGAAGAAAGAAAGGAATAAAGAAAGAAAGAACGAGAGACATACATAAAGAGAGCAAGAAAGCAAGAAAGACAGAAAAAAACGAACGAAATACATAAAACAAAAAAAGAAAGAAAGAAAGAAAGGAATAAAGGAAGGATGGAAGGAGTTTAGGGTTCCGCTCGCTTGGCACGTTCTTGGTTGACCCTACAAACCCTACGCCTTAAACCATAAACCCTAGACCCCCAAAACCCGTATGTGGAACCTGTGAGGATACAACAAACGCCCTTCGGCGCAGCGGCCGGGCAGTAGTAAACCCGAGGGATTTAGGTTTGTAATTGGGGTTTAGGGTTTGAGTGTTTGAGGTAAGGGATTACGGCTCTAGCCGGGGTCCGGTGTTGTTTTTGCCTAGGTCTGGCTCTGTCTTTTCCCTTTTCTTAGGTCTGGCTTGGGCTCTGGTCTTCTGGTTCTCTGATCCTGCGATCCTGGTCAAATGGTCCTGCGTTCCCCTGGTCAGGAGAGACCGGTCCTGCGGTCCAGCTGTGCAAGCTTGCTTTAAGACATGCTAAGACCATATACCACTCCGGCCCTTCCAAGCCCATCATTGTTAGCATCTTGTTTGCAAATGCGGGGGCCTGCCCCCCCCCCCCCCCCAAACCCCCCCCCCCTTTTAAGCCTTGCAAGCTTGCTTCGAGACCATATGAAGCCTCATCATTGGGGGCGAGCATTGTGCTTGCAAATGGTTGGGGGGGGGGGGGGCTGCCCCTCCGCATTCCCCCCGCTTTTTTTAAAGCTGTGCAAGCGTGCTTTGAGGTTATACGAATCCCTTGCCTTGCCCCCCCCCCCTCCCCCCAAACCCCGCTTTTTTAAAAACCGTGCAAGCGTGCTGTTTGCTGTTAGATCAAACAAATCCCATTTGAAAACTATCGTGTTTACAAATGGGGGGGCTGCGCCCCCCCAACCCCTCGCTTTTTTCTAAGCCGCCCAAACGTGCTTCTAGGCCTTACGAATCCCTTGCAAAACTCATCTTGCGAGATTGTGTCTGCAAATGGGGTGGGGGGGGGGGAATTCCCGGTGTGCAAGCGTGCGTTTAGTTCAACGAATAGCTCCCAAAACTCATTTTGCGAACATCACTTTGCAAATGGGGGGGGAGTGGGGGCCCCAAACCCTCCCAGCTGTTGAAGGCGCGCAAGCTTGCTTTAAGACAATAAGAATCCCGTCCAAACCCATCATGCGAGCACCATGTTTGCAAATTGGGGGGGGGGGGGTTGCTACCCCAAGGGTTATTAGATGTGGTCAGGTTCCGGACATGCGGTACCGCTCGGGAGACTGCGGAAGCTGAAAACCAGCAAAATTCACCAACAAAAACCAGCAGAATACACACAAAAGAATTCCAACCAGAGGAGGAGGACAGGCAGAACCAGAGGGCATGTTCAGAAAACCAAAACAAAAGCAAGGGAAAACAAACAATCGCAAAACAAAACCAGAAAAATTGACAAAACAAATCCTCGCTCCTAAATCCTGTGTCTTGCGACTTCTGCCACACAACGCTATGGTTGCTTGAGATGCTTTTCTTGCAATAGGTCATGCGGGGTGTAACGAATCAACTCTTGTTCCCTTGGTTTCGCCCGGAAAACAAATTGTGAAAATTGTGCAAAACAATCTGGGCTCCTCTGCACGTGGCCTACAGAAGACTCAGAAGGCCCCGCTTTTAACGGGCACCTGGGGGCAAGTGCCGTTCTGGACACAGGGCTGGGAACACCAAGTGTTGGACACCAGGCGCTGACAAGAGCGTTGGCTCATGAGGCCCATGTGCCGGCAAGTGGGACACCGGGCCAACAGCGCCCAACCGAAGGTCCCTTTCAAAAGCTCCGTTCAGCCGGGCAGCGGTGATGAGACTGACTGGTCCTACAAGTCCTGTACTTGTAGGAAAAGATTTGGGGAAGCGCTTGTTTGATTTCGCATTGGAACTTTTGCATGGCACTTTTTGGCACTTTTTGTCGGCTCTGTCCCCCTTGGGTCGAAATTTCGAAATCTTGATGATGATGATGATAATGATGATGATGAAAATTGCTGTTTTTTTCAACGTTGTATCGGTCCTACAGGGTCTTACCGGGCCCTTTATGCGACTTCTGCGACCACAGATCTCCGCAGCTGATCTTTGCGATGGGACCTTCATGTCCGAGCATGTGAGAGGTCATGCGGTATCGAACTATACCAGCGAGGAGACTTTACGGGGCGCATGTCGAACACATAGGCTCGCAGAGGCGACAGGGGCGCCTGGTGAATGTTTTGCATTTTCTCTGATGCCGGGACAATTCATGTCAGATCCTTTGCTCAGCCTAGTGTCTGCCTGCCTTCCGGCGACGAGGTTCTACCAAGCCATACTTCTGCACTGTTGAGAATTTTAAACGGTGTGCTCCTGGAAGCTGGTCTACCCGTTCCCATGCACACCGAAAAGGTCAGGCCAGAATAGGCCAGAAATTGCTATGAAATAGTGCAAGGGCGCTGGCTTCGCTAGCGGTCCTTCTCTTGCCCTGCTGGCAGCAGACCTGAAGCGACCGAATCATCCAATCGTAGTCGAGCGAATGAACCCTGCGGACGACGGCAGCAGACGGTGATTCGCAGCTCGGCAGAGGAGTGAACTCGCTTCGGTCGGGCATCCAGCGGTGGACGGCACGCTGGCGTGCAGGTGATGATATTATCTTTCCCGCTGATATCAGTTTTGCACACGAGGATGCAGTCATGATAGAAGTGATGAGGGCAAAGGGCCAAACTCTGGCTTGTGCTCAGGACACCGCGTCTTCTGACTGCAGTGTAGGCGCATGTAGGTGCAGACCTGTAAGTGGCCGGAGTAACGGCTCTAGCCACCACAGTGGTCGTCGCCTTTGCCCTCACAAGTAGTTGACTAACTACTGTTGCCTTCACAAGTAATTTGTTAAGTAGCTTCGGCTTCGGCCTCTGCGGCGTGGTGTGCCATAACTGAGGGGCTCGAGCTCACAACCTCCACATGTCACAGCTTGAATCAACACAGGGGAATTCTCAGCGCTGTCGCTTGAAGATGTTCAGCTTGGTTCCTCGCAAGTCGACCCTTCCAAAACAACGTTAGCTACAGGGTTTGCTGTGACTGTGGCTGCTATGTGTCACATGTCTGCGTGACCGAAGTAACGGTAGTGAGGCCGTGGCACTAGAGCACCCATGACCAAGCAAGGCTTTGCGGGCGAAGTCTCCGCAATTACTTGACTGAAAGCGGCAGGAATGGCAGGATGGCTCCCACATCAGGTAGCCATAGGGTGGGGATGATCGAAAGAAATAACTCTAGCGCTATGCGACCCGCCTCGGCCGGGGCCTGCCCAGCGGCGAGGCAACCCACACCGGAGATCGCGGGCGCGAAGGTGCTGTTAGGATCTGTTAGGCGTCAGGGCGCTAAGAGAGTGTTAAATTGGTTTCGTGCAACCATCCTCTGGGGAAGTAGGAAGGCAGGGATGGCAGGGTGGAGGGCACAGGTGGGAGGGCGCAGAGGGATGAGTAGACAGGGTGGATGTTGATGACAGGAAAGGGATAAAAGTTTCGGCAGTATGGACGCAGAACGGAACGATGAACCTGGTGTCCGCCCCCTGGTGGCGCTCAAATTTGCCCCTGGCTCTGACGCACTGTCCGCTCCCGGACACCTGCCGGCTAGGGGGGGTAGGAAGGGAGGTGGATTGCCTGCTCCCCAGACACCTACTGCCCGAAGGCCTCGGCGGGTTTAAAGGCTCGCTCCACAACTGTAAGTTTTGCCTCGAAAGCCTCAGCTCAACAATCGCCATCCACCTAGGCACGCCCCCGAACAGGTAGAGAACATCCAAAGAATCCAAAACAGACGCAAATACTCATAGAAGATGCGTTGCGTTGAGTGAGTCGTCTGCTGCTCCGCAAAAAGCTTGCAAGGACAGAACCTCATGGATGCGCGTGGGTTCCAACAGAAGTACCCACCGCGCAGTGAGTCTGCAGGCATGGCCAATGAGGCCTGCGGTTTGAGGTGCTTGCATGTAGGAGACTTGGTGAGGGTCGTCGGACAGCATGGGCATGCCGGATATGTGGACTTGTTCAGGCGGAGGAGCCTCTCAGCAAGAAAAGCAAGCTCCGAGATAAACGAGAGAAGCGAACACAAGGGCAGCCCAACAACGAGTTGCTTGACGCTGCCAACGAGCAAAGACCACGAAGACCGGTTCCGGCCTCGTTCTGCGCATCTCCTTGCGCAAGCTGTTATTTGAACAGTCGGTGCCTGGATCACTGGACCCTCGAAATTTGTGTGTCCGGCCCTGGGTCGTCTGTCCGCTTGTATAGTTTCCTCTGAATACTTGGGGAGGCAGTGAAACCAAGATCCTGTGTCGTGCACGGCACCTCAACAAACAAAGCAACGTCGTGGGAACAGCTCTGCAAACATGGTATAAGCCTCTCGCAAGATTCCACGAGTGAGGTCGACCTGTATCCGATAGGTTCTGGGAGACATAGTGGCAACACCGTTGATGGTGCTCTTGATTTAGCAAGGGCTCGCAGCAAACTTGTGTGGGCTGTCCTGGGTGGAGTTTGCCAAATTGCACACGTCTTCAGGTGCTTCCGAACACAGCGAAGAAGGCAAAGAAGGTAGTTAAGAAAAAAAGCAACGCCAGGGACTCAAACACGTTCCTCCTGCCTCATCGATGTCCAGTGGCGTGATAGTGAAAAGGGCGTGCGTGATACTTTTGCATTGTGGACAACATGGCAGGGGATGGTGAAGCGGCAAAAGGCTGAGGCCGTTGGGATTGAGGATATGGGCCATAGGCCCTGATTAGGCAGAAGGCCAAGGTCCAGGCACTGAGTCACATGAGTTTAAACAAAGCAAACGCTTCAGCCAGTGAATGCTTGGCAGGCCAAAGAAAGTTGAGCCAGCGACCCGAGTGCCACGGCAGTATCACCAACAACGTCTCTCAGAGTCGTTCATTTCTGCCAAAAATGCCCAGAACAGTTGGTTGCTAAACTGCGAAAGCAGGAGCGACCTAACCTAAGCACCGATCCCCTAGCTAGCCTAAACGTCAGATAATGCACCTCTTATTGCCTTCACCAACACAATCCATCCCAAGCCCTAGATTCTGACGACATGCATCCCTAAGCCCCTAAACAGAGCGAGACTCTGCCCTCAGCGCTGACCCGGAGCGAAATCCAACTCCTTAAGCCTTAAGCCCACAAGAACCTGCACTTCATCGGCTTGATCTGTTACTGTAGGCTTTCACTTTGGGCGTTGGGCTGCGTGAGGTTTTGCTTTGGTTTTCACGTCTTGAGACATGCCTGGAATTAACCTCTGTCTGCATGCGGAGCCTTCTTTAGCTCAAGCTACATATAATGCGCTCACGATACTAAGCCTAAGTTCACATCAAAGTTTGGGCATACAAATTCTCTTGCATGATCCTGAGCATGATGATTTTTGTACGTAAAGGGTGGCCGGTCAAGCCTTTCATCTCTTTCTCGAGGCTCGAAGCTAAATTTGATTGGGGCGCTTTGAACGTTGAAACTACGTGAGGGGATTTAAAAAACCGAAGTTCGCGCAGCGGCATGCCTGCTTACGCATCGTTGAAAAGCGTGGCAGACTGCTTCTGATTCCCGCAAAATAACCTGTCAGCAAGCAACAGTCCGCGGCACTGATGGCTTCTCAACCAGAGCATGCGCGTCAGATTGAGGCCTCTGGTACCATGCTTCTATAAGATCTAGAAAAGGCGACATTTACGAAAAACACAAGCTTTGCACAGCGCACGTGCCTTGATCTCCGACAAGGCCCTGGCAACAGCCATCAATTGGGTTGGGTTGTGGCGACAGGCAGGAGATGAGTGAGTCGGGAGCTGCAAGCGTTTTCGAAGCATCTTCAAGCTCATTTCTCTGAGGCAGACTTCGAGACGCCGCTCCGGGGCGATGCTTTAGCGTGGGTCCACGTCTCGGAAGTCCTTGGAGCGAATTGTGGCTTTACGCATCTGTTCACCGCGTGATTGGAATGCCTGTATTTCAGGGAGGGCGTACTAGGCATACGTGTGGCACCAAGAAGAACCCCAAAACAGAACGCGTGAGGTAACGGGTTAGGGGAATGTAGGAAAGCGTGGCAGGCGCCGCGAAATCGTATTTGTTGAGCAACCCCAGCACATCCAGGATGCAAAATCGGGTCACGGTTTGTGACCAGTTTCTAGGCCAACTACGTGGACTCCAGGCAGTCAATCCGCTCAAGCTGTTCGAGGTTGTTGATGGTGCTTTTTTCCATGTTTCCAAAAGGTACAGCAGGGAGGCAAAGCAACTACACGGGCAACCCTTTTTGGCCCGACACGCGTCAATCAAACAGTCACGTTATGGCAACTTTGACCACAAGTAAAGACTTCAGTTGTGATTTGTAACCTATGTGTTGCCTAAAAGTTAGGTCGAACTTTAGGCTTTTTTATCGCAGTTTTTGTTACCTAAATCATTCCAGCAACCTAAATTCTCAGGCACCAGACACACGTATTTTTACGGAAAGTTTGGCCGGTTCTACGGCACTGGAGATGACATTCGAAATTGCAGAAAAAAGGAGTTAACGTTAGACTAAGCAGCCGAGGGAATGTACAGCATGCGTTCAGCTTGGCAAGCTTAAGGCGCACGATGGTGCACGTGTATCATCTCACACGCCGTCTCTTACCAGTTTGGTTGAAAGAACTCTGGCCGTCTCTTACCAAGAGTGGCAAGGGTTTCTTGCCCTACCCAGCCCACCCTGACTGATCGGCCCATCAGCTGCTCCTTTCCAGGATTTAGGGGCTTCGCAGTTGAGCGCCTATCCTAAACCTCAGCGAACTCATTTGCTCTGCCGTTTCGTCCTTAGCATCTGCTCCTAGTACCGTGCATATCTCTGTGCGCATATGTCAACTTGTTTTCCTCCACTTCGCATGTATTCTCGCAGAATCTACGAGCACATAAGACGTAGCTTTGGAAACGTAGCCTGGTGACGGGTCTAATGTTCTCCCGGAGCATGCTCTCGGGTCACCATCCCCTGGTGAGCCTCACAAGGCCCCAGACTCAACAGCCGTGTAAACCAGCAGCATGCGAATCCTTTGGAGAAACCGTATGACTTCCTTGAAAAAGCAGGGGGTCTGTTGCGCCCGTGGAATTAGAGGTTACCCGTTAAACGGGTAGAGGAAGCAATGATCCTTTTGAAAATGCAGAGGTCCCGTCCCCTCCCTCCCCCCAGCCAAAGAAAAGGGAGCAAAAATGTAGTTAGTTCCACTCGTTTGCCTTGAAAGAGCAACTTCTCTTGTCAGACCAGCGATGAAGTGCGACACTACGCAACGAGTGGAGGCACAGAACTGCCACCACACCAGGCGCGGCTGGGACCATACATTCCGTTTAACCCATGCATTGATTGCCTCTTTTTCTCATCATCTTGCTCTGATGAAAGCTCCATGACAAATAATTTCAGTCGTCCAGAACCACGAATACAACAAATAACGATTGTGTGCAGCGCTTGTCTGCCGATGTCAATAGTGTAGATCCGGATCTCCGAGCATGCCAGCGGGTTTTGGCCGGTGCCCACAGAAAGTCAGCATCTTGCAGCTTACGACCAGGATGTTCATGGCACCTTGCTTCGTGTTGCGTTCTTTCTCCAGTGCTCCATGGCGGCAGGTGGACCAAGAGGATTCGCCATGCCCATTCACAGGAGCTGGTGCATGCTGGAAGTCCGATGTGTTGGAGCCTCGGGTGCCTCATCAACTTCGACCACGTGTTTCTTGCCCACAATCAGCAGGCCGACTCCTTGGTGGGTTGATGCTCAGCCTTTTCCTCAGATGCGTGTTCCCCGTCAGACTTCATGATTCGGACTTTGGCACGTTTCGGCATGATTCAATGGATGCAGGTCACACAGCGAAGGTCCCGCGGATGACGAGTCGATCCCACGCAAGCTAGAAGGATGGTGGCGGGTGATGACATTCCATCGAGATGCTGACATGGAGGCAGCCTTGCAGCGATGCATGTGAGCTCTTGTGTGCACATTGCGGACTCTGAGGGTTGTCTCATGTTGACTGCAGGTGGGTCAGGACTTGGATGTTGGTGAGCTTTGCTTCGTGGAGAAGCTGTGGACAGATCGCATTCGCATCTTCAAGGCGACCCGCGAGACAGATGTGACTGATTACTAGTCACACCCGACTCATCACAAAGATGCATCGCTGTTGGAGGCTGGACACAAAGGACCTTTGGGCGAGATTCCACTATCGCGCGCGCGATTCTCTCTCCTGGCTTTAAGTGACATCTCCAAAGGCCACCGGATGGCAAACTGATGACGTTTCTGCCCGAGGTCTGCGATTTGCAGCTCACAGCGATGGCCGGCAAGTCTGCTGGATCCAGGCACAAAGTTCAAAGTTCAGGAAGTTTCGAGCCCTGCAGCAACAGCACGGACATCTCGAAACTCGTGGCAGTATGTGCAGCCATTTGAGATATGGGGTGGGGAAGGTATGCTTCCATGAGTTTCCAAGTTCCCGCACGAAATGCACTCATGACACCGCAAGCGTTGAGGAGCCATGAGCGGAGGATTGGTGTGAGAGGAATCAACAAACTTACGGAGAGCAGCTGGCGACTTCAAGCTGCCGTGCTGACCCAACCTGAGTCCGTAGTGTAGCGACGGAGTGATTCAGTACGATCGACGGCGAGACCAACAAGGAGTTGCCACTTTTTGGCTTTGCAGGCCATGGCAAGCCCTTTTGAAAAGGCCCCTAGTGAGGACGCGGCCCGAAAATGCGGGAATCCAAGGGTCCCTAGTAGCCTTAGTGTACGTTTTGGGACGGTGTGGGGCCGGAGACTCCAAGACGCACGGGTACGCACGGGCTCAGCCTTGGCAAGGCTAGATGACAAAGCGCAAGTTCTTTAAATCGGCGCAGGATGCAAAAGGCTGCAAAAGGCAGAGGATGGGAAAATATGCGAGAACTGCTTGCAGGTGGGACCTCTTGCGCGACGTGGGAGAGGGAGGCCCTGAAGCTGATCTAGCAGACGTGCATCCGCGTTTTATGCGACAGGACTTGAGGAGAACTTGAGGACGTCTGGTTTTTGTTCACATGTTTTCACATGGCATCAAATTGCACCAGGTGATGATCCCGACGATATCCAGGTGGGCCAAAAAAGACAGCTCCTTGGTGGAGAGTGCCCCAATGTGCACTCTTCCCCTTGACGCAACTCGGAGTGCTTTACAGTTCTGTTTCTTTACAATGCTTTAGAATTCGTGTCACTTCTGGAGAGCACTAAGAGAGCACTGAGAGAGGAGTTCGCAGGTACGGCTCCTTGAAGCTGAAGGGCATCGAGTGCGAAGTGCTGAACTACGTGGAGTGGCTGGACAGGCCGCTTGGAGTGGAGGGGCTAGCATGATTTATGACAAATGCTCGCGAAGCTCTACTACGACTTTGGCAAAGAGCGCGTTGATGCTAGACCCAGGCCTGACCTCACTCTCAGGCTTGCCAGAATCTTGAAATCGAGAGTAATTATTGCATGCTGTCACGTACGGCAACTTATTATATACATTCGCGATGCTCTTGTCGAGCATAGCGACATAACGAAAAGAAACACAGCCAAAGCGATGACGGGCGATCGATGGCTGAATCGCTGTTGGGGAATTTCGTTTGTAGGCGAATCTGTACCGTGGAGGGGTCACGAGGGTTTTCGCGCCATGGAATGCAAAGGCATATTGTCTTGCGGCTGCACAGTCCAAGCTCAAATCTGAACAGCTGTCGCTGCAGTCCAGGTGGACGGTTGAAATTCCTGTCAAGGATCAGAAAGGCAAGAATCTTGTCATCGCCACCTGCCTCAGTTTTTTCGTTTGACTAGCCATGGACTTGAAACTGTTCTGCTCTCAGGCGGTGATTCCTGCCCAGCTACGACACCCAAAGCTCCCCCGAGATCCGAAAAGGAATGCCAAGGTGCCGCCCGAAACACCCAGCACCGTGTTTTGCAGTTTGCACAGCACCCAGCATACCAAGCAATGCGAGAAGTCTTGCCAGATGCTTTTGCCAAGTTTAGGCAAAATTCTGTGAGCAGGTGAACTTGGGATTGGCCTTGCGTTCACGGGCCCTGGAGCTGCATTGGAAAGAGGCGCCGATCCAAACCAGTCGTGTTAGTCGAGCATCCAGAATGCGCTGTGTCGGGGAGATACCTAGACAGGCCGATGTCAGTTAACAGCACAAGAACAACCGCAGCAGATCGCAGCAGTGCAGGAAGGCAACTCCTCGTGAACAGAAGAAGTGGCATGGCAGGCTTCAGGGCTTCGAGACACAAGACTCCCACAAACGACTATGGTAGTTGCGACAAACCTTGGGAGGACATTTGCATGATGAAGGCTCAAGAAAAGCCCCTGCAAAGAGTTTGAGTGGTACTGACGGCTCGCCCGAAACAATCCCCTGTAAAGCGACGGGGAGCACCAAAAAACGAACCTCACCTATTGCGCAGCCAAGGCCCGACAACTGGAATTTTGACAGTCGCTCGTATGGACGCGTCGATGAACAGACGATTTCTTCGAAGTAGAAGCACTGACAGTCAAAGAAACCAAGACCTTGGGGCTAGCACGGTGAAAGGGGGCGCAAGGGCAAGCGCAACCAATCTCTACAGACTTATAGGCCTGGCAAAATAGTTTGGTTTACAGCATTGACGTTGAAGCGCACCTAGGAGCTAGCTGGTTGCTTTGCGAAGGGCAAGTGGGATGGCAGGGCATAATCAGGGGAATCTGGTCCAGAGTGACAACCCGTAAACGGGCTGCAGCAACAGATGACAGCAGAACCAGTTGTTTAGTTGCCTTCGTTCTTCTATTTGAGTTGTGCTAAGCCGCATGGATTGCAACACCGAATTGACATTGTCCCAGGCCAAAAATTGAAAAGGCCTTGACAAATGTTGACAAACTGAGCGATTGTTAATGTGACTGGCTTCGGCGCAGCCATACCAAGCCTACACTTGAAGTAGGGCATGTGGGGCAGTATGGGAAAATTATGCAAGTGATATTCGGGCTCGCAGGATGGGGTCTGGGGGGCTGGTGGAAGCAAAGGGCTCCTGGAAATGTTTCTCTCGAAGGTTTATCTTTGCAGCTGAACTGGAATTTTGTGAGGGATGGCATGGTGGAACTTAGTGATGCCTGGTGACTACTCTGTGTACTATGGATGCTCTTCTGTGCATTCAATGCAGACAGGGTATGTACTACGTAGAAGTAGTACATGGAATCCACGTGAATCCACCAAATGCTCCACAGGCAGAAGGTGATGCCGCAACGACCGGCGGAAGCCACAGTCCGACCCTGAAAGGATCTCTCCTGATGAGGATTCGCATAGTCGCAGAGTGCCATCGCTTGCTGCCATGTTCTTGCCGCTGTACAGGGGGCCCAGTCACAACTCATGGCTCAGTTTTGGAAGCACCTGTCCGAAATTGAAATGCATCAACCCAACCAGTCTTGACCAAAGGAGCTTTGCTTGGTTGAAGCAAGATGAAGCGGGGTGGCTTTGCCCAAGTGAACGCTGGCATGTACTGCGCTGTTTTTTATGATAGCCCGAGCAGGCTTAGCACAGCTTTCGCTTGTTTACGGTGTGTTGCCCACGCTTTGTCTTGAATTTTGCGCCATTGGGGTACGATCGTTCCTCTGGCATTGGCTGTTTGGCATTGATACGACGAGTACGCTTTGTTGCTCCCCTTTTTCTGAATGTGAGCGATCGGTGCATCCGAATGTGCATGAACCTATGTATGCTGGGATGCGAGACAGTGGTGGCCGTTAAGATTACCGAAGCCTTCTCCGAGTTGAGGGCTTTACTTCGTTAGGGATTCGGAGTGCAAGGCTTCAGGGACTGAAGAAACCCTTTTCAGGCAGACATGCTGGACACAGTTTTTGCATGCAAGTGGTACAACCGGATTACATGCATGGAGGACTTGTTCTGAGTTCTCAGACAGCCAGAGGAATGTGTGCTCGTTGAATCTCGTTGATACTCATAGCCGCTCTCTCTCTCTCCCTCTCGCCTTTCCCTTTCTCTCTCTCTCTCTCTCCCCCTCTCTCTCTCTCCCTCCCTCTCTTTTTTTTTCTCTCTCTCTCTCTCTCTCTCTCCTAAATCTGGTGGCATGGCTGTGCCGCGGCCGCGGTTTTTCCCGACCCTCGGTGTGGGGTTGTTATATTCTAAATTCAACTCTTCTCCTCGCCCGTTCTCCTCGCCGGTCTACTCCTCGCTCATCCCTGGAGGGCCGAACCCGAGAGTGTCCCTGGAGTCCCCAATCCCAGAGTGTTGCTGGAGTGCCCAACCCCAGAGTGTCCTTGCTGGAGTGCCCAACCCCAGAGTGTCCCTGGTGTGCCCAACCACAAAGTATCTCTGCCCAGAGAGGGTGGAAAAGGATGTTCGAAGTAAAACAACTTTTTGTCTTGGACTGTACAGTGTACAGCTATTTGGAACTTATTGGGCTCTTGATACTCGTTGCTTGATAGCAAGTCCGGAAAAGGTTCGGCGGTTATCCGCGTGGAGCCGACTTTTGGTGTTTGCATCCTGCATAGCCCGCCTTTGTTCCAATCACCAGTCATGCAGGAAGACAGCGTTTCCGCTCTGCACATGAGGCAGTACCAAATTTCAGCTGCAGCTTCGATACGTGAGTGCTGACCTCTGCTGCGCCATCGTAGGCATGGCCTGCTTTTTGTTCAACGTGTTTTGCAAGGTCGCGTCAGACCCGGCGGTCGAATATGGACCTCTGCAGCTGACTCAATGTACCAATACATTGAGGCATCCGCCATCCATCCTGCTGCAACATGTCGACAAGAACAATCAATGCTTGGCGGTGGCCTGGCAGGTTCGTTATGTGGCGTCTGGGGACTACGGCTTGGTCTTCAGGGTCCTGCGAATGGTGGATTCTTCAAAGGTGCGTGATGGCTGTGCGCGACGAAGTTTCATTGATGACGTCACCAGGCCACCCATTTGGAGGAGGAAGATCCGTACGTGGTGCTGGACGTTCCACGAGGATCTGATCGCATGGTAATAGCCAAAGCTTATCGGAGGTGCCAGCAAGTGCCCTTGCAGCGACTTCCACTTGTCCCTAGCCAACTTTATGTGACGGACAGGCTTGCAAGACGATGGCATCCCGACAAAGTAAAGGAAGAGGATCACGACCAGGTACATCGAAGTTAATTTAACCGTACGTTCATCACAGGTTCATGGTATCATCCTGAACGCACCGAAAATTTTCTGAAGTTGTTAATGTGCGACGGGAGACCGAAGCAAGGCTTGCAGTCAGCATGCAATTGAGGCAGTCATGGAGTTCAGAAGAATCCACCAAGCCTATGAAAACCTCGTGGCAGACCCAGAACGCAGCGCCCCACTTAGTTGGATGATGAATGGCGTGTCTTTTGCATTGGTTTGCCAGTGGTCGTGAGTTGCGGCAGTACATGCACAGACTTTCAGCTTGTGCAGCCAGCCAAGCAGTTGCTGATCTACAAAAGCTGATGATCGAAAGGTCAGTTGGGGTCTCCGGAAGTTCGAGGAAAAATCTTGCAACGACCTTCATCAGCCGTGTAAGCTTTTCGTAGAGGGGGCATAAGTCGGCTTAAAAGTAGGACAAGGACGGGGACGGGTTGTCCCGGGGCATCCTACAGAACTGTCCAAAGACTGGATGACAAAAGCACCAGTCGCCTTGCCAAGTGCCCGCTGTCGGTCAGAGAACGCAAGCGAAAACAGTGTGGAACAGATTTTAATGTGGTTTGTCACAATGGGTCTTCGGGTGGCTTTGGGTGTGGTGGGGAATTAGTGGGAGTCTGAGACAATCCCGGCCTCGTGGCCTGAGCGGATTCACCAGGTCCTTCTTTGGCCCTACTTAGAGGGCAGTTCATTGGGGTCCTTTGAGCTCAGCTATTCCACTCGTGAAGCGAAAATCCTCCGCGGAAGCGGGCACGGAAGCAGGACTGCCGTGCGATCCGATTTAGTGCCAGAAAGTTTGTGGAAGCTCCGCGGGCGAAGGATTGTTATTTCCATCGGAAAACAGCATTTTACGGCAAAGATTCTTGTAAGGACGGGACCCTCGATAAGAGAACTTCCTACGTGGCAAATTAGTTGTACGACATGCTGACTATGATGCTTATACGAACCTTTTGCACTGAACGAATGCTTTGCGAGGCTCAGACTTGATGATCCTGAAGCAGCTTGGGCAGAGTTGAACTGAGTGCCATACTGTGAAAGCCTTGTGCATGTTGTTTCTCCTTTTTCGCGTCCACAGTTTTTGTTGGGCTTAAAGAGTGATGTTGTGTGTCAGTAAAACGTGCCGGCATCCGATTCGTCCGAGTTCATCCCCTCCTGCCAGGATGCAGCATCCTGTGCCTGCAAAAAAGTGCTGTCCTCAATAACTCAAGCGAAAGCACTAGAAGGGCCACCATAGCAGGCCATAACATGTGCACAAACGTGTTGAGCGCAGGAAGCGGATAACAGTTCCAATGGCGTTTCAGACGGAGGCGGACACAGATATCATCAGATATCATCATCCTGAGCTGCACACCCTGTTGAGAGGCCAAGTGCTTAAGTTTGGTCTCCCAGCTGTCCTGATCTTGGCATGAAAGTTGGATACCACTTGTGTGTGCAGCGAGCACGGCAAGTCAGTACGTTCCGGCCTGACCATTCTTGAGGAGACTTCCAAATGTTCAGAAGCTCGTGGAGGTGGGACCTGACAACGAGCGCTGGCCTTACCGAGCATGCTCACATGTTGCATCATGTTGCCCACTAGTCAGTGCGTAGCCCCTGAGGTTCATTGTAAGCTGGCCATACATCCCCGAAGCGTTGATCCCCAACAACCAGTGTGACGGTGTGAGCCAGGCACTGCCAAGACTCGTAGTGAATCGTGATGAAGCGTTGAAGTTTATGTCCAAGCTTTTGCAAGTAAACGCATGCCACATACTCCCCAGTTGAGCTTCTCTTGTCACAAACAAACACTAGCTCCTTGGACATCGTGCATCATGTACTTGTAAACACTTGCCCGCGCTGCTTCGGCAGACGGGCCGGCCCACGCCTGCGGGTGTGGGGGTTCAGGAAGTTCAGGAAGTTCAGGGGGTTGAGGAGGGTCCAGGGGGTTTTGAGGGAATTCAGGGTTCCGGACGTCCTAAAAGAGTGTCCAGTTTCAGGAGGTCCCAGGGGAGTCCTACAGGGGTCCCAGGGCGGGTTCCAAGGAAGGTTTCAGGGGTGTCATGGGCAGGTTTTCGCGGTTTCTGGCATTTTTTAGGCGCCCCCACCGACAAGCAGGACCCCCCACACCATCGGTTGGCCAAGCGATCTGCTGGGGTTTTGTAGGGCTTGGGGGGTGGATGGGGGGAAGGGTCTGCTTGTTCTGGAATTTCTGGACGCTTCTCGCCGGAGGCCGAGGCGAATTAGGGACCGGACTGCCATGTACACTGGCTGAATCACAGTTTCAACCAGGCACAAAAATTTACGCGCAAGAATGACGCATGGCCTCAGGCGGCGTTGTCTTTGTAATTGTTGTACTGCTCAGACTCATGTCGAGTCAAGCGGAGTTGACAACCAATTCACGTCAACGGCTGAAATGGCAGATGCCTTCTCTCCTGCGGCTAAGATTCATCAGATTATATACTACATCTTGAAAGTTCAGAACTGCAAGCACTTCAAGAGATGCCTTCCCCATAAGGTGACATTCTAAGATGCGTTCTTACTTGTTTGACAGACTCTTTCAGTGGGTGCCTGCCTGGAGATATCTCGAACCCGCACACTCCGCTCTGCCAGGGATACAGTGCGGTTACAGTATGTCCTACGAAAGCAGTTGCATGCTTTCGATTTCACGAAGATATCTTGAGCAAACTACCCTGTCTGTCGAAAAGGCTTCTCCCTCCGGCACAGGACCCCTTCTTTGCCTAAAGAAAGTGCCTCCAGTTCCGTCCATGCTAGGTCCCAGTAGGCATGTTGAGCACATGATGTGTGTTTTTTTGGGCTCAAGTGCCAAAGGATCTGTTCGGGATGTGCTCGCAGAGAATGAATGTTTCACATCTGGCCTACAACGGCACATTGGGAAAAACGCACTGGCCCGGCCTTGCCGGCAGAGCGATAGGATGGGCACATTCGCAAACTCTGATTGCGAGAGCCACTCCCGAGCACGACGCAGTTAAGCTTCAGCTGTCTCAAGCGCGCATCAGCCCACCATAGATACCATAGATTCTCCAGTTTCAGAAGTCGCTCAGCAAAATTTCCACCACTTTAGCCATCCACTTTTGCCATCTCGAGGAAGGGTGACACAAGAACAAAAGCATTCCAAGTTGGGTTTGAGGACGTGGCTGGGTTCCCCTCCAAACGGAACGGCATAAGATACCTGCGCACCCATTTAACCCCGGCGTGTGCGCTTCGAGCCACCATCTAGCCTACAGCAGCTCGAAGGGGATCGAGGGGGGCGATGGGATGCCGGTGAGACATGCAGCAGGGTTGGGATGGCTTGTTCTGTGGGCCTGGGATTGATTGCGAGGGGACCAGCTCCAGGAGGTGACCTGCCTTTTTGCCCGATAAGGAAGGTGTTTAGTCCACTGTGCGGATCATCCCATAAGGGGATCGTCGAACAAGGCACTGTGTTTTGTTGGCCCCTCACCCCTCACATATGGCCAGTTTCCATGTGGCATGTCAGCGCGTTTTTCGCTCACGAGCTGCGGTCGCTGCCACTTCTGTGGCAGGTGGACAGAGTGGATCTGGTCCGGAAAGGATGGTCGTGGCCTCAATAAGGCATGATGGTAGCACTTTGCAACATTTGTAAGCACTTTGCCTGTGATGCTTGAAAGTGTCGGCAAGCTTGGGCTTTGCGGCTTCGTCTAAACCACTTGGCACGTTGAAGATTTAGGGCCCAGCACTTGCTTGTTCTTTCTTTTAAGGCCGCTAATGACGCCAAACAGCATGCTAGCTCAGATTTTGTAAAGCGATAAGGAAGAAGCACCGACAACAGTGACATGGACACACACACTCTAGAAGCGGCAGGAGACCGGTGCGAGGGCATTTATTCCTTAGCCCGGAGTTCTACCTGATGTCGCGCGGCTTTCGTGAAATATATACTTGTACCACAGGTCTGACTTCTCCAGATCTCGCCAATCAGTGGAAACCTTAATATGACTTCCGCCGCATGCCAAAGTGTGGAGCAGATCTAGTGCGGCACTGTTGAACACAACTCTCAACATGCTTGCGCTGATTGGGACTGAGGCACAGAAGATTGTTCAGATGATGGTGGCGTTGATTAGGACTCCAGTTTCCTTCCGCTTGGTCGAATGCATTCAGTTCGTTGTAGTACCACGGTGACGGCGGTCGGTCCGCCTGCAAGGTCCCGCAAGTTCCAGTGTTCTTGCAGGCATGACGTGATGATCGTGGACCCCATTCAGAACATAATCATTGATCGAGAGAGTGGCGAGCCTTTAATGATCGACTTCGGACGAGGCCGGTGTATTCGCAAACATTGATTTGCGATTCGAGGGACGTCCATGGAGGCTGAGACTGTTGCATGTGTCAGCCGCAGGAGAAACGGCTGGCTCCATATACACAACACGGATCAAAACTTTCATGAAGAAGGTATTGCAGTTCGGTGCCCGGCCTGATGGCAAAGTTCACGCTCGAGCTGGCTGCAATCCGAGGCTGCTGGCAAGGAGTGTTTCCAAAGCCAGCTACGACGTCGTTGGGCGCTCATGACTTGCAACAATTTGCAGTCGTGTGGCATGTGTGGCAGTGTAGCGCTGGAATCCTACAGAGCGGGTTCCATGTCTGAAGGCTGCTCGCTACATCAGAAGCCTTGAAGATACACTCTTTCAATGCCTCTCGGTCTGGACTCAGAGCAAAGGCGCAGCCATGAAGACATCGATTTCTCAGGCCTGGAGCGCTGGCAGGATGAACGTACTCGTGATCAAAAGAAGGTACAATCCTGCTGCCATGCTGTCAGCTATCACATGCGATCGCAAGCTCTGGAGTTGAGGCCTTGATTCCTCTTGAAACACAAACGACCACTTCGCAGGGAATAATGTAAACAAGGTAACGCTCTCATCTTCCTTGTAGCTGCATTTGCTTTCAGGGAGTACAGTGGAAATCGGATACCGCTGCTTCCTACGAAAATGATGGGCGGGTAAAGTGATTGCGAAATACCACAAGTGTTATCATTCCATCTCCCAGACATGATTGGAAGGAGCCACGTTCCAATGGTTGCCATGCTGTTTAGGGGTCCCCAAGGAAATTTTTGCAACGGCGGAGGTGTAAGCGAGACATGGTCATCGGATGCTTGCAACACCCCTTGACTGCCGTTGGGACAAGTATGTTGCATGTCAGTTGCACCTTGAAGCTACTGTACACCCTTGCCCGAGTCTCACAGTGCCAACATTACCTCCCCACTCCTTGCCCCAGAATGTTCAGTTCCAGCTCGAACGCAAGCGTGCACATCAGAAGGCGCCAGAAGGAAGGAAGGCGCCAGAAGGAAGGAGTGGAGGGACCAATGCTAAGTAAGCAGTCTCTTCGTTGCCACTCGGTGAGTATCAGAGGTCTCGAGCAGGGACATGCAAGTTGCAAAACTCAGGTCTTTCCAGGTGGCCCTACAGTATTGTTTGGTTCCTGGTCGCAAACGATTCCTGGCAGTGTCGTGTTCCCCCCCCCCCCCCCGGAATCATGCTTAATAAGTCATAACATG
Organism: Symbiodinium natans; assembly: GCA_905221605.1. NCBI lineage: Eukaryota > Dinophyceae > Suessiales > Symbiodiniaceae > Symbiodinium > Symbiodinium natans. Next base: position 6,361 of record CAJNDS010002370.1, on the reverse strand, counting down.
CCATGACCGGCCATTGCACTGTGTCGCACTGTTTCAGGCCTTGGCATTGGCGACGTCAACCACGAAGTGGCAAGAGGGCATTGACTGCTGCCGCGAGCTGCTGCCTCAAAGGGTCATGAGCTCATATGAGCTCTCTTGAAGTAACTTGTGTGGATGTGATGACTCTGTCAAGTGAAAGTGATCAATTCATAGCAGAAAGGCAATGTAGCTCCAACTCACAGTCAGGCCTTCAGCATGTATGACACTGGCAGGGTACAGGGGTGTCTGCGTTTGTTTGTGGGCCGGGTGCATCAGTCTGCAGTGCGTGCGTGTGTGTGTGTGCAAAGCAGGGACTGTAGCCCAAGTTTCTTACAAGTCAACAAGGGACCCTGTGTGTCAGTTTCGTGGTGAGTGTGTGAGTGTGTGTGTGTGCAACTAACTGTGTGCCAGCAATGCTCTTGGCAGATGCGTTCTTGGACTTGCTGCCTAACATGTCCGGCCATCCTACTTGTATATAGTAGAGCCATTATGCCTTAAGCCCTGAAGGCTTGCCGGGCTTAGCGCATATTGTTTTTGGGAAATGGTTCAAGTTGGGCCTTGAGCGGTGTTTGGCAAGCCAGGCTTGCGCTCGGAGCAATCCTTTTGATGAATGCTAAGCGATGTCAAGTTACGTTTCCCTTCAAGTCCACTGCATTCCTGCAAGCGCTGAAATTCTGCGGTGCAGCCCCATTGCCTCGGTTTTGCCTAAGGATCTGGCACAGTGACGATGAGAACCCCTTCCGAAAAATGTTCAAAGACCACAAGGACTTCGTGTTCTGACATGGCTACGATAAGAAAGTTGAAACGGCAACTGGATGCTTGACGGCCACATTGCTGCGGATGTAGGATGTTCTTCCAGAAGATCGTGTACTCCGTGAGGTTTGACATCCAATGTCGAGGGAGCGAGGGCACCAGTTTTACAATGCACAGTCTGCCGAGGCATGTCCAGCTGCTGTTGATTCCGAGCCCGACAGTGGTGAAGAGAAACAGGACTGTCCGAGCTTGCGACATTCCAGATCTGCAGCTATTCATTGCGTGGCCTCACAGGATGAAGATGCCGATGATCCAGAAGGCACTCTGTACTGGCGTGCTCAAGAGTATCCAGGCTGCGGGCACCTCGTCTACTTAGCTGGCGATTGACCAGGTCTCTGTGACGCTGACATCAGCACACTCACACCGGCCCTCATCTCAGACCTTTGCTAGCTGATAAAATCTTGTAGGTGTCTCGCCTGCCTTTGCCGGACCAGGTTCAGCGGTTGCTGCGCGCCAAGCGCAAGAAGAGCCGAAGATTATCTAGACGGCCGGAGAAGCCAAACGCATCGTACTTGGTCAGACTTAATTTCCCGAATATCCTGGTCCTTCCTCGATGTGGCCAACATACGTAGGCCAGCATGATCATGCATGATTCTGCATGATCCGTGAATTCAGGATCCTTGGATCCTTGTTTGACTTCTGGTCTGTGCCCAGGTTCGAATTCACCTGAAGGAAACGCTCCCGGATGGAACGTTGGGACTAGGTCACAATGGCCATGGCAGCTGGTGAGGATGTCATGAGTGGTTGCGTCAGGGCTGGACGATGCTGATGAAGACATCGGTGGTCAGCCCTTCCATCCTTGCACCATCTAGTGTTAACTAAGTAGTTATTCAGTAGTGCTGCGCTGACAGGCTTGGTGGTCGTCCGCATCTCAGACGCAGCCTTTCAGGCATTTTGTATGGACGCGGCGCGCATGGCCAGCACCATAATAAAGCTTGCAGTGAATCTTCATGCGTGCTTTCATTGTGGACATGCTGCGTTGCAAGGTGTCCGTAGAACAACAAAGCGAAAAAGCTGGCTGGCAACTAGGTCGGAGGGCGCAAAGCCGGGTGACGTCAAAGCACCCACGCGGATGCTGGGAACACGGCTTTGAAGGTGACCGCATCATCGAGTTGAACGGACTGCAGATTGACGAATGGGATGATTTCAAATCTGCCTGGACAACCGCCAAGCAGCCTGCAACTTTGGACATCATGGAGGGTTTGCAAGTCGACACTGTTTGTTCACGACATCTGGATCATTTCTGGTTTTGAAGATACGGTGTGGCATGAGGCTTTTGACCATCTTGCAGAATCCTTGTCCCTAAGGTTCAGCACCACCGGAGTCGTTTTCGGAGTTGTGCGCGCTGGAATGCCAGCCCTGGACGAGCCGAATGCAGAAGCAAGGCAGTCGAAGAGCAGTATGAGAACACCTTGCAAACAAAGAATGTACCAATACGACCGTGAGGTGCTGGCACTGCAATGTGAAGGGCACACACTTGCCCGGGGCTTTTGTCGTTCATGCCATCAGTCAGCCAGCAACTCATGCTCTGTATCGAGCACCTGGTGTTGATGACATGGAGAGGCTTCGATGTTCAAATTGGGCCTGGTCCAAGTCTAAGGAGCAAGACGCTTGGAGCTCAGCAGCCGCATTGAATTTTGTGGCGCCATCGTGTCCTAGTAGATTCGTTGCCTTCTGCAGGCTTCAAGCGACATGGTGTTGTCAGAGGTAGTGTTCTGCGGTTCTGGCACTGTGTGCTTCCTGATCCTCTAGAAAGGTTTCATCACTGAATATAGCATCGCTTTGGGTTGATCTGGTTGACCAGTTGGCGGCCGGCCGGACAGTCTCCACGCCCATCTGTAAACGTCTCATTCCATTTGGTTGCATTCGCTTGGTTGCAGTTCAAAGTCGGGCGAAGGCCCTTTCCGAGCTTGATAATGGACATTGGCACTCCATATCGGGCTCTCATCGGTACTCGTAAACGACGTGCACTTGAGTCTGAGGTGTTTTTCTGTGGCAGGGACTGCCAGAGGCAAGCCTGGCGGGATGCGAAAAGCAAGGCTGGACATGGGGAGATTTACCTGCAGAGTGGGCGTCCTTGTCTTGAGGCTCAATGAGCAGTGCGAGTTGCAGTTAAGAGTGTGCTATGCAGGCGTGAAGCATCTGCCATCGTCTCGACTGGCGTGTGGGCTGGGCAATAAAGTCCGCACGACAGACGGAGTGTTCGGCTCGAGGCTTCAGGTTCATAGAACTTGCACAGGGACTTGAGACAAATAAGTTGTCTGTTTTTGGGACATTGTCACCGTCGTCGTTGTGGTCATTGTGGTTGCGGTCGCTGTTGTGGTTGCTGATGCATGCTTTTGGCTGCTGCTGCTGCTGCTGCTGCTGCTGCTGCTGCAGCAGCTGCTGCTGCAGTATCATTGTTATTGTTCTTCTTGCTCTGGTTCTGGATGTCCTTGTTTTGTCACAGCTACTGTAAGTATTCTTGCGTTTTTCTTGTTGTGGTTGCTGTGGTTGGTTGCTGTGCTGTTGGTGTTGTGGCTGTTGCTGCTGTTGCTGCTGTTGGCACTGTTGTTGCTGTTGTTCGGCTTCGGAGGGTTTATTTAGGTTTTGTGCGGTTTGTGGTTCTCGGGCTTATGAAAGTTAAGTACGGGTTTAGAGCATTTTGGGGAATCAGGGCTTCGGAAGGCGGGCTGGGTGTTCTTTTTACAGTGTTGTTCAATTTGGAGATCTTCTTAGGGTTTGGAGGCCTTGTTCGGGCATAGGTGAGTTGAGTGTGGTTCAGGGCTTTGCGAAGTTTAGGGGAGGACCCTCCGAATCGAAAGGGGATGCTTCACCCAAGATCTCGACGCCCGCTGTGCTCCGCATGGACCTTCGGTGGGGCATGCCCTTCAACTTCGGTTTGGCCTTCGAACCCAATTGTGCCAGCTATGTGACAATCCTTCATATTCCTGCATGCCCACGTATTCCTTCACACAAGTGTGAGCTGGAAGGTGGGCTATGGACGCTTGCGCGGCTCACACCACGGAGCTTTCCAGAGCAGAAGGACTACTTAAAAGCGATGACGAGTAGAACAATGAAGTTTCAAAGGCCGTGAACCCATTTAGAAAAGCAAAGAGAGTTCATTGATGTCTGTTGAGTCGAGTGACTCCACAGAGTTGGTTGTGTGCTCGAGATGAGGAGCGCGGCAAACGCGGCAGCAGCCGCCAGACACCCAAGAGCTGTATATTGGTTGGGAGTAGCTGATTGAGTTCGAGCTGGCTTTCAGACGTTCAGGGAGAGAATTGGCCTCGATCGCATGCTGTGGTGTATCGGTTAGGAGGCTGTCGGTGTGTGCTGGCGTTCGTTAGCTGCAATACATCCAGTCCAAACAAAACAAAGATCGGAAACGCGTGCAAAATGCGTAATCTTTTGTGCTGCAAAGCTGGAGATGATGTGCATTTGTTGCGCCGGTCTGCCCAACATCACCCATCAATGATGGCGAAAGGTTTCAAGGATTTCACATTGGAGACCTAGAAAAGCCAGGGAATAAATACATCTCGCTTGGAATTCCTTTTTGGAGCCCGCCAGAGGCGGCATGAAGGCCATGCCACCACATGCGAATCGGAAACTCGAGCTGGAAGAAGCCGCAAGAGCAGTTCAGGAGCTGCCCGCAGCTGCATGGGATCGTTTCCACGATGCCATGGGCATGCAAGTTGTAGCTCTTCAACATGAGCTTGGAGCAGATGTGTGACGTTGGAGCTCATGTGCATAGTTCGAGTTAGGGAGTCCCATGCGTGCTCACTGAGGTGGACCTGGACAGCGAGCCTGAACTCCGAACGCACGCCGCAGATCGCTTGCCACAAGAAAACTGTCCTCGAGCTGTAGCCTTGCTAACAGCATGCCCAAACAGAAACAGCTTGATTCAGTGGCTGTCGAGCTGTCACGGCCAAACAGTAGATGGTAGAAGATGCAACACGCAGATTCTGTTCGTTGGCACGGCCGCGATGGTAGAGGGCACAGATGCAAGACTGATACTGTGACAGTGGACGGAGGCGCGCGCGGTGCTTCAACTTATGCAAGTGGAGAAATCGCAGTGGTCTTAAAGGGTTTTCTGGATGATTGCCGGAAGGTGGTGAGCCAAGTTACTTGTCGTTAAACATCTGTCATCTGGGAACCTAGCACGAAAGGAAGCTGTTCAGCTGGCCCTGTGTGCTCCGGCAATACTGGGTTCCTGGAAGGAGCAAGCAGAAGCCAATGCGGAACAGGGTCATCGAAGTCCCAATAAGGCTAGGTTCCAACTTTCAGCAGTGCAGTGCAGGCCACCACCATCCCCACAAAGAACATGCGCGGAGCTCTTGCTGAGAAAATAGGGAAACAAAATGTTCAACAATGGTTCTCACATGTGATGCATTCGCCTCCACAGCCTTGTGTTGGGTTTGTCGCGCATTGCTTTGCAGAAAAGAAATGTTTTCTTTAGCGGGGGGGAGGCGTCTCCGGCGGGGGGGCGCAGCCCCCCCTCCGGAGAATCCGGTTTAGCCCTAAACCATAAAACGCCAAACCCTAATCCCTAAATGCAAAAATCTTCAAAACCCTAATCCCAAAACACGAAACACCTTCGAAACCCTAATGCAAAATGCGAAAACCCCAAAAAACCCTAATGAAAAACTGGATTTTAGGGTTTAGGGATTTTAGGGTTTAGGGATTTTAGGGTTTAGGGATTTTAGGGTTTAGGGATTTTAGGGTTTAGGGAGTTTAGGGTTTTTAGGGTTTAGGGATTTTAGGGTTTAGGGATTTTAGGGTTTAGGGATTTTAGGGTTTAGGGATTTTAGGGTTTAGGGATTTTAGGGTTTAGGGATTTTAGGGTTTAGGGATTTTAGGGTTTAGGGATTTTAGGGTTTAGGGATTTTAGGGTTTAGGGATTTTAGGGTTTAGGGAGTTTAGGGATTTTAGGGTTTAGGGATTTTAGGGTTTAGGGATTTTAGGGTTTAGGGATTTTAGGGTTTAGGGATTTTAGGGTTTAGGGATTTTAGGGTTTAGGGATTTTAGGGTTTAGGGATTTTAGGGTTTAGGGATTTTAGGGTTTAGGGATTTTAGGGTTTAGGGATTTTAGGGTTTAGGGTTTAGGGTTTAGGTTTAGGTCTTAGGGTTAGGGTTTAGGTTTTTAGGGTTAGGGTTAGTGGTTTAGGGGTTTAAGGGTTTAAGGTTTAAGGGTTTAAGGGTTTAAGGGTTTAAGGTTTTAAGGGTTTAGGGTTTAGGGCGGTTTAGGGCGGTTGAGGGCGGTTTAAGGGTTTAAGGGTTTAAGGTTTTAAGGGTTTAAGGGTTTAAGGGTTTAAGGGTTTAAGGGTTTAAGGGTTTAAGGGTTTAAGGGTTTAAGGGTTTAAGGGTTTAAGGGTTTAAGGGTTTAAGGGTTTAAGGGTTTAAGGGTTTAAGGGTTTAAGGGTTTAAAGGTTTAAGGGTTTAAGGGTTTAAGGGTTTAAGGGTTTAAGGGTTTAAGGGTTTAAGGGTTTAAGGGTTTAAGGGTTTAAGGGTTTAAGGGTTTAAGGGTTTAAGGGTTTAAGGGTTTAAGGGT